>JARNME010000012.1:15525037-15834476 GCA_030179655.1 Scaptomyza flava
GATTTTTGGTCATATATCAATTCATATGCATGTTTGCAGACATTTTCGCATGTGTACGACACAGTGTGCACAGTCTGTGCATTTGTGTTCATTGCCAACGTCTGTTACTGTTAAATGTGCGTGCGTGTAAAAGTATCTTTGTGTGTGTGAGTGAGTGCGAGGGTGAGGGTGAGGATAAGGATGAGGATGAGAGTAGGGGATGAGTTTGTGTGTGCATGTGCTCGACTTTATTTGGTTTTGCGTAGCACTTGGCATTTATTTGCCCACACCGAGACATGAGGCTGCTCCCTGCACCCGCAGCTCTTTGCTTCCTCTTCCACCCGCCTACCAAAACAAGCAAAAAAAAAAACTTCGCTTGCTGTTTTGTATATAAGTATATATATATTTTTTTGTGTGCTCCGAAAAGAAAAAAAAGTTGGTTTTCGAAATAGCTTTAGGGAGTTTGTAAAACGCATTGTGTTGAACACTTTCAGCAATAGCTTCATTGAACTGGGCACGCGTGCGTTTTCCATCCTCATCTTAACGTTTTTTTTTATCATGTGGGAATGTTGCGATAAGGTAACCCATAAGGTTTTTCTTTAATAGAGAGGGAGAGAGAGTAGAGTAGGAGAGGACACTCCATTTGTTTGACATGTGCCATCTAATAGTCATGATTGCTCAATCATTTCGCAAATACCATTATAATTGAATGCTGCTCGTAAAGGATTGTAAGATACGATTGCAATCAGTTCGATGATAATAGATATCACATGACAAAGTGCTGAATAAGAGAGAGACAAGTAAGAACTGCTGCGTTTCTTTTACATAAAAGTTCTTTTGTTCTGCAATTGCAGATTGTTTTTCGCATGGCTTTAAATATGCGCCTTTAAAAATGCTTAACAATTGCTGGATTGTAATTGCCGCTGCTTGCTGCATTCGTTACCATAATTGCTGTTGGCTTAATTTCAACTGCCGACTTC
Organism: Scaptomyza flava; assembly: GCA_030179655.1. NCBI lineage: Eukaryota > Metazoa > Arthropoda > Insecta > Diptera > Drosophilidae > Scaptomyza > Scaptomyza flava. The sequence goes on from JARNME010000012.1 coordinate 15,525,997, forward strand.
CGGACCGGCAACTCTTCAACTTCTGTTTCAGCTTCTGCTTCGGTTGCAGGCAGCTTCAGACAAATCCAAACGACAACGACGACGACAACAAGAAAACCCATTTCACTTACAATCTTGCCATGTGTATGTTGCCTGCATGTATGTATGCATGTGTTTGTGTGTTTGTGTGTTGCTCATTTGGTTGGCTTTCTTTAACTTTAAAAGACTGCCTTGCCTGCCTGCCTGCCTGCCTGCCTGCTTGCAACCGGCTGCGGCCTCTTTTGTTATTTTTATTGTTGGCTTCTTTTCTGGTCGTCTCCTTGTCTCGGGCCCGGGATGGATGCCATTTGCCCAAGCACACTGAGTGCTCGTACTCTCTCTCACCCTCTCTCTCTCTGTCTGCCTTTGACTTTGGATATATATGTGTGTATGTGTGTTTATACTAGCCGACGGCTTCGTGTGTGGATTTGCCTGCAGTTGTCCATCGTATTAAAAGTGCGGGCTTCTATCATCCTGCACCTTTTCAAGCCTGGAGCGTTGAATGCTCATCAACGCCACATTTGCCTGCTTTGCTTGCCGACCCCCCAGAAATACCTTATAGCCAACTCTCTTCCCCGTCTGTCTGCTGTCCATATATGTATATCTTTGTTCCTTGTGCCTGGTGCTATATCCGTGCCTTCTTCTCTCCTTTCACCCTTTCTCTCTCTCTCTCTCTCTCTCTCCTGTGTGTGTTCTACATGCACATTTCAACTGCACATTTGCCTGCTCGCTTGAGCAGCAATTCAGCTGTGCATTGGCCTTATACCCCGCCTGCCCCTCACCACGAATACTTCTGTCTCCTGCTGGCCTCCTGGCTGCTGTTTGCATAAATGACTGCGCCTGTGTATTTGGCATGACTCTTGAATTAATTTTGCAACATTTTAAATTGGGCGCAATTAATTGCAAAAATGTTTTATTTTTACCCACTTGCACTCGTTTTACCACTCACACACACACACACACACACACACAAACATGTACAGGCATGCATTTGAATGCAAATGTATGCACATGCATGTGTTTCTCTGTGTGTGTGTGCGTGTGTTTGGGGTTTTTGAATGGGCTGCTGTGCATTTTGTTGTTGCTGTTGTTGCTTTTTGTGTGCAAGTGCGAACACGCGCATTCAAGCATATGCACGTCACCCACACACACACACACACATATGGGTATGTATGTTTGTATGTGCATATATAAATTTGAATGTATGTGCCGCTTTTTGTGGCCCCATCGTTTGGACGTGTGTTGCCGCTTTTTTTTTGCATTTCTTTTCCATTTTATGCATTGCTTTTATCGCGTTTTCCACGCGTTCCTCATACACTTACACATTCACGTTCACTTACCCGCTAAAACACACACACACACATACATATACGCATTGCCTAAAAGTATGCAGAACTCATTGAAAGGCTTTTTACATGACACACTCTACGCTTTACTATGGCTTTTCTCATCTGTTTTTTTTCGGCCATTCTGACGCCATTGCTATTGTATTTATTGTTTCTGTTGTTGTTGTTGTCGTTGTTGTCGTAGTCTCACTATTGCTATTGCTGTTAATTTTTGGATGCGCTTCTGTTGAATTTTTGCCATTTTGCTGCCTAGCGTTTCAGGCAATGCATTTCATTTTCGTTCTCACTTTACAGCTGCCGCAGTCCACTCTATGTCTGTTTGTATGTGTCGTCTGTGTGTGTGTGTGTGTTTGTGTGTGTGTTGGCGTGCTGCTTCGCTTATTTATATCCAATTGTTCATTTGTCTTTGGTTTATGTTACGCATACGTCATGTTTGCCCATATTTTATATTTTTATATGTGTTGCATATGTATAGGCGCAAAATTCGCAACTGTATGCGGAACTTACAATCCGAGCGGCGGTGGCCCACAAATGTAAAATATTTTTCGTTTATATTTATGCCTGTGTGTCTGTGTGTGTGTGTGTGTGTGTTTTCAGCTTTCCTTTATAAATTAAATGTGTCAGCCTTTTTCAGCAAAGAAAATGCCATACGTACACACACACACACACACATACATCGTTCAGTCGTGCATTGAAAATGCATTTCAACTTTCGGTATGCTTGCATAATTGTTGGTAAATTCCTCATACGTAATTATTGGCGAATTTAAATTAAACTTGCACATATTTACGTGTATATCGTTAAGCTTGTTTTTTTTTTTTTTTTTGGCTGTGGCTGCCATTATTTATGTTCCCAATTTTCAACTCTCAACTCTCTTAATTAGCGTAATTTTTCAAGATATTTCACTTGAAAAATGCAAGCAATTTAATTTGGTTTTGCATTACTGGTATATGCCTTTCTATTTTCTACAAATATCTCCATAACCAATTCACAAATGTATATATAGATCTGTGCATGTATCAAAAAACATACATACATTTACATATTAAGTTAGTTCGACTGTCAGATATTTGTCAAAAGCTGTGACAGCTGTACGTCGCTATCGCATCCGTCAATCCATCCATGCACGTTGTCTATAGGGTATATTTTGTATTCGCTTCGTAAATCTCGTTACGATTTTGCACTTTCGCTTCAAAGTCTGGGTTACAACGGGGAGCACACATTGTCAGACACACACATAGACAAAATAAGAATGTAATTTTTTCTATTCTGCATGAAATTTTATCATTTTGTTAGTTCAATTGGTTTTATATTTCGTTACGTAGTTTCATTTTTATTTTTATTTTTTTATGTCCTCATTTTTTTCTGCTTATATGTATATAGATGTATAGAACTTTTTTGTGTGTGTTTGCCATTTTTATTTTATTTATTTTGTCATATACTTTGTTGTTGTTGTTGTTGTTGCTGCTGCTGCTTATTGCTGCAAAAGTATTTTGAATTTTTTATGGAAGTTATACTCTTGCAACAATGGCAACAAAAACGACAATAACAATAACAGCAACAACAAGAACAAACATCAATGGCAACGACAACAAATTTGTCTTTTGAAAAAATTTTATTTTTGCTTGTCACATTTTCTTATTGTAGTTGATAAACTTCCCTTTTCGTGCCCCGAATCTACCAGCAACAAACCATGTCCAAGTGTCTATGACTGTTTATGGCCAGTCAGTCAGTCAGTCAGTCATTCATTCAGTCAGTTTGTCTGTCTGTCTGTCTGTCTTGATGTGTGTGTCTACATGTTTTCGTTTTTTATTATTCAGTAAATCAAATCAGTTGCCTAACAACTCAATCCAAACACTTGCTGCACGCTCCATTCGAACATGCTCCACTCCCTTCTCTGACTCTTTCTCCTTTTATTCCCACAAGACTTGAATAAACTTGCTCGCAGGACAGTTCGCCAGGCTTCTGCCTCCTGCTGGGCATTCCGTCATCTTTTTTTCTTTCTCTCACACTCATTCACTCAACCCAACTGCAGCATGTATGTGTGTGTGTCTGTGTGCATACATTCTTTCATATATACAATCTGCGATATCTTTCAGTTCGCCTGCCTCTGAACTGTCATTGGCATAAATGTTGTTGTAGTTGTTGTTGCTTTTTTTACAGTTAAGTCAATATGCAGCCGTCAAAAGCAACACTTGATACTTTTGTATGCTACTTGTGTTGGCCAAGACAGATTTCTTGGCCATCTTCTGCCTTCTCTCGGTCATTTGACGACTATAACAGTTATTGCGACTTTTCTTCCATTTTGTTTGCAAAGTTCTGCACACAGACACATTAACTTTGCAACATAACAAATTTATAGTCATATGAACACAAAAAAATGCAAACAGCTATACACACACACACACACACACACACTCAGGCAGTCAGAGGATGTTCCATCTAAGCAAAGGGTGACCATAATCGACTTATGTGCATAATCTGTCGTCAAAAAAAAAATCCTTGAACTATCAAACTTAAAAGCCAGTTGTGGAGCAAAGAGACTCCTGACCCATAAGCGCCAGCAAGATGCCGTATCAGACAGGATCGACTGCCAGATAGTCAGTTATCTAGTCAGCGCGTCAGTCAGACAGGTAGATGGCCTACTTTATGCGGCTTTGATGGTTGAGTTTTGTTTTTTGCTATCTTCGTTTTGGTATTTGTTTTTGTTCTATTTGCATTTGAGGTGCAGCTGAAACAATGTAAATATCATGAATGAGATTCGTGGAAAAGCGGATTTTGACCAATCAAACGTACCTAAGTCATAAACGAGACGAAACAGAGTGGTAAAAAGGACTAAAGAAGATTTCATTGTTTTCATAGTTCATTAACTAAGCCCATTTGCATTTCACTTAAGCTGTCCGAATCGAGTTTTCGTTGTAAAAATTTGCAAATTTTTCTCAATTTAAATCTTCACTATAACAATTATAAGGGAAATGTTCTATTGGTGGACACCCCATTTGTTATATTTTTTTATATAAAATTGTCAGAAATGCTAAACTGTTGGTGTCGTTTGAAAGCTTGTTCCATCTGTCCAATATATATATTCATTTTTAGAGAGATATATAACATTTAATGAAAAAAGTCAAAATCACGATTTTCCCAAACGTTTTCCTAAGTTGGACACCTCACTAATTGTTGGAACATCAACCAAATGAACTAAAATGCGATGCCAAATCATTGTTTTGATTGCAGATTATTACATTAAAAATTGGTTTTTAAGAGTTTACTGTGAGGAATTTAATGCATATTTAAGGAATAGAAAATATTAATGCGATTCATTTATTTGGCCATAACACTTTCAAAATAATGACAATTTTAATTTACGCATAATCTGGGTAAACAAATTTTTTAATTGTGCATTATGTACTTTTGTATTATTTGAAGTGGTTTTAAAACAAATTTACCACTTTTGTTTTTAATGAAATTTCAATGCACACAATGCAACTTTTTGATGACACAAAAACCTGCTCATAATCCAAAAGGGTTTTTAAAATGTTCGCTCTCATATATATCAATTGATTTATAATTTGGTACTAATCCAGCAAACAAATATTGAGTGCATAGCCAAATTTATTTTTTTATACATATTTAATAATAGAGTTGTCCACAATTGTGAATATTTATTTGATTTTGTTTATAATATGTTTGTCTAAAACCCTTTAAATGTGTTTGTTCACATTGATATTTGCATTGTGCAATAAATCGAACTTAGCCAACAATTTTTTGGTACACTGAGAGCTTTTTACATATTCAAGGGAATAACGTGTTAGAACTCTACAAACTATAAATGGAAAACAAGCCAACAAATCTACTTTTGCCATCAACATCGAATTTGATTTCAAAAACTCCAGTTAGAAGACGTTAATGACTTTCTAGCATATGGTTCTGTACTTTTTGATCTATTTTTTTTGGGTTTTTTTAAAACTGTTTTAGCTACTGTGCCACAAAGCAAAAAGTAGCACGTAGAAGTTGCCCGCCCCGTCCGCTCTACATCCGCGTATCCTGGGTATTGTTCTGTGTGGCAACCTTTTTTTTACGATTTACGTGCCGTTTCCCCAGGCACCGACTGTGCCACTCTCAGATGTCCGTGCCTCATGCATGGCTTTTAATAATGCTCATATTTTTATGGCTCGCCCAGACGATGGGGAGGTGTATACACTCGTATAGTATAATCAGAGAGTAGGTGGGGACGTCATCACATTTCATGTGATTTTTTCTCGCTTGTTGCTGTTGTTTGTTTCATGTTGTTTGCAACTTTTGTTGCTTAAATTAACAGGTCCGTCCAGGCAAAAGTCAACCAACAAACACAGGCACACAAACAGGCATGCACACAACGTGTATAAAGCCAACATTGATGTTTGCACTGTTTTAACCTAAATCCACTTTAATTAGACACACCAAAGCCGCAAGACATTTTCAGTTAATAATGCGATGAAATTTTAATTATCAAATACGCATTCGAATTTTCAATTCAAAACCAGATCCCCGATATCCATCCGATGAGCAATACAAAAAAAATAAATAACACAGAAAGCAGAACATTGCCAGCCAAGCTAACAAATGCATAGAGTTTGTATTAAACATGGCTAACTGTGTCAGAGTCTCTCTTGTTTGCCTACCCTTTCTTTACAACGGGGATAATGAAGTTTTTTTAGAGAAACATGGAAGTTAGTATATATGTTTGATTATATTTTCATTAAATCAAAGTAAGTTTGCAAGTAAATTAAAGTTAGCAATCGACTACATCATCGTTATGCTCGTCGAATAGTCAAAGCTCAAGTTAATCCAGTTGAAAATTTAAGTTCTTACCGACAGAAATATTTTATAAAAACCTATCTAAATAATTCAATCTGTTCAAATTGTATTTAGTGCTGCCTTGCTTAGAGCTTCACAACCTTATTTTTTTCACTCTTTAAAACCCAAATACTTGACCCGAAGGTTTTAAAAATCCTCCATAATATATGCATGCAAGAGCATTTCAGATTCGTTAGGCCACACACAGGTATTCTTTCTAGTTATTGTTCACATTGTTATTCATGCCTTTGTGTGTTGTGTGCTCGTGTGTGCGTGAATGTGTGTGTGTTTGGCTGTGTACGGGCCTGTGGCATGTTTGTTGTAATTTAATTTGATTAAACAAACTTTGTGTTGATCAGCCCAGTTAAGCCGAGTTCTGTTGATTATTTGGGCATCAGCGCAGCAGTCAGTGAGTATTACCTTCCAGCTTCATTTGCTGTTACGCTGCATATTTAATGCAACAAATTTTTATTATCCTCTTGCGCTCTCGTGTGTGTGTGTGTGTGTGTGTTTATGTCTGTGGTTGTGTTTTTGTGTTCATGAGTGTGTGGTAAGGCAAGAAACAAAGAACAAGAAAGTTTAAATAAACTTTTAACTTGAAGGCATCAACGCAAGTTCGGTTCGGATGTCAGGCATCAGGCAGCAGCGTCAGGCATCAGCATCAGCTCAGCATCAGCATCGGGAGCAGCATTCATCTGGGGAGTTGTCAGTGTTGCTCCTCTTTCGTCCTGTCTTTTCTTGTCCTCTCCTGTCCATTGCTCTGCTGCTGCAAAACGCTGACTTGCCCTGTGTCGTCCTGCAGTGCCATGGCACAGTGTCCTGTGGCCCATTTGCCACTTGCTGCCGCTACAGGGGGCGTCATCATCATCCCCACCCACCCCGTATCACCAATCTGACTATTGTTGTTGTTGTTGTTGAGGGTTTTCGGGTTGGCAAAAATGAAGTTTTTCTTTTGCCCCATGAATTGATAATGTACACATGTTCATATATGTGGGAAAGTGCTGATACGATGCTGCTATTTGCATAACCATATACACTCTAGCATCTAGCGTGTGTGTGTGCGTGTGTGTGTGTGTGTGTGGGTGACTCGTTGTGGGTTTGTGTGTGTATTTGCAGATTATTTAGCCAAAAGTTGAATGGTATTCGAAATGCTGCAGCCAAACTAAAAACCAAAACAAACAGAACCGAACAGAAGAAAAAAATTAAAGAAAAAAATACCCTCAAAACTTTTATTAAGTTGAAGATATTTTGTTGAAATTTATACACATTTGCCATTTACCATTTCTCAATCTTCTTCTTTACTCGCTTTCTTTATCCCTCCACCTACACCAGAAAAACTGTTTGCATTGTCTTTGCCTTTGTTGTTGTTGCTTGTGGCAGTTTTTTTTTGTTCTTTTTTTCTACGCTTGTCCGCTAAAAAACTACAACAACATTTGGTATTTTCTTTTGCGTTCAGTTCGCTATATGGGGATTTATATTTTTAAATGGAAAGTTAAGCATATAATAAACTGTATAGAAAAAGGAGCTGCTTATGTTTTTGCGTTATTTGCTCGGCATATTTCCCTTTATAGTTTTCTGTGTTCTGTTAGCTGAACCCAAATATTGGCCGGCTCAGCTGGCCCCAACAACTTGAACATTCTTCTTCTAGCATCTGAGCTTTTATTAGAGATTCCATGGCATTCCCTTAAGCCAGTTATCAAATTGAAAGATAAAGGTTTCAACTAACTTAAAATAACAAACTGATGGAGTTTAGTGTATCTTATCAATTATCATGCACCTAAAATTAAACTATAACTGCATTTCAATTTGTATTCACTTTCTCTCAGGCCAAATATGCAATCAAAATGCGCATATTATTCCGAAATGACACATAACAATTAATTCGTCGATTTACATATGAATTGAATATGGCTGCAGGAAAAAAAAAACAGAAAACTACATATGTAAACGCACTGTCAATTTCAAAACAATTCAAATGCCACTTAGTAAAATGTGCAAAAACTACAACAATAGCAAGCTAATGTCATATAGTTTGATGTGGTAGACGTAAAGATACTCTGTAGAAGTGAAGATACTCTAATGTTATATAGTTTGAAGTGTTAGACCTGAAGATACTCTACAGAGCAAAGTAAAATTATTGATGTTGGGGCTTAAAGTGAAGTTAAAGTCTTAAGTTTGATTTGTAGCAATATTAAAAATATTTTTATTTTATCAACATGTACAAAATCATCTTCATTTTTATTTGACTAAGCATGTATATGAATATATGTGAATATATGCATGAATCTTTTGTTGATTCAACCAAAATTTTCTTTAGATTTGTATATTAAATATTTGTTTGTTCAAAATTTTAAAGTAAGTATGTAATTTATTATAACATTGGTCTGTTTTCTGTTCTTCAGTATTACGCATTATTTTTTAATATAAAACTAACAAAGTGCTATCAATTGTTAATTAAACTAACTTTTTAACAAGATATTTTCATTTCATCTTATCCTTGTTCCAAGTAATACAGAGTATACAAAACAACATCTAAATCAGATGCAACAAACACTCATTACGAGAAATCTGCTGAAGCAAAAACCAATAAATGAAAAGCTGGCAATAAATTACAAAATTATATTAAAACACAGATAGAGAAACACAATGTAGCAAAAATTCAAGATGAGCAGAAGTGGTATGAGAAACAAAATGTATTGCAACAATGGAATATATATGGTATGTATAATGGAATGGAATGGGATAAAGTGTCATTTGGAAAAACATATTTATAAATAATTTCCATGCTAATATGCATTTTATGTAATTAGCGGTTAAAATAATAAATACACTACATAATTATCGCCCATTCGCTGACCGCACAGTACGGCGGCGGCGACAAAAATGAACTCGAAACGAGACACAAAAAAGGGTCTGGTGTAAGCAGATGCACATAGAGAGACACAAACACATTAACACACACACACACACACACACACACATGTGTGCATATTATATCTGTACTTTGGCACTTATCGCTTCATGTGCAGCTATTTATGGATATGGATGTGCGTTTGTGTGTGAGTGTGCGAGTGTGTGAGCATTAAGGCATTAGCACCGCAAAAACATCAACTAATTGTGCATTTTAGAGATAATAAACACTGGCAACAAGAGTTTATTATTTCAGGCTTGGACGCATTGCGTACATAAAGTACATATATATTCGATATACGCATATGCCTCATATCTAGTCGAAAGCCAAGTGACAAAATTTTGACAACACTCACAAACTAACTCATTTGCATATGCATAGGGCCAAATTAATAAGCAACGCATTTATTAGCAGTCAAATAAAGAGATAAATGTCACTCATACGCCCCGTCCCGTTCGAAAGTTTATATGTATCAGCTGCTGCTAGCCCAAGTTAAATATTAAAATATTTAATTTGAATGGCATGCCAGTCAACCAGCCAAACAGACAGACCAGACAGACAGACAGACCAGCCGAAAACAGTCACTGAGCGAGTGATACTGACACGCCCCCCCGTACGGGCAAATATTTCAAGTAGTTAAGCGCATTAGCGGCACTTTTGGTTGGCTTTGTCACGACAGAGAGACACACACACACTCACACACCAACACACTGTGCTAGGTGGGCCCGTTTTTCGTCCATTACATATGCCAGTTATCGCACATCGCGCATACGCAGCGTGTGGCGCAGCCAATTAAAGTTCTTAAGCCCCTGGGTGGCCATATACATACATATATATTGAGCAGTAGTACAAAAACACCACTTCAACCCACTTTACTTTACTATACATCACTTGAGTTTGGCCAAAGCCACTCCATACTCAGCAAAGTAGGAGAAAAGCAAAGTTGGCAACTTGTGCATTATCCGGTGCAATTGTTTAATGAACTTTTGCACGCTCTAATGACTTTATTAACAAGAATCAAAAAACGAAAAACTTTCATTTCGTCTCATTGTCTCATTTGGTTTGCATGCTCTTGCTCTTGTTTTCGTTTTTCGTTGTTTGCAAAATGTTTTCCATACATTTTTAATTTGCACATTGTGTGGCAACAACAAATTGAAGTCAGCTAACTGAATTGCACTAAATGCCTGCATACATTTAAACATTTTAATAAATCATTTTGTGTTTTAGTAATGAGCCACACACACACACACACAACTCACAGCAACAATTGAAGCAATGTAGCACCGAAACGCAGCTCAAATATTAATGTCATGTCAAACGGCAATTACAACATGTTACAACAACAACGACAACAACGACAACAACGACAACAGAAACAACCAGCCAGCCAGCCAAACAGTCTAACAAATGTTGCAGTCATTCTTTAGTCGACGCACACACTTGAGCAATTTGCCATATAAATCATTATTATTTCATCAAATTTGTCATTGATAATGTTCAAATGCTTAGAATTTACGTTTGTGTGTGCGCTGAGACGAAACGAATGCAAAGACATTTAACTAGTAATAGATAGCATCATAACTTATGGGACTTTAAGCTGCGTTCAAAAGTAATTGAAAATTTGCATATTAAATGCATTTTATAATCCTTATCGTCACAAGCCTTGTAGCATGCAACATTCGTAGAAAGCAGTGCATGTTAACAAAATTTCAGACAATTATCAATGCACACACACACGCACACATCTGCACATCCGCAGCGATAGGGCAAACAAATTGCTATTTAATAGCCTAATGTATGGGCCAGGTTTACAGATTGAATTAGGCGCGTTGGCAAAATGCTTATAAAATTTATGTGTGAATCCTATCTATCTATTCTAGCTGCCTTTCATTAGTTAATTTAATTTTGGTTAATACGCAACGCAAATTTGCCAAATTCATTACCCAAATTGTCAACTTGTTTATCACATATGACACGACTATCTGCTAAACTATTCCCTTACTCACAATTTTGTTTGCATATTTGAGATAATTTAAAGTTAGATGACCAAGCACTAAATCAAATTTAATTCAACTATCAAATAGCATTAAGCGTACAGCAAATCATGCATATTTTGCTGTGGCATTAGCAGGAATTTCGGATTTAATTGGTCAAATATTATTTACAAATGTTGTTCGCCAAATGTGAATATTTAATTATTTCTCTTGTAGTTGTTTTAGATTCGTTTGTGGAGTGGAAACCAAGCTTATTTATTTTATCTGTCTTTCTCTTTATGAATGCATCATCAATTTAAACTTTGGCCCTCTTTCATGTTATTTTTTTGTATCCTTTGGATTTACTTGCACTCTCATCATAAGTCATATTAAATCGGTGTCCTTTCTCTTCATATTTATGTTATTTTAATTGCTTTAATTGATAATAATTTTAACATTAGAGCATAACTACATTAATTATTCGATTTATTATACCATAAACATTTGACTTGGCAAGTAGCTGTATTAAATTAGTTTTATCAATATTTCTCAATAAACATTCGCTACTTAATTTGCAACAAAATAAACTCCGCCCAGCCTCGCATCGTAGTTATAATAATTATGTAAATGAAGCTGAAGCTAAAACAATTGAAAGGAAGCCGATGGCAATAATTTATTGGTTTTTGCAGTACTTATCAAAATTTATGATCTATCGATTTATGCAAACTATTATAATACATCATCATCCCTTTTTTAGTATTAAAACATTAAAAAATGTGACTGTCGCACGTGAGCAAAAGTGCCTTTCTTCATAATGCAATGTAGCAAATAATTACATAAATCTTATTTGCATAATTTATGTGTGTGTGTGTGTGTGTGTGTGTGTTTGTTCCATTAGCGGGTTTGTGTTTGGTGGTTTTGGTGGCAAAATAGCGATAAAATATCGACTCAAAACAAATCCTTTTTCACTTACCCACACACACTTACACACACACACACAGACACTACAACAAATGCGCTCAATGCACAAGCGGATTTCCGTCGAATGCCAAGCACTTGAGAATTAATATCAATTTGTATTCATTTGTGAATATTACAAAAGGATTATACAAAATTAATTAAAATTTGCACAATTTACAACGTTCGACGGCGACGCTGACGATGAAGGCGCATCGTTCGCCTCTGCCACAAAAGACGTATTTGAGGCATCAATGTTTGAGGGAGATTTGGCTTGTCGTTGGGATCTGTGGTAAAAGTTTTGGACAGCTGGCGCAAGGCGCGAGTGTTGGCGCTTAATGGAGTTTAATCGCATTGATGAGCATCAATTAATCATGCCGCAAACACAAATGACAACGCACACACAAACGTCGAGCTTGAAGCGCTCGTGCAACCAATTCTTCTAATCCTACAACCCACACTAAGCCCGCACATTACGCATACGACACGTACGCCAAGCAAAGAAAAAATCGAATTGCCAATTAAAAAACTAAGCAAGCTGAGCAATTACAACATAATCGAAAGCAAACAAAAGCACAAAAACTCACACACACACAAACGCAACCCACAATGAGTAACCGCACACTTCAAGCACTCAATAAACGGCATCATTTGTGCTGGCTGTCAAGCAACAGTTACACCAACAAATGCTAAGAACTTAAAGCTCCCGGTCGCACCTGTCGCCAAGGACAAGCCAATTGCCAGCAATTCCGACTATATACAAACAAACAAACCATTATCATAATGCGCTCCAAAGATGTCGAAGGAGTGTGACAACCAAAGGCGACTTCGATGACGATGCTGATGTCGCAGCATACACTCAAACACACACACATACTCGAACACCTTTCGCCATTCTGGTTAAGTGGAGCACGCGATATTACGTTGGCAGCGACGACGACGACGGCGCAGCGGCGGCGGTGGCGGCGGCAACAGTTCGTGTTCGCATAACTGAGCATAATCGACGCCTTTCGGTTATAATTAACTCATTAAAGTGAAACGCCAGCCGCAGGATGTGGCAGCAAGCAGCACCCAATGCTGTCAGAAGGCAAGCCATCAAAGCGCACATGCAATCCGATACTGATGTCGTCTTTGACTGAGCGCGCAACAGCTGCTAAAAGTCACAGTGGGTTGAGCTTAAGTAGATGCGATGTTTGGCTGCGGTTGGGGCTGGTGATTGCAGTTAACCAAGCGTAAGCCACACACACATTCTCTCGTAAATAAGAAATCAAATCAAAGTTAACATTTTGTAAATCTGGTTTTTATAACTTTTGCCATACACCCATACACTCATACCCCTACCATACACCATTCAAGCAAACTTCCCAAGGCATACGACATGTGAAATTGCAATTAAATTAATGTCACGCATACGCCGCGTATAACACGCGTGCCAAACACTGCCTATCTCACTCTTTGTCTCCTCTCTCCTTTCCTCTCTCGCATGTGAAATGGAACAGGAAATGCGGAAAAGCGGGCCACATAGCTCAGGTTTTATTGCTGAGCCACAAACAACAGCAACAACAGCAACAGCAACAATTAGTGCGTGTTGGCAACCAGCAGCAGCTGCTACTCACGCTTGTTATTGTATGTTTTGCTGGATGTGTTGAGGGGGTGCGCGAGCTGAGGAGCTGAGGGCGGGGGGCAGATGTGTGTGCTGCATATAAATCGATGCTGATGTTGTGAAAATTTGCCAAAATAACTACAGACATATACTTGCCAAAAGCAATTAAACTGCTAAAACCACATTTTGTGCGAGAAATAATTGCAAAAATGCCAAAACATAAGGCCAAAGCCGAACAACAAGCGTTCTATTGGCAAAAACTGGCCCAAATGCACACATACATACAACAAGTAGAGTAAACAACAACAACAACAACAAAAATCAGTCGCCAGCCGCGTTGCCAATTACAATAACTTTGTGAAAGGGGCCAAGGGTGGGGGGTGATGCGTGGCAATGATCGACATAACCCACAAAAAGTCAAGCCAAATAAATAGGCCGACCAAACGGAACACACAAAAAAAATAAATAAACAGAATCGAAAAAAAAGTAAACAAAAACGCCAAATTCCAACAACAAATCAAATATATTATAGCGCAAAAACAAACGAAAGTCAACGCCACTTCCAATAACAATAACACAGCCTATGTGATGTGGATGTGGATGCGGATGCGGATGCGAATGCTGATGCGGGTGTGGTTATGGTGGTGGTGGTGGTGGTGGTGATGGTGGTGGTTATGGTGGTGGTGGAGTGGGTAAAGTGGTGTTGGTTACTGCCAAAAATGCCAACACTGGTGGCACAATTCAGTTGCGGTGGCTTTGTTTACACTTTACAATAGGATTTTGTGGGACTTTTTCCGAAAATATGGTTTAAATTTTTGGTAAATGTTTTTATTTGCCAGCTGTCGAGGCTAGTTTAAAACTAATGCGATCACATGTGTAGCTGGGAAAACTGTAAAACTCAATAAATACGTTTGATGAACAACAATTATTTTCGTGATAAATAAAATGTTCGTATGTGTGTTTCAATTAAATGGCCTGTTAAGTCATGTTTATTGTTTACACATATGTTTGAATAATGTAAATTTGAGAACCAATGTCGCTCAAGGCAGAGTGTTAAGTTAAGCTTGTTAAGCTAAGGCTACAAAACTACTGCTTCTACTGTCATATCTTTATATTTGAACACTAGTTGATTCATTTAATCTTTATTGCTAGGAAAGTAATTTTTACTTGTAACTCTGTATGACATCAACTAAGCAGATAAGAAAGTACCACAAACAAATTTTTAAGGGTTCAACTTATCTATGACAAAATTGAATGCACTTGCACAATAATCGAAAGAGCTGAAAAGATCCATTACAGTTTGACAGTGCGCACAACAGTAGGCAACAATTTATCAGGTGCTCAGTCGCTTATTGGACAGAGAGACAGAGAGGCGACAGAGACAGAGAGGCGACAGTGGATACAGAGGAGACAGATAGACAGGCGATATGTTGTATAAGCAACCTGAAGATGTCGCAGCTGACTGAGAAATTCCAATCGCCTCGCTTCGAAGCGCATAAAAATAAATAAAAAAGATATCCAAACAAATAAAATGAAATCACAACAGGATTAAAGACAACGGCAGCAACAACAACAACAACAACAACAATGACAGCATCAGTAACGGTGAAAATGAAAATGAAAACGACAAAATAAAATGAATGGCAATCGCGTTTGAGTCGTCGCCAGTCGCGCGAGTGAAAGACAAATTAAGATTATAAAAAAAAAAAGAACAAAAAAATAATAATAATAAAAATACACAGCAGCAAGAAAAAATCTTTGCGAATTGATTGATTGATCTATCAAAAGTATATATATATATGCATATACATATTTATTTATGTGTGCGTCGTAGAAGGTGCGTGCTGCAGGGGTACATATACTATTCCAACGGATGATTGCGGCATCCCTCGGTGCGTATCTGTATCTGCAGGCAGTCAGGCAACAGCGGCGGCATCGCCTTTGTGATTTGACATACAAACTGACAGCAAGACAGCGTGCTAGGGGGCAATGCTGCGGGCAGTGGAAACAGTGGCAGACAAGTAGCGACCTGTGACTGCCTGTCACCGTTTATGTACGCGCGCCTTACCCTCATCCCCGTCATACCCATCACACCCATCTCATCCCTAACCAGCCTCAGTCAGCCTACGCATTGTGGGGCAGTCCTATGATGTTATGTGTCTTTGTATTTGTGTGTGTGTGTGTTTGGGTGTGTGCGACACGTAGCACATTTTATTTTCCAAGTAATAAATCAATTTTCCGCACCACTAAAAATGAAAACGAAAAACGAATTGAAGCTGAAGCTGAAGCTGACGCTTCCTATCGACTGAAGTGTAATACAAACGGGGAAGGTGGAGTTGAATTGCCTGCCAGCCGGTCACAGCTGCTTGGGCTGTGTGAGTTAGTTGATGGGTGGGGTGTGGGGGTGGGGGTGGGGGCAACAGTCGGTGCACCTGAGAAGAGAGCGTAAATTAAAGTCACTAAATCAAAAAATTCCCAAAAACACACAACGCACAAACAAAGTGAAACGAGAAAGTTAACATTTGTTTACGTGGTGGACGCCGCGCCGCGTCTGAAACTTAGATTAGCTGTTGGATAGAAGACTTGGTCTATGGCTGTCCAGCTACAGTCATTTATTGGCCAAAGTTGTTTTTGCCAAGAAACGCATAAGATGAACGAACTCCCGAAGCCAAATGAGCAACTTGGCGCTCAAAACAAAAAGTAAGCAAAACAATTTGCTATTTGTTTTTTTTCCCCTTACTTTCTTTCTTCGATTCTTACATTTGGTGTTCTGTTTTCCACCTTGACTTCATCCACTTATGTTCAGTGTTCTTTCCCTGCGTTTGTGTGTGTGTGTGTGTCGGCCAGTGCGGCAATTTGTTCTGAGTGGGGTCGCTGGGCGCATTTTTTCCCAGTGGAGCCGAAATTGGGGACGCTGCGGCGTCAAAGGCAGCAAAACAAATCAAGTCAACAATCAGCAGAGCACACAAACACACACAAACACAAACACACACACACACACATTGAGACATTGAGGCAGACACTCTGTAAAAGTTAATGTAACGGCGCATTTAATTGCACGCACGGCACGGAATCCAATGCTTCAGACTGCCCAGCCGCACAACCACCCAATCGCCCATCTTAACAAACCGCTCCCCTCGTAGAAGCGTAACTTTTTGCCCAAGGGCACTTATTTGGCTTCTTGGCCCCGGCGTTCAGGTGAGACAAGTAAGTAAAAATGGCTATTAGCCAAAGCATTTTATGTGGCTCCTCTTACTTTGGTGGCACACGCCCATTTTGGCCATTGGCTATTGCCCATTTGGCCAGACACAGTGTTCTGCAACTGGCAGCTTTTGTTGCCTAATGCGCTTTGCTATTTTTTTAATTATAACGCAAGTTACCTGCAAATGAAAAGTAAAAGGGCTGCCAAGACGACGACAACGACAACAACAACAACAACAGTTAAGAAGAAGAAGAAGACGACGACGATGACAAGTACAGGAAAGACAAGGCCGCATCCTCATCCGCATCCTGGGCCAGGAAGTGGCGTCAGCCAAGAAACACGAAAGCCCTGTAACAGACACACTTAAATGCCTTTTAGCTGCAGCAGCAACAGTGAAAAAATCGCTGGCAACAATTTTAATTGCGTAAAGTGTGCAATGCTCCCCCATCCATTCACCTCTCTCTCTCTCGCTTCTCTTCCTTTTCTCTATTTCACTCTTTCTTTCTATCTGCGCTACCATCTCTATCATGCCTTATCCAGTCTGTGCTGCGTCTGTGCAACACCAAAGGCCAAGCTGCAACAAAATTAAATTACTCATTCGCTCAGTCGGTCAGCAACAGAAATAGAACGTCGACGTCAACAGCGCTGCACTCAAGACTGCAACGGATTTATTGTTAATTGGAAATGAGGCATGCTCGGACTATTTGATGCGCAAAATATTTCCGCCACTCAACGGGAGACCAAAACGGCTTCTCATTTTTTATACTACTTCTTCTGCAACATCTTTTGCCTGGCAAAAGCAAAGACCAGCAAAAATTACAATGAACGAACAGAGAAAAAATTACAAGTAGAACGAAAAAAAAAAATGCTGACAAATAGCACGCGTAATTAGAAATTAAGTTGCCGTTTCTGTGACCGTGTTTTAGATGATTAAGAGCCATGACAATCGAAATGGGCTAAAGCAGAGACAAAACTTGTAAAAACTTGTACCATTCTGGCTATCCTTTATACTTAATCTATAGATACAATATGATATGATGGCAATGTATGTGAAGAGAAAGTTTAAGGACTTTCAATATTTGTGCAAGTGACTTTTTTTTTAAGCTGTTTGACATATAAAGCTAAATGTATAAAAACATCCAATTAAAAACTTTTTTATATTTATTTCTTAATGAATTAATTAATTAGTGTTTATCTGCTGTTGATCTTATTTTATGATATTTCTCTCTGTGAACCAAAGTTTAATTGTCAATTATACAAATTAACATATTGAACTGTCTCTTTCAGGCTGCTTTGGTTTAAAATTAGCTTGAAACAGCATTAAATAACAGCTTTTTTTTAATAGTTAATTTTATTTCTGACATATTGTGCTCTCCTGATGATGCATTTAAATAATAACGTAACTTCTTTATTTGATGGTTATTTTTATTTCAATAACAAAGATTCAATACTAAAAGAGTCCAAGTTGATACTCGTTTGTTATAGATCGATATAAGTTTTCTGATAAAAAAAAGAGTAAGCAATAAATAAACGTTTTTATTGAAATTAAAGTTTTAAATTATTAAAATCATACCAATATTTAGGAATTTTGTAACTGCAGTTATTTTGGATTTACTGTTATATAGAATGTTTTTAATTAAAATGTAATCAGAACTAAAGAAGAATACAATAAGTACTTAAAATCGGTCGACAGGAAAGGGGTCAAATTTCGATTAACGTCAATTACAATTAATTACGCAGGCTTCAATAATGAATTACAATTTACGTCTGCCTTAGTCAATGGCTGTCGATCAATTGACGTCGGACGCATCGGTATTTGCAAAGTATCGGTAGGCGATCAGTGACACGTTTTACAATAGTATCGATAGGCAGTTGGCTGCATTATTGTAAAGCCCAATACAGCCAACTGAAGCAATCTAATTAAACCCCTTGAAAAATATATTAAACTTTTTAAATTTAAATAGTTCGATAGTATTTGCTCCGCAAATTTGTCATTTGAAACGAATAAATCTAGCATTTCACCGTTATATTTGTCCTGTTTAGGCGCAGCAAACTGTTATTCTACTTCACTTTCACGGAATCAATCACAACTGTCAAACGTAATGGATTGCATAATTTGAGTCAAACTTTGACACATCTTTTACGGACAGCCAAAATAATGAACTGTTTCAAACACGGGCATAATTTTGGATAAACAAACAAAATTGATGTACCCGATACAAACCATATTGACATGAACATGATTGTTTTCTGCATTGCAATTTCACTGCAAATGAATGCGTATCGATTTAAAGTGGGGACAATTTAAATACTCGACATCGAAAAGGACAGTTCTTCCAATTACATACGAAAACAATGTTCGAAACATACTACTACTTATTTATATATACATATTGAGTCTTTTTTTATATATATATATTTTCGTTCACGTCACGCTTTCGTACTTTCGGGCCAAAATGGCCGCATGGCAGTCCGGCTAATTGCTGACTCCTCACAATTTTGCTTGTTAAGTTGTGGAAAAAAATGCAGTTCGCTTGTGGCAACTGTGTGAAAAACTTTCGAATCTTTAGAAACTGTCCTGTTTCTCTCTCGTTCTCTTTACAACTCTGGGTTTGGCCATCGTACGGCGAAGAAGCAGTTAAATTACTTCTCATTTATTTTAAATTGTGAAAAATATGTGCGAATGTTCGTTCAGCAGCCAACAGACATTTACAAGATGATACCGGAACAATGAATGGACTCAAACGAATGCAGCTACGAGAGTGCGAATTACAGTATGAATAGTATAAACGCTGGCAGCAATAAGCAATAAGCAATAAGCAAAAGCCAAAAGCACAACACAAAACACGATGAAAGTGTTCTTCTCTCTGATTTTTCCAAATAATGCGAAAAGTTTTTACCCAATCATGTGGAAGGAGAATGCAATTGTAGAGTAGCTTTCAATATAGACATGCATTGTACATAGCCTGACCCATTTATGCATGTATATAGTTTTATTTCTTTGGGTTCTATTGTCCTGGATTTTGGTTGCTTTGGCTGCGTAAAATGCAATTTCTCATATTTGCATAACTGCAGACAGAACCAGATATAGCTCAAAATAAAGTTGGAAATGCAGCACGCGCTGCGGTTGCAACAGCCAAGTCAACATCACCAACAGCAGCAGCAGTATAAACAACAACAACTTTAATATCGCCAGACAGCGGGATGTTTAATTGCCCACTGCCAAGCGTCCCAACCGCCCCTTTCCAACAAAAAGCCCTGGCGGCATCCAACAACAGCCAGGCAGCAATCCTTCCGTTGCCGGGCTCAATGTACGCGTCGCATTGCTGCGATGCTTTTCCGGGCAACAGCAGCAGTAGTTTCGACAATACGTTACGCGCGCGGTATTGCAACCAAATTCAAATTAACGGAGTTACGCGCACACACACACACAGTTGCATGCGTATCATGTGTAAGACAAAGCATACTTTCGAGCGCAAATAACAGGCGGAACAAGCGAAACAAGCGCTCGACCACCCCAACAACGCGCACGCCGGACAACAAGCTCGGAACTGCGGCTATTCTATTAGGACACACACACACACACACACACACACGCACACACAAATGCAGAGGAGCATACACACAAATTATAGCAGCAGCCAGCATTCCAAATTATACGCACAAAAGCAAACAAGTGGGCCAACAGAGACAGAGAAAGACAGAGAGAGAGAGAGAGAGAGTGAAAGTCCTGGCAGCGTGTCCTGCCAACATCATCGATGGCCAAAGCAAACATAATTGATATCGTAATCAATTCAAAAATCCAGCAAAACTAAAAACAGCAAATGCTGTGAAAACAACGTCGCCGATGCGTCCTCGTCGTCGTCGTCGTCGACGTCGTTATCGTTGGCCACCAACATGGCAGCGTATGGCCACAGGCATGTCAGCTATGCGCACGTAGCCCTCGACACACTGCCTCCCCCCCCCCTCCAACATACAAGTATGTTTATGTTGTGGGTGTGTGTGTGTGTGTTGTGTGTGATGTGTGGCAGTGCGTGCCACTCAATCAACTCTGAAAAAGTCTACAAATATTAGCCCCTAATGCCATTGAGACCAGGACCAAGACCAGACGAGAGCTGAAAATGCTGCTCCTGTTACTGCTGCTGCTGCTTCTGCTGCTGCACACATACGCCCAAGTCCATGCCCATAAAAAAGTGGAATTCTGTATAAAAATGAAGCAGCAAGAAGGAAAAAAAGTGCCAGCTTCAAATAAAATTGTTGCGACAAAAGCAGCAAAAACAACAACAACAGAAGCAGCAGCAGGCAGGCAGTTTGAAGGAGCCATCCAAAGGAGCGCTGCATCGGCCATGACGATAACATTAAGACGAAGTATCGAAAAAATGTGTAGTGGCACACAAACAGACACACACACACACACAAAAAAAGGAGCTGAGGCAACAGCAAGGACAACGACGTCGACAAGGACACAAAAGCTGAATAACAACACAATCAAGTGAGGCGCGCGCGAGAGAGAAAACTTTCAAGGAGGGTGAGCGCCGGCAAGCGGGGGTGGCAGTAGTGGCAGAAGAGAAGCGTGTCTGGGCATAGGCGGCACTGCATAACTTGGCAGCGCCAAGCGAAAGCGGCACGTAATAACATTTTTCCAAAGAAAGCAAAAATAAAAAAATAAAAAACGAGCAAGCAGAATGGAGGAAAGGAACGCTTGCCTAGTCTCAACTGCCTGGCAGCATTGCGACACAGATGAAGACGCAGACGTCAAGACGAATCCAAAGCTGTAGCCTCAATCCGAAGCGCCGAACTCAACGTGTTGTATAGAGTGTGTGGGGGGGCAGGGGTGGGTTGTAGTGTTCGGGTCGCTTGTGGAATGCTGTCAGGAGACAAGTTATTGTTTTTGATTTCATTTTTCTTGCGCTTGTTTTTTTTTTTTTTTGCTCCTGCCCAGCGAAGCATCAGCATGTGAATATGACTGTGTGTGTGTGTGTGAGGATGCGATGTATGATAATATGTTGAGCTGCTTATTTCCATATGGGAATGTGAATATGCCTCAGAAATTGGCTAGTTTGGCTAATCGAGACATTTGCCAGCGGTCATAAGCTGGATTTCGTTTTTTTGAGACGTTTATATACATTTTGTTATCCAATTTTTTTTATGGCTAGGTGGCTAAATTGCCTCCGGCTGCGTTTAGTATTATTATGATTATTATTATTTTTATTAATAGTGCGGCATAATCCAATTGGACGAATAAATTCAGAGCAGTCAGCAGGAAATAATTGCAAAATGGGTCAGGTGCTGAAATGGCATTGACCCAAAAAAACAAACTAAAAACTTAAGCTCGAGATAAGGAAAATAATTTTCATATTTTGATCTCTCATTTAAGCATGCAAATCCAAAGTCGCTTGCTGTTTTATTATATTTGAAGAAGCCTTAAAGCTTAAACCGGAAATCGAATAGAAAACGAAATTGAAAACAAATAATTTAAAAGGTTTTGTTTTAAATTTAATTCGTACCACAAAACCACTAATGAAATATTGAAGATGATGCAACTATCCACTTGAACCTACCCTGCACATACATACATATGTCTATAGATATATATATGTGTATAAGTATATAATAAATGAAGCAAAAGAAAATTTATTTTATAACTTTTCTCTGTCTGCTGTTAGCAAAATCGCAAATATTCTTTCTTAAATAATAAATAATCTCATTTCACTTGGAATTGACATGCCAATAAAACAGTCCCAATTGGTCCGAATTTGTTATTTGGCCTTGCAATTAATTAATTCGTAACTTGAGCTTGAACAATGTTCCACTTAAAATAAATAAATACATAAATGTGACATCTGCAATTATAATTGCACATAATAATTACAATTGGAAATGTTTGCCATATTCAAATAAAAAAGCAAAAATAAATGTGTTTTTTTTTTTTAATTTTATGCTTTGCCAAAATCAAATGTATTTAATATGTTTTTTAAATAACTATAATTACACTCACAGAAAAATCACACAGAAAGTTAACTATAAAATACGTTGACCCAACTACAGTCAAACTTCCTTGTAACGAATCTCAAGGGGACAAGAAAAAACTTCGTTATAGAGAATGGGTTTTTTACTAAATCAATTGCAGGGTTCTGGTTTTTGACTACGTTGTATAGAAAATTCGTTACACGGAAGTTTGTTACATGGAAGTTCGACTGTATAAACATAGTGAAACAGCAGAATGAATAAATAATTTCGATTCAATACTACTATATTTAGCAGTTATCATATTAAGAATTAGGGAGATCCGTGGATCGTTCTACATAATATATTTTTGATTAATAAAATATTTTCGCCAACAAGGCTCTGCTTAGGCATCCGCTTAGTGAACGAGAGTTTTCAGATTCAAGTCCCGTCGCAAGCTATCATATTTTTTAATAAGTAAGCTTAGGTTTAATTATTTAAATTATAATAAAGCAAAATAAGAAATGTTAAATATACATTGTATATATTTATTATTTGAGTCGAATATTTTTTGTGCAAAATTTTGATTTTACTACCTCATGTTGATTCTTACTTCAACATGTAGTTAAAGTTAAGCATATTGGTAAAGGAAATAGTTGGATTAACCATAAATTCTTATTTCTCTGAGCTTAGTAACAAAGAAAATTAAATATGAAAGTTCCTCAAACATAATTACAATATTAATTGTTGCCTAATTGTTTTTGAAACTAACTTAATAACAAAGAAGATTTACTTTCTTCCGAAACAAAGTATAAGCTCACAAAGACTGCAGAAAAGCTAATCAAAGTGGGGAAAAAGCGATGAAAATTCGTTAGCGCTATGGCTGAATAATATACATTGTAATATACACCCATCTATATCAATCAATCATTCGGCGGGCAATATAACTTGTGCCATTTCTCTCTTGTCTTTCGGTTCTCCGTTGTTGTCAGACACAGCAGCATCATTAGGCTTGCAGCATTTCAGAATCTCACCCGCAACTCTGGTTTTAGCAACACTCGCAAACTAACTTTGAAACTTTCTAATAAAATAGCCCTAGACTGGGGCTGCTGTTGCCGATGTTGTAGTAATATATGTATATAGACGACGCCGAAAGGTCCAATGTGCCACGACCAGGAACAGGACCAGGATGACGACTAAGCAACGGCCTGCTTCTGCAGCTAATGTCGTTGCTGGCGGCATAAGGAACAACCATAACCGCAACAGCAGGAGCAGCAGCAACGGCAGCACTTCTTAGGGCGCAACAGACAATGATGCCGCATTAAACCCGCAGCCCGAAAAACTCAAACTTAAACGCAAGGCAAAAACTCATTCAAATCTCCCTACCCATTTCACCAGCCATTCCACGCACAGTTCACAAGTTTGTTTTTGTACGCGAACATATACGCAACAGACTGAATGCAGTTTCAAGTTACAAAAGAGCACCACAGAGTAAAAAAGCTTTTTATTACGTCAACTGCTGCTGCTCTTTTACGCTCCCTTCTCTATGTCGCTCTCCCTTTCTCTCTCTTTGGCTCACTCTTTCTCTCTCTCTCTCTATTACTTTGCCTGGTGCTCAGTTGTGTTCGTTCGTTTCCGTTTGTTTCAATCGGAGTGCTAAACGTATGTGTGTGTGTTAGTGAGTGTGTGTGTGTGTGTGCAGTACACATACATGCCCGCAACATCCGTTACAATTTTTTACGACTACAACTCCGTCTGGTGCGCTGGTGCTGACGTTGATGTTGATGCTTTTGGCGGTGGCATCGGCAGCAGCAGCGGCAGCGGCAGCAGCAGCCACTGAGATGCTTTGTGGTTGCGCTATAGCCGCTCTAAGGATGCGTGTGTGTGTGTATGTGGGTGCATGAGGCATGTCGCATTCAAGGATTGAGTAAATTTTTGTGGGTTGGCTTCCGTAATGATATGGAATGTGTTGGAATTTCAAGAAGTTACTCCAGATTTCTTTATTTATTTAAATGAGCAGCATGAGAGTGGAGTGATACCACTGTCTGTCTGTATGTGGATGAGTGTGTATTAGTGTGTGTGTGTGTCTCCTTCCCCGAATTGCAACGTCTGTATTTGAGCTCATATTTGTGTGTCTGTGGTTGTGTCTTGTGGCAGTGTCGAGCTCTTGTGGCTGGGCAGCCAGCCAGCATCTTCAATTGACTGACTCGACTCGCTGGCTGTGACGGACTGAACTGAACTAAATGAGCGTTGTTATCAGTCTCTGCTTTCACAACTCCCCAACCAACTCTCGCCCCTCTCACTTTGTGTGACTGTGCGTGTAATTGTATTGGTGGCAACATGGAGTGCTGCTGAGCCAGCAGCTAAGCTAAATCATTAAATCGGCTAAGACCTGGCAACAGCGTCATTGAAATTTATGCACGTTGAACATTTCGTGTAGTGATATTTGTATTGGGAATTAAAACTATGCCCCCGGGATTATAACCTAATTTTGGCGCTGTGCGTTCTAACGTCCTTCTTGCTTCTTGCCTATATCAACTGTTCAGTTTTCTTGTAGGGGTTTTTTTTTTTTGGTTTCTTTGCCCGTTTTTACTTTTCATTGCTCTTGTTTCCGTGTAATTAAAATAAAGGCGTGGAGTAATTGCTGAGGTCAGTGAGCAGCACTCGTCGAGTACTTTGGCTACGTAACTCCCACGTAATGCTAACTAAGCGCACAATGCGCAACGCGGAAATTAACACTTTTTTTTCTGTGCTCCCTTCTTTTTTTTTTTTCTTTTGCTTCGTCTTTTTTTCGGGTTGGTCAGTATAGTATTCCTTGGAGTTGGGCTTTGAATTACCGAATAGCAGATAAAATTCTCAGTTTAACACTTTGTTAAAATGCTGGCCCCCAAATGCCATGTGGTGCGGCCCTTCTGCCCATAAAATGTGCCAGTTGCCCTGCCCATTAACTGTGTTGGCTACGACGAGGGCCATAGCCAAGCTGGCCATTTGGCATGGCATTGGCTTGGACTTGATGCCTCGAACTTGGCTACTGTTCCGTGCCATCCTTCTACTTCTTCTAGCTCTTCTACTATGCTTGCGGTAAATTCCGTTAACAGCCGATCAATAGAGAATGGCATTTAGACCCGAATTTCCATGCTAATTGGTTTCCCAATGTATACAAGGCTTGGAAATTGTAAAGCATAGCGCTTAACAAGCATAAATTGGGCATCAAGAGTATCGAGGACTTGCTACATCTCATCCTACTCATAATGCCAATTCTTGTCGTTCACAAATTATGAAAAGTGCTTGAAAAGTGCAAAGAACTTATGCTTCCTGATTTCTTATACCCTGAATGAATGGGATGAAGGGTATAATGTTTTTGTGCAAATGTCATCGACGTCGATCTCGGAAAATTTTGAAACTTAGGCAAAATAATGATCATCTGTGAAAATATCATCGATGATTGAAGTTTGGTCACTAACACATGCATACAAACAATGAAGTTAACATTATGTCAAGGATACAGGGTGCCAAACTAGTCGAACCTTCCCGACTAGAGTTTTCTTACTTGTTTTTGTTTTTTGTGGGTTCGTTATCTTTGCCGTCAGTTTGTAATTGGTATATGGTTTTTAATCTCGTACATGAAAACTGTTACTTTGTTTGCCGCACCAATCGAGATTGGAATCAATTGTCGAAACACATCTTCTATCTATATATATAAAAGGAGCTAAGGCTTTTAGACTCTAAAACCGTGTGTTTTATTGGGATCACGCCTGGTATGGTTCTTGGCAATACAAAATCATCAACTGAAAACAAAGCAATCAAGGTGAAACAGACGTTCAACGAAAATATCATCTGTTCTTAACTCATAGAATAGACGTCAAAAAGCACCACAGCAACGGGTACCCTTAGCATTTAATAAATATTTTGTACCTCACTATTTTGCCTCCTAGCTAAAGCAATATTTTCTTTTTGTAAATCTATTCCATATCTATAGCAAATGTGTGCCCCTTTTGAGATACTATTACGAATGAATTTGTGCAAAGAGAAAAGTGCATATAAAACTCACACTTATTACGTGTTCCAGTTGAGTAATTTTGTTCGTTTTGTGTTTTAAATTGGAATTGTGATTTTCCTTCTACTATTTTCGTTCACCACTTTCTATGTATTTTTACTGTTTGTTTGGAGCTTTTGACATTTAACCACAAGCATATATTTTATATATATTTTTTTTCTGTCAAAGTGTTTTTCTACGCCCAATGTTATTACATCTTTTTTTATTCTATATATTTTTCAGTTTTTAATACAGAACAGAGCAATTAAAGACAAGTAAGAAGGATCTAGTCGAGAAAGCTCGACTAGGAGATACCCTGAACACTAGGCGTTATGCGTACAGTCATTGTATGTGTGCTCAAGCGTATACAAAAAGTACTTGCAATACTACGATACTGAAAGCTTTACTTAACTTCAATCTTCAATATCTTTGAAGTTTCGCGATCGATTTAGACGAAAATTTCATAGATTCTTATTATTTTGTCTAAAGTTTATGGATCAATGAAATTTTTTGGTTGACAATTCCATGTTTTTACTGAAAATCAGAATAGTTACACGAACTTAAATCCCTGATCTTAAGTCTTTAGCTCTTAAAGTCACTGATATCGACGCACTCAACATCAACTCGGCTGTTAATGCTGATCAAAAATATATATATTTTAATGAGTCGAAGCTCCTTCCTTCTATCCGTTACGTTACATACGTTTGCACAAAACCATTATACCCATTTCATGAAAAATATGCAAAACAAAAATTGAGAACTTTGTGAATGAGTTTTATGCCGATTGAACAAAACTGTATTTTTCTCCCATTTTTAGACCAACAATGCCGCTCAAAAACATATTCATTTGTATTCATTAACGTTATTTTTTTGTTTCAATACAAATGGAACAAAATGTCCTGTCTGATGATTTTATAATGATTGCGAGATTGATATGCTCAAAACTATAGTTTTTTGGTAAAAAACTTAGAACCTTTATTAATTATAGCTTTTAACCAATTAGTAAATTGAAGAAAATTAAACAATTCATAAGTTTTTGCTAAGACCCTTTTGGAGAATTTTCAGATAATTTTAATCTTTATCGGGAATGACACGGCCATTTCTATCCTTCATTTCGAAGAACCTTAAGAGTAATAATATAGTAAGGTAAGGTCACAAACAGCGGAACATAAATAGTTTGTAGCATATCTTAGTTTGTGGATTATTAGAAGTTATAATGGCTCTCAAAAACTAAAAAACTTTTTAAATAATATTAAAATTAAACAAATAGCTTAACCGCATTATTGTTACTTGATTTAATAACCCTTAAGTAATCTACTTTGTAAGCATACGTCGATAGCTTTTTGGCATTTTGCGTTGCACATACAACAAACAATTCAACACTTGCGTTAAGCAATTTGTGCAAACTTTGAAGCGACAAGACGAACTCACATTTAATTATTCATCCATTTATAACACCAAACTAAATTAGCAACTTTATGCTTTGCAACAAACTTTACTTGAGCAATGGTTAACAATTGCCAAGCGTATAAATAACTATTTATGTATATAAATGATTGTATGGAAAGGGGAGAGATTTTGATGGCTTCTGCTATCAAAGTGACTGCAACTACTCAGAAATCATAGAAACTTGTAAACTTTGAATAAACTTTTCGAATGATGCAATCACTTATAATCCAATTTTAATATAGAAAACCATCAAGTAATTGTGTAAACTTCTGTCTAATCATTCTTCGTATCTGAGCTGGGATAATCAAATAATACAATTAATGAACATCAACAGAATTTTTGACCATGCAAGCAGCTCAAATGCAAGTTGCACAAACGAAATGCAAAGTGAAGGTGGGCGCTGTTTGTTGGGGCAGTTGGGGTGTTGGTGTTGAACCAATTATAGCGCTCAACTACAAACTAAGCCAAATTGTACGCTCAAGTGCCATAAAGCCATAAAGTAATCAAAGTTGATATCAAAGTACCAAACTGCTAACTTATGCTCTCATATATTCAATTAGGACATATTTCGAATGAGTCCTGTCCTTCTTGTTCACTCTGCCTCTGCTTCGGCTTCCTCATCTTTCTCTTCACCGGACCGTTTTCTGAAAGAATTAAGCACTTTTATGGAGCGCAGCTGTTAAGATATTACCGCTACACGCCGATTCCCCTGGCCAGGTTTCGACTTCAGGAACTTTCAGCAACTTCCTATGCCCAAAGTTTCCACAAATTAGTTATGCAAATTATGTGAGTCGCCTTTACGACAACAACAACAACTACCTCAATGCCAGCAGTCAACCACCAACTACAACATCCCCAACAACAACAACAACAACAACGAGAACAACAAGAATAGAGAGAACAACAACAGTTTGACGCTGCTGCCAGTTATAAATTCGTATTTAAAACAATGGCTACTCAGTCGATCTATGTCTCAACCCTTAAACTCGGAAAAACTCAATCCACAGACCGATTAGGGCGCATAACAAAGCAGAATTTGTGTAAGTTCCTATTTAACATGCTTTATGCATTCCTCAATTATAAATAGATTAAAGTCCAAAATAGACTAAAGTTAAATGTTAACTTTCCGGCCGAGGCAGACACCATTCACAAAGCAATTAACGCGCCCCAAGGAACCAACGCCAAAGGCAAGGACGTCAAATGAGATTGTGCGAAATAGAGAAATAGAGAAAAAGGAGAGATGACTTTCTCTCTCTCTTCCCTTCTCTTCTCTTGCCGGCCAAACAGAACTCAATTTAACTGACTGCCAACTTTCACAATCACTGCCCATCATCAATTTCAGATTTTGCTGCTGTATGTTTTATAAAGCAGCCAAAAAGTACGGGACAGCTCCTCCCTCAACTAACCAGGCTTAGTCAGTCATTTGAATAGGGTGGGGGGAATAAAAAGTGTAAACAATGCTCGCAAAATGGTTGCTCAGGGAAGCGACCGTCAGCGTGAGTGTGTGAGCGTAAACCTTGCACACACACACAAACAAACAACAATGAGATTTATCTGACGAACGGGACAAAAAGGGTTTGTTCACTCGCTGCTGCTGCTGCTGCTGCCTGGGTGCTCCTTAAAAGATTGCTCAAGTTTTTGGTTACCAATATGTAAATGTGCGTGCTGTGATTAAGCACAATAGACCTGATCAAACCTAGCCAAGAGACTGACAGACTGACAGACAGACAAGGCTTTGCTTAACCCAAAACCTTAAACTAAACCAGAAAAATCCAAACGTTAACGTAAACCTAAAACCTTAAACCGAAATCCAACCACAATTCGAAGCGCACAAAATGTGAAAGCAAAACAAACCAAAAAACGCAGCCAAGTCAATGGCTGGACAAGGCCAACTTTACACACCTCAAGTGTTTGTTTAGGTTGCCAAAACGTCGGACAGACAGACAGACGGACAAACAGACAGACGGACAAACAGACAGGCGGACAGAGAAAGGGAGTGGTATTTGGGGGTGTGGCCATTTGGTGTCTTGTTGTTATTGTGGCTAGCGGCAACATAAATCTTCTCTTGCCTTGCCAAACAAAGGTCCCGCATCAGAGTTAGCGATATGCCACCTTAGAAAATATCTTGCTTCCTTCCTTCCTTCCAGCTGCTGCGCTAAAGACAATACATTGGAGATGAGCCCGCCTGCAATGCCACGAAACTATTAGTAAAAGAGCTTTTGCCGTTAGCAACTCCAAGACATGTGTGAGTCTTGGTTGGAAGAGGGCGTTGGGTGGGGGGATGAATTTTTAAGGGGCACGCACATAAATTGCAACTCGCTGAGCAATGTTGAAGGTTGTCTACCGCCCAAGTCTACCCCAACTGATGTATCACCTACAAACAGACACAAATGTATTTATGCTGCTTTGGAGGATCTTTGGGGATACTGCAAGGTAAGTATCAGCTTCTTATGGGCATCAGCCGCGTTCCGGCCGTAATAAAAACTAAAATCCGCACAACAATATGTGCGAGGATAATGCCATTTCCGTTTTATGTGAAATCCTCTCTCTCTCACTCTTTGTCTGTCTGTCTGACTGTCTTTTCGTGTTCGTGTCCACATATCCGCATATCCGTTGTCAACCCCTCGCACCCTCGACACACGTCCTATCCAAGGTGCGCCGAGCTTGAAGGCTACACAGTGCCAAAAAAAAAAAAGAGTGCGGTCGCAAAAGTTTTTCCTCTATGCATTATGGCACTTTTGGAATGTATGGATAACCAAATGGATGTTGGGCGGCTTTTTTATGGATTGGCACGCCCCCCTTCACCTATGGTTAGGCCATATGAACGAAACACCTTCTGCTAAACTAGAGTGCATGCTGATATGATAAAAAAAAAAAAAAAAACTTTTTAATGCCAAGCGTCAATAAAGAACACGAAGAAGAACAAGCTCAAGGTTATGCTCCATTGTTGGGATATTGCGTGAAAAAATCTAGACTATACGTATACACAATCCATTTGTCCTTTGTTAAGGATTACTTTTCGTATAAAAGTGAATTATTATTATTTGGGATGAGCTATTGGTTGACAATGTCAGCATAACGCGTAAATCACATAACCTATTATATTTTTTATACTATTTTTTTGGGTATTGAGTTTCAGGATGAAAAAATTCACTAAAAAAGACTTTTGGGTATTATATTTTTTTAGTTTTAAAAAATTAAAAAAAAAACTATTTGCTTCCTATTAATGAAATAAACATGAAGAAAATATATAGTTTTTGCTTAGAGATAATATTAAGAGCGAAAATAATTGAAAAAAGTATGTAAATCAATCTTAAACCGGGAGTTGAGTTTATTTTGTATCTTATTTTTCAAAGCAGTAGATATTTTATGAGCTCATGCCTCACTTTGCTCAAGTACTCAATACTTCAATTAAAACTGTTCGACATTTAACTAATTTAAAGCTATAGAAACTCTGAATAAAAGTGCTCAGCATTCATGTCATTGAATTTCCACGTGACTAACATACGTATACAAAATTAAGTTTTTTGCTGTTGTTCATTGTTAAAGTTTGCGGTTGTAAGTTTCTTAAGGATTATGTGACAGCTGCTGGGTTGGCTTCAAAAGGCCATTCATTAGCTGCATTTTGCAGCTTATGCTGCAATCAACAAAATGTGGCTAACAGTAGATGTGTTTGTGTTGTTGTTGTTGTTGTATGTTTTGCCATAACCAAAATGTAAATGTAAATGTGGCACACTTTTTGCACAGTGTGACACAAACGTGCAACTTCAGTGCAAGTAAAAAGCGCAGCTTGCTTGTAGCAAAAGAAAGACGACACACACACACACACACACACAGAAAGAGGAATGTTGCAAAAACAGAAACGGAAGAAGAAAAACCATAACTAAATCCATTGCCATAGCCAAATCCAAAGCAAAGTCTGCGATGCAAATAGTAGAGATTATGGGGCTACTGCTGATGCTGCCTCCCTTGCCACTGCCACTCCAAATGAATAAGAACAAGAACAAGGCACTGGCAGTGGCAGCGGTAGCGGTGGCGGCAGCGGTAGCGGTAGCTGGTGTCGGATAAGCTTTAAGGCTTCGAGGTGCACTAGGTGTTTACTATATAACTATGTGTGTGTGTGTGTGTGTGTGTGTGTCTGATTGTATGTGGCACAATAAATCTTACAAGGGTGCCGAATAGCCGGGGCCAAGGCACACGGTGTCGAAGCCATTGGGATCTAGGATAGTGTATGTGTGTGGGCGATTGTGTGTGTGTGTGTGTGTGTGCTGCCAGTGAAAACCAAAACCAAATAAAACTGACATTATGCGAAAAGCGAAAGCCATAACTAAAAGTTGGGTTAACGTGGCATGATGGAGCGGCAGTAAAGTTGATACCCGGGTAAGCAAAAAAAAAAATAGAAGAAGCAGAACACAAAAAAAAACAGAATACAAAAATAGAAATGATAGCTGTGATAACCAACAGGGAGAGAGAGAGATACAAAAGGGAGAGGGCCCGCTATGCGGGCAAACGAATGCGGATTCAGTTCCAAAACCGGAAATCGACTTTGGCTCTTACCTGTAGATATAGTAGATGTTGATGTCGATGTCGATGTGGATGTAGATGTTGATGTGTGCATGTTGACGATGAACTCTAGCTGCAAGTTATGCAAATGTTTTGAGTCGTCTCCGATCCAGCGTGTTTTGTTGTTGCTGCTGTCGATGCGGCTATCAATTGAAAGCAGCGACGTTGACGTTGTGGCGTGTGCTAATGACATTTGCTTTGATTGCGAACAGAACTCGAAACTGTCATTTTCAGCCCTTCTTCTTCTGCTTCTCGATTTAAATATACATTTTTATTTTTTGTATTATTATTGTTGTTGTATTGTGCTTGCAACTGTCGATTCAGCTGTTGTTGTTGCCTGTCTATTTATTTAATTTGCATGCAATTTTCAATTTTTATGCGAAATACTTTTGAATTGACAGCAAACGACGAGCGCACACACACACAC
Organism: Scaptomyza flava; assembly: GCA_030179655.1. NCBI lineage: Eukaryota > Metazoa > Arthropoda > Insecta > Diptera > Drosophilidae > Scaptomyza > Scaptomyza flava. Next base: position 15,559,264 of record JARNME010000012.1, read on the forward strand.
ACACATGCACACACACACACACACACACAAAGTGACACACTTGGCCCATGCACAATAGAAATTGAATTGCAAAATTTGTTTGCCAGTCAATCGCTGGAGCTCTGATAGAGTTTGTGCACTTGAAAGCGGGACGGGTTGGGGGCAAGAATTGCGGCAGACAGCAGAAAAGTGCGCTACGTTCATACCAATGTCACAGCCATACACACACAAACACACAAACACACACTGTCTGAAGAAATCGCACAATTTGGCGGCGAAAATGTCAAGTATGTTGAATGCCACAACCACGTTGAGAACGACGCCAACGAAGACGACGACGACGACGAAGGCGGCGACTATCACTACAATGGGCTATAGCAACAACAACAACAACAACAGCAACAACAACGATGCTGATGATGATGCCGGCAAACAATCACAAACACTGTGAACTATTACTCACACATATATATACGCAGAGCATAAACACATACACACAATCACACTTTTTTGGGTAGTCAGTGTGTGTGCTCGAGTCAGTCAGTCTGATTTTGCCGCTAGTTGCACCGGGCAAAAAAAAGCCAAAGCCAAAGATTGCAAAAAATTTGAGGCGCGAAATAACGTGTCGAAAAACTCGCCACGTTGCCGTTGCGTTTAACTAAATGGCTAAGCTGTAAATGATTATATTGTTCCATTCAATGCGACCGACTGCAACGACGAACGCTCCGAAACTGAAACATAGTCAATGACCAAAACGGATGCTGCGTGTACAATAGCGTACACAGATGCGATACTGACTGCCGACAACGAAGATGACGACGATAATGTTGACGATGATGACGACGACAACAAGCCAATGCCGATGCCGATGCCGATGCCGTTGCCGTTGCCGATGCCGATGCCAATGCCGATGACGACAATGCTGTCTTTCCGAAGCTGCTGCATCACATAAGAGAGCAAAATAAGAGCGAGGTAGAGCGAGCTTTGGGATGCTGAGAAGCTGAGCTGAAGCAACAACAAAAGCAAAAGCAAAAACAAATACAATGTTGGCGACGGCAGCGACTAACGTGTGACTTCGTTAAATTTCTGCGGCGACAGCACACAAAACGGATTCGGAAGCGGAAGTAGCAAGTAAGCGAGCGAGCGAACGATGAAGCTACACAGTGGAAAAGCGGGGGAGTTGGGAGTTGTCTAGAGTGAGGGGGAGGAGTGGGGAGGGAAGGGCAGTTAGCTGAAACTGCAGATGAAAGTCGAAGAAGAAGTAAGCAGAAGCAAGTGAAGGCAAAGTAACGCGAAGTGGCTGCCTTTCTCTCTAGTCGATATAACTTTTCTATACTTACTATTTTATATTATTTATTTTTTGTTTTTGTTTTGATCTAGCGAGAGTGGGAGAGAGAGAGAGAGAGAGAGAAAGGCAGTCGGGCAGCATCAATATTCACATTCGCACTTGTGCGAGTATTTTCTGATTTGCTGCAATCGCATTGCAAACAATCTTTACAATAACAACAATCTGGCAACAACACACTTAGAGCAAATTTTCTAACGGATGTTTAGCAAATCTTTTTGCGCCGGATACTAACGGTGTCTTCGGCACATGCAATACACGGCGTTACAAGCAAACATACAAGCATACGGGCGCGAATGTGTATGTGTGTGTGTGTTTGTATCGATAACTAATAATGGCATTACATTTATGTTGCCCGACTCTTACCCCGCCTATACCTGAGCAAAATAAACTCGTGTATGCTGTGTGTGTGTGTGTGTGTGTGTGTGTGTGTGTTTGGCTCGTTAGTCCTTTGGCTCCTGTATCGTACAATATTTCAGCTTTTCAGTTTTCATTTCTCTATTTTCTTCGAGTCTCTTCACTTCTGTATTTGTGTGTGTGTGTTTTTTTTTTTTTTTGTTGTATTTTTTGTATTTTTCTGCAATTGCAGTTGTCCTTTGGCCCACACAGACGGCAGCAACTAATTAGAAACACTTGCCATACACTGGCTGCAGCTGCAATTGTTGTTGTACTCTACGTTTCATCTTCTTCTTCTGTTTTAATATGTGTGTGTGTGTGTGTGAGAGATTCTGTTTGTGTGTGGAATGAGATAGTTTTGGGTCTGTGTCTGGCATTGGGGCATTGGCAATTGCTTAGTTGATTTTCATTGACTGCCCCTTAACTGTGTGGACAGATATTGTAGTTGTTCGCTGTCATTAATTGGCTGTTGGCTGTTGCTCACGTTGTTGTTGTTGCTGTTGCTGCTGTTGTCGTTGTCATTTCCTTTTACTGACAGTTTGAAACGATCTCACTATGGATAAACGATGTCCATGCGATAGACGTGCTCTTAAGCTAATGGATATGAAGTGCATCAAATTTAAGCATAAGCTAATTTTTTTCACTTGCAAGTTCTTGTTATAAAATATTGAATATTTATATATTATTGCGCTTCGGGAGAAAACATACTTTTTATATGATATTAGAACAGAGGAAGTATACAATACTATTTTTTTTTTTTTTTTACTTTTTAGCCTGGAAAATCAGTTAATTATTAAATTTCATAACTTTATGCTTGATTTATTTGTCTTTTTACGTTAGTTTTTTCCATACCTTATAACTTCTTATATCATTCTTTTTTGAAAAAGGTAGTCAATGAATTTTTCAAACTAATTGCTTTGTTTGTTAAGGTTTTATAAATTTCAAACCACTTTGTTGATTTCCAGCTTGATGTTTGTTCAATACTTGTTTGCATATAATTTTTCTAAAAGCTTATTTTAAACTTAATTGTTTTAGTTTGATGCCTCTCTATTGGCAAATCAATTTTTACCTCAGAAATCTGGCTGCTTTATTGAACAGCTTAGTTTTGTGCGTTTGAAATTATGTCGCTGCTTCATTTCCTCGCTTCACTTGCCAACACATAATCAGTTTCCGACGTGCCAATTTACAAAGCAGAGAACTTTCGCAGACATTCACAAACTCTGCTGGACAGCAGGTCCGGTCTGGTGAAGCGCTTTCTCTGGGGCTGGCTGCTTATTTCTATTCACAAATTTTTAAGTTCTTTAATCGTGAATACTTCCGGTTTTTCGGTTTTCGACCGCATTTTACAGCTTTTGCCCATTGTGCCCATCGGCGTGCTAACCAAGTTGAGTGGACCAAAACAAGCAGTTGCAGCACCAACACACACACACACACACACACACACACCCACACAAATAAACCCAGCTTGCCACAGCCACAGCCAATAGCCACATACATACACACAGACAGACAAGCAGAAGCACAGACAAACAGGACATTGAATTTGTTTTGGGTTTTGATTTTTCGATTTAAAATCGTCCGTTTCAATGGCCTGACCGGTTGGCCAGATGGCAAACTGGTCCAACGGTCGGATAGCTTGGTCTATGTTGTGCCCAGTTGTTTGTGTGTGTGTGTGTTTTCGCTTGGGTCTCAAGTTGAGGTGTTGCTATCACATTTATTTAGAAAACTGCATTGCAAGGCCAGCCCAGCCAGATGCACAGATGATTTTTCAATTGATATCATCTTTGAAAAGCAGGTGAAAGCTTACCGAGTTATGCTGGCTACTCAATAAAGTAATTAAGTGTTACGGCAACACACACACACACAAACCTACATATTTATTCATACACTCAACACTTTGTTTATAATACAATCAATTCGTTTTGAGTTTGAAGCCAATATTTGCTGTGCGACAAAACTTTTTCGAATTGAATTTAATTTCTTTTTCAGTTTAATGAAAAAGCACTGTAAGAGTTTTGTGAGTTATTTTGTAAAGTTAATTACGTTTGAGACAGTTCCACTCTCAATCTATATCAATTAGGCACAAAATTCTTAACTTAATTTGCATATTAAGCACCGTAGTAAATGTCATTTGTGGCCTTTTCAATAGACAAACTACTACATTTAGCCAATAATTCTCGTTAAGGCAATTGAGATATTCTATTCACACAATTAGTGCCAAAACTTATTGCATTCTTGCGACTCTCGGTTGAGAAATTAGGTATTATTGGAGCTGGTGTATTTAATAAACTTAGTCGGTTCCCATTTCTGAATGTTTTAGGCAGTTCTTTTAATATATTTTAATGTGCTCTACCGTCGATCTGCACGCATCACTTTTACAATTGCAAGTGAAATTGGGTGCGCTGAACTATTATCAATACTACGATCAACCCACCGCCATATTCATCGGTAATCTACCGATCTGTGGTACTACCACCTGCCACTATCAGCCTACTACATAAAGTATTCAAAATAATAATTGACTAGCTTAAATCTAAAGTCATCATGTGAAGCAAATTTGATCTGCTGGTAAATATCATTTGATTAGTTTTCATAGTTAACACTTTCGGTTGAATTTACGGCTACGGGGCGCCCATGAACTAATTATGAACGTGTAAGTTAATTATAAATGTTGATTGCACAACGTGCACAAGTTCTACAATAACAAGTAACAGTTTCCAAATAGCAGATACTCATTCCAGAAATTGAAATAAACATGTTTATGTTTGTTTGGTACCTAAAGTTTCAATATTGAAGGTTTGTTCAACGATTTGTAAATTTAAATTGAAACTAAACGAAATATTGTTTAGGTGCTGAGTTTCATTTATAATCAAATATATATTTCAATGAGTTGGAGTTATTAGTGTTTGCAAATTTTGTCGATGGCTAAACTTAAAATTCCAATATATTTAATACATATTTAAAGTGCTTATTCAAATGTATTTTTTTCCAGCTTGATTTCCTTCAATTTTACCAATAAAGACCTGCAAAAACATTCAATATTAAAGGGAATCATTCCATTCCGGTTGGATGGCTGGATGAAAGATTACTGCGAATAACATTGAAAACAAAAATGTTGCTTGTTTATTAGTCAGTATGATGATGCCAATTTTCATTCAATGGAGGCAAAAAAAAAAACAAAATCAAAATCGAAAGATAACATTCGTTGACATTTCTGCAAATGCAATTTACTAATTTTACTGGATTTGTTGTCCACCTGTCGTTGTCTTTGACTTCATCGGGTGAATAGCTGCAATGTTAAGTTGAGTTTCTGTGATTACATTGCCATAGAATAATTGTGACTGACATGCTGCTTAATAGATGTTGGAATGTTGGTTACTGTACAGCAGCCTTTGACATTAAGCGCTGAAGTTGCCTGTGGGGAGTAGGACGAGGTTCCTTGTGCGTGTGGCAAATAGAAGTAAAATATTGCTTCAAGTTGCCACTGCTGTTGCTGTTGCTGTTGTCGGTGCTGCTTTCATTGCCATTGCAGCTGTTGTCGATGCTATGTTGTCCCATGTTTGTTGATTACGCTGGTTGCACCCATCATTGCCGTCATTTCTCGGTCTCCTTTGACGGCACAACGCTTTGACTGCCACTAACAACGTTTCAGTGTAGTTGTTGCAGTTGTTATTGTTACTTTTGCTGTAGCTCTTTGGTCGCGCTCTTATGCGCTATGCCGTGCCGTCTAAAGAGGAAAACAAAGATGAAAACTTGTTTTTCCAGTTTCTATTGCTAGGCTGCCGCTGGCTTTGCTTTTTGCCATAGTTAAGGGTGTTATTGTTTGTTTGTTGTTGCATATCCGAAACCATTTTCAGCATTATGGGTATAATGCATACATCCAAACTCACTCACACACACACACACACACCATCCGCGACAGCCATCCACCAAAAACTAATACATAGAGAAAGAGTGAGTGAAGCGCAGAATGCGACTGTAATACATTTAAACTTCTTAGGGCTCACTCAGCCTGTGAGCTGGGGGCAAAAGGCAGGCAGGCCGCATGCCTAGCACAAAGTTTTTGTGGAGCTAGCGAGCTTAACAGTTTTGGGCTTAGTTGGGGCCAAGCGCTCTCAGCCACATCCTCATGCAACAGTAGCAGCGGCAGCTGCCGGAGCCGGGGTGGGGGTGGAGGTGGGGGCGCCAAAGCCACAGCGAGCACCAATGGACGCAAGTGAGCGGCTTTGGAGCCAAAGGATAAATACGGATTGAAGCGGAGCTGCATCGACTTCTGCTGCCACTGCCACAGTTGCTGCCACGGCAACTTTTGTTGGCTCTGCTTTCGCCTGTTGTTTACCAAGTTTTTCCTTTGCCTTTGCCTTTGCCACTTTGGTACTCTCTGGACTATTGACGACGATGACGACGACGACGATGACGCTTGAGTTCGCTTGGTTTGGATTCGAATTTTTGTTTGTTTGTTTGTTTGCCTGGCGTTTGGGTGGCAGATTCGGATGGTGGTTGCTTTTTAGAAGAGTTTCGGGCGCTGACCGCCCACAATCTGCGTTATCGAGTTGATTGATATTTTTAAATGATGTGCCGCAGTTGGCATAAATTTAAATTTTTCGCCTGCTGATGTTGGGTTCTCTTTCGTCCGTGTCAAAATGCCAATCGAACAACGAGCCTTGCCGATTATGATAATAATGATGATGATGATGATGATGATGATCCAGTTGATGTTGATTGGTATTGGACTGGGCGCTGAGCTGAGTTGAGCTGTTGCGGTGGCATTTTCTTGCTTACATTTTTGCCTGTTGTCGACTTTAGCATAAAATTAACATTAATATACTTGCGGTCTTTGAAGTTATTGTTGCTTGCCACAGCCGCTACACAGCAGCGCACAGAAGCTTTGTTCTTGTTATTTGAATTATGGAGCATTTTTGATATTGGCCCCAAGATTCAAAGGCCCGAAACGAGCGAACGGCCAAACAATGCGCTGCCAGCGACCATTACGCACCATGCATTTTGGATTTCTACGGCACACAACGCTTATCGAAGCGTAGCACAAACGTTATCGGCCATTTCCATTAACAGCCAGCCGTTTAATGAATTCTAAAGTGAAGCCAACAACGACAACGAAAACGAAAACGAACACGACAACGATGCCGTTGAAGGATGTGCGTCCGGCTTTGAAAAGATTCGATTTTGGCTTTTTCAATTGTTCGCGCGGCAGCAACGGCAGCCGCGTGGGCCTAAAACTAATTTGCGGGTAACGTTTTTGGGTGTGCCGGAAATGGCTGAAGCCATTAGGCTCGCATCGGCTTTCTCTCTCTTTTTATCTCTCTCTTTCACTCTCCGTAGGTAAGTTTAAGGCCAGAGTCTCCAGTATTGTCGAATGGCTTATGTGAAAATGGCATTGCCATTGCCACTGCCATTGCCATTGTTGTGCACATGACGATTCTGGCTGATTTTGATAAGCCAGCGGAACAAATTTTACGCTTGGGGCTCAAAATTGTTGTAATCGTCTGCCATTGATTAACTATTTTCACCCTGCACCCATCCTTAAAAGTAGGCAATGTTTTTTTTTCAAACTTGATTACGTGATGGATTCGAGTCATTATGGCTTCATTTGCATTGTTTTTGTTTCGGCTCTTTGTAACACATACACACCGCCGAGCACATTTCCCAGGCTACGTGGTGTATGCGTAATATACTTACGTGAAGAAGCTGTAAAATTGAATTGAGTTAACTTGACATACCATAAATAAGGGCTTTGAAGTATTTCTAAGCTGAGCACTCATTCCAAATGTGGGTGAGAATGGTAATGATGGAATCCAATGAATGCATATTTAAGGTAACAGGCTAAATGTAGCATCATTAAGCTCATAAGGAGTGAAAATTTATGACAAGCATCAACATAAGTATTTGTTTTGCTTATGGATTACTGACCCTCTTGCATCGACATCAATCGATAAGCGATAATTATAGAGCTGAGAACGAATTTCCGTATAACAAATATTTCTATATTACGCATTTGTAAGAAGAACACTGAGTTTTAGATCAATTTGCAGCTATTTTGCACTCCATACGCCGAATTTCCCAACAGCGAATATAGCTCGAACGTTTTCGCTTTATAACGTAAAGATTTTATATTTGATTGTTTTTTTTATGCACAAATGCATTTACCGTTTTATGTTTGCGTTCTTCACTTATTCTTTATATATTCTTTATGATGTTGTTTTCTTCTTAAGTCAGCACTGAAAGAAGAACCAAGACGATTTTCTGGCCCTTCCGTTTAAATATTGTTCGTTGAAATTCATTGTATAGAAGTTCGACTGTACACCAAGTAGTAATACGATGTATACAGGGTATCTACTAGCAGTGCATCCTGTTTAGATGAATGCAAAACCAACTGACGCGTCGAGAATTTTGCCACACCCATTGGGCGTTCTGCAACCATGCGTTAGCAACACACGACGTATGCGTAATATTTGCAAAACAAAATTGAGTTAGCTATATATATTCGTGGAATTTCAAAATGCAACACATAATAACGCCACATGCAGCCACATAATGCATGCTAATGTGCATAACAAATTCGGTATTATATGCCGATACACCTAGAGAAAAAATGACTTAAAAATGAGCCAAAAAAAATGAAAAAATAATAAATATGCAGTTCATAATCATGATGTGGGCATATTAATTGTTTGCCCTTAAGAGTTGCCGCTCTCAAAATAGAATTTGATAAAAAAAAAATTCAGACCATTTGTTTAAATCAATCTGAGGAACTGCGTTTATTTAGCGTTTCGATGTAAAAATGCACCTATAATGTCACTTAAAAATGCTGCCAAACTTTTTCAGTGCCCCGGTTTGCATTTTAGGCACATCGAACAAAAAGTGGAGTTGAAACAAGCACACTCGATTGACAGTTGAAAATTGCTCTGCACGTCAAAGCAACTGATAATCGAAACGATAACTCAAGGGCTGCCTGATACATCGAAATGAAAAAGGCAACCGATGATGTACAAATGCTAATTTTTGGTACATCGAAACGTATAAATATGGGACAATAAGTCTGAAATCTTTTGAGCAGCAGACTAATTTACCGTAATCGCTTTGACTCAAAACTAATTACTACATAGTTTTGGTAAAGATAACACTTCATATAAATATAGCATATTACTTATGAAATACTTGATATTTTTTTGTCTCTGTGTACTTAACGTCTCACGCATACACAAAGACACACATACATTCTCATCGGCTTGCCACTTACTTATTCAGATCAACATAACGAGGCCGAACAATTAAATCAAGTGGCTCATTCGAGAGCTGCTCACATATTAGTCAAATTAAAATGTGCTTCGAATTATTATTGAATGGAATATTTGAGTACATTCGTATTGGCACTAACTATTTAGAAACTATTCATGAATCAAATTCTTAAGCACATTATTCAAATGGCTTGTGTAACTTGTAGAGAGCGTTAAGATGCGGCTTTGCGGAAAATAGGTGTCAGGGGCAAAAATAACACAATGCCAAATGAACAGTTCAAAGTTTGCCAAGCATTTGGGCCAAAGGGCATTTGCCGAGTGCAGCCAAACAAATGGCAGTTCAAAAGCGATTTGAAAATAATGCCAAAGACAAATAACATTACCTGTTACACACACAAACATATACCATTCACACCTACACACACACAAACACACACCAATAGAGCCTTGGGCGATGTCAGCTTATTTATTTAATCAACACTCCACAGCTGGCTTAGTTAGGTTATTTTTTTGTTATTTTTTATTTTGGGTATGCCTTTAAGCCAAATAAAGTGCGGCGCTTAATCTTTGCCACATTTTATCAATTTAATTATTTCAATTTGAGCGTAAGCAGCAACAGCAACGACAGCCACCGACAATTTCAGTTCCAGATGTGGCGCAAACACACAGCAGCAGCAGCACACAGGATGCGGCAAGGAGGCATCCACTAGCATCCTGTCTGAACTGTGTAGTACCATGCCCTTCATACACCATCATCTCCCCTACAGTATTCCTTCTGGCTAAAATGCGCGCAATCTGCGCATCAATAAACGCTTTAATCTCTGCTTGCCTGCCATGTTGATGTTGTTGCTGTTGTTGCTTTGGATGTTGCTGTTGATGTTGCTGACTTGTTTGGTGTAGTTTTTGTTGTTAATGTAGTTGCCTGCTGCTGCCTGTGTGGCTGCCTGTCTGTCTGTCTGTCTGTTTGTCTGACTGCCGTTGAGCTTTGACCTAAAGCGATTCAATAATCAACTGCCAACAATTTTACCGTACTTTACTTTATTTTCACGCTAAACTATCTCAAAGATGCGAGCTCGAAGATACGCTACAGCGATTTTTTGTGCGCACACCCATACAACCATACACCCACACACACACACACACACACACACACACTGTGTGTAGAACAGCCTTAGGCCAAAAGTTACCATACTAACTTGTTTTTAGTTTGGAGTTCGTACGACATCATTTTACTTTAAGCACTTAAATATACTTTGTGCACACACACAGCACACACAGCCATGGGGCAAACCAAGCAACCAACCAACCAACCTGGCTAAGCTATTCCCGTTCTATTCTTCTCGACTCTACTCTGCTGTGTTCTATTTTATTTGCCATGTCTGTGAGGCAGGCCACTCGAGCGGTCCACACTTTTTATATCGGCAAACTTTTTGTTGCTCGCCGAGTTGTTTGTGTTTTTCTTTTTGCCAACTTTCAGTTTGTTTCTCTGTCTCTTTCTCAAAAACCTATCTCACTCGCTCTTTCTCACACACAACATACATATATAAATATATATCTTTGGCTATATGTATGTTCATATATTTATATATATATATATAAATATCTCGTTCGTCGCCGTGTTTGCCTTTGGTTGATCTAGAGAGATTTCTGTGCAGAGCTACCTCTAGAACCAATGACCTCCATCTCTATCCACTGCATCCCCCTGCGTTGCCTTTAACTGTTTATGGGCTTTATAAGGGTATGGAGAGATGTCCCTGTCTCAGTCCCTGTTCCTGTGCTCTCGCCGAAGGAAGGCGTATTGAAAATGGCATAAAAATCGCATTTGAATGTAGCTGTTTTCTGTTGTTCTCGTTCGTTTCGTTGTTGTTGTTGTTGTTGTTGCGTATGCCGTCCAGTGTTCCTTCGCCCAGAAGGTTCTGCCTGAACGCGCCACTTTGGGCAGCGCGTTAAGTCAACGACGCGGCCGGTCGACCCTTTTAGAATCTGCAGCGCATATAAATTTTGTTTTTTTCTTCCCTTCCCTTTTTTATTTTTATTCTGGCGGGCAGCCCACACATTGTTGCTGTTGTTGATGTTGGCGACATCGCCATTGCCATTCACCATTCGCCTGCGTCGTTTTCGGCCTTGTGGGGCATTAAGGCAAATCGGGTTTAATTGAAAATAAAAATTCTTAATGGTCTTTAACCCAAGATTATGGGTGCTGTATTGCCAGCGCCTTTTAGTGGCCTCTTTTATTAAATGGATGTGTTTGTGTATAAGTATGTGTGTGTGCAAGTGCGATGTGTGTGTGTGTGTGTGTGGGTGTGTGGGAGTGTGGCAACCCTTTGTGCCCCACAAATCGACCAGGATGTTGCTACATCTTCGTGTGGCAGCAGCAGCAGCAGCAGCAGCAGCCGACGCGTCGCTGGTCAGCGTCATGCGCCATTTTATGTCGCCGGAAGTGGCGTGTAATCGTTTTTATTTTGTAATTGTTTTAGTGCCACTTCCTTTCGTGTTTTTTATGTGTCGCGCTGCTTCTCATTTTTGGCTTGGTCCTTTTTTTATTGTATTCTTTGCTAAATTTTCTTTTCTGTTGCTGTTGTTGTTGTTGTTGGTGCGCACTTTTGGGGCAAATAGGTGGCCTCATAAATCAAATATGTCACAGCAATTTAGGTGTCAGAATTTTTTTTATACATATATTTTTTATTCTTATAACGTTTGTTGACCAAGAAAATGCCGGAGCCGCCTTCGCTGCCAGAACGGCCCCAAGCTCGAAGGGCAAAGAAAATGCGTAAAAGCTTGCAACAACAAAAAAAAATATATATAAAAAAAAGTAAAAATAAAAATATATTTACCCCTGTTAAAGCAATTGGAGTGGTCCTTGCTGCCCATTGGGTTTTGACTGGCACACAAAATATTTTCAAGGGTTCGAAATGGCGCACAAGAGGAATAACGCGAAATTTAATGAAAAAAGTTTCATAAATATGGCAATGAATTTAATTAAAATAAAAAAAGCAAATAGAAAAAAGCTGCGAAAAATAAGAGAGGGAGGACGAAGGAAAAACCATTTGAAAAACACGCAGCAAAGAAAAGCAAAGCCCAAAAACGTCGGCGCACTAATTACGCGAATTAAACGTCAATTTGCAAAAACAATTCGTTTACCAGCCTACTCAGCTAACAAACAGAATCGTTAAACAATTAATAAATCTAAATGTTGCCGAAAATATACTCTTTACAACATTTAATATCAACTATGGGATACTAATTGTATCCTAACTTGTTCGATCTTTTTATAAAATCTTAGAATCATCTACAAATTTATTTATTTGTTAATATTATCGAAATAAATATTCACAAATATTTTATGTATATCGAAGCGCATAAAATAAAGATTATCATTCAGGCAAAACACATAAATACCATTAAAACTATTTATACATATTTTTGCAAAACTCTTCAATATACACTTCCTCTATTTACTACGCTGCAAATACATCAAATTTTAATTCAGCTTTTATTAAAAAGAATTTATTTAGCTCTTTAGCTCATCTTACTCAATATTATTGAGTCAATAATAAATAAGCGTTAAAGTGTTGATGTAACTTTTTGACTGTCTATTCAGGATCAAATGTCAGTGAATTAAGTTGAATTAAATATTATTGGACATATGCCACATACACACAACTCGGACGTGAACTACTTGAGTTTAGGCAGCAGCAGGACAAATAAAAACAAACGAAAAAATGAGCCGCTTGGCTAGAGATTCATTAACTTAATGCCATCACCGCCACGTACTGTTGCCAAACTTTTGTGTTCTGGCCATGGCAAAATGTTAATGAACACAATGCCAGACAGACACAGGAATGAGCAGCCAGCCAGCCAGCCAGCCAACAGTCCAAACGTCTGTCCAACTGTCCAACTGCCTGGCAGTACATCATTGTAATTGAGTGTTCATTAGCGGACGAGTCGAATGAATTCTGGCATATTGGTTGCGGCGGTACAACGTCATTAACTTACAACCCAATAGCATGTAAGCTAAGTAGAGTCGTGCCAAAAGCCACGCCCCCCACGCACCCACAGCCCACCAAAAAAACCAACCCCCTCTGTTTAAGCACCCGCAATCTCATTATCGTCATCAAGTCATCATCTTTATTCGCTAATATTTGTGATGTACGCGCCAACTTTCTGCCCAATTTTATTGTACATTAAAGCCAACCAGGGTCGAAAAGGGAACGAACGGGAGCTGGGGGCAGTAAGAGGTTGGGGTGCAAGTTTTTTGCGGGCGGGTGCGAGAAGTTTACAAATATAATTTTGTTAATGTGCGTTATGGCAATGAAAAGGACGCCAACTCTTTTGGCTACAAAGATATCGGCAGCAGGGGAGCAGCCCCAGTGGACGAAGTAGCTCAAAGTCGAGGGTTGGGAAGCTTGTTCTCCTAACTGCCAAGAATAACAAGAGCAACAACAACGACATCGACAACAAATTTGCTCTTGGTGTGCTCAAGTTTTTTGGCAGCGCGCAACATCTGACTTGGATTTGATTAATTCTGAAGTCGGTTTAACGGCTAAGCACCAAGCGGCAGTGGGGAATGCTGGAAAGGGAGGGAAAGCTCATTCATTTTACTGTGGCTTGCACACTGTCTGTTGAGGGTAAACTTTGATGAGCAACAAGAGAACGGTAGAAAGAACGCCATCAGACGTTAATGACGAGCTACAACTTTGATTATAAAATGCAACAACTGTAAATGTTATCACAGCACGAAATGTGCGTGCAACACGAGTTGTATGAGGTAAGGGTCAAGTGGTCTAAACAGACAGTTGAGACATCATTCGCTTCATTGTTCTATTTGTTTGAGATTCGCATGGTCAACTGTCAGGTAGAATTAGCGCCATTCACTTCTATTACAACAAATTCTTGCTCAAAGTTAGATTATGTTTTTCTGTAGAATCCATCTTAGTTTCTCGGGTAATAATGATTCATTTAGTATTTGTTAGACTTTGAAAGTAATACGTTCAAGGAACCTAAGAGGTGTTAATGGAATGGGTAGTTACAAGAAAATACATAAAATAAAATGTTAATAGATTATTATCATTAAATTAAGCAAAAATATTAACATTTTACTGCAAACAAAGATGATTTTATTAATTTTAAATTCATAAACATTAGTAAAAACTATTTTAATTATTTGGATTCAAACATTTCTTAACTCAAATGTTTATTCAAAACTTTAAATCTTTGTGTTTCAATGCAATAAAATATATTTCATTCGAACGAACAGCAAGGCAAAAACCAATAAATTCTTTACCCTTTGGGAAGAAAAAAGTGCCTTAAGATTCCAGACAAGTTTAGCAAGTGGATTTTTACCAATAAAAATGAAATTCATAGAAATGCAACAACATTTACATGCAGACATATTTGTGCACATTCAAAACCAATAAATTCCATTCTCGATTATATTGATTACAAAAAATAAAGAAGAATTTACTCAATAATTTATTTGTTAGAAAGCTTTGATTTGAGTTTAAACGCAAATAAGTCAAATATATTTATTTCATCAATTACATCTTGAATAAACTTTGGTGCGAAAAACTAATCTTTTTAAAAAGGATATTGGAAAAACCGAATGCAAATTGTAAAAATCACTTCTGACAACGACTTTAGCCACAAGAAGTTTAGTGATAAATCCACTTGGGGTGACACATAATCAAAAACAACTTTTTAACTTGTCTAAAGCCCCTAATGCACACTGTACTATACGAATAAAGAATGCTATTACTAAGCTCCTCCCCACATAAGACTGACTTTCTGTGTGATAATACTGATGCTGTTGCTTGTTGCTGTTGCTGGGTGTTGATGATGTTGCTGCTGTTGCATTTATGTTGGTACTGCTTCCGTTTATGTATAGCTGTCAATCTAAAAGCAGCTAGCAGTCAAGTGGGAGCAGCAGCTCGAGTGGCAGTTTGGCCAGACCACTCGGCTGATAGTTAATTTTAGCTATTCACATAGAAATATTTACTACTGTATGCATTTGTTGCTGTTACAAACTTGAATTATGTGCATGTCATTGTGTAACTACACTCGCATAAAACTCATTTGCCATTGCCACCATTGAGACGGCAATTGTACCCAAAAAACCGACAGTCAACAGTGTCCAGCGTACTTTTTGAACACAAAACTCAGATGCGCAAGTAACAGTTTCGAGTTTGAAGTTGGGAGACGTCCTCTTCGTCGTTGTCGCTGTCCTGGTCATCGTCATTATCATTCAACTATCTAAATGCGACAACGATCAAAAAATACGAGAATATTTCCCTTTTGCAAACAAAATAAATTAGAATTGAAATAATTCGTTGCAAACTTTGCCTTTTTCCTAGTTTTTAATAAAGCAAACGCCGCGCTGTGCAAACTTTTGCCCAGCGGCAACGCTGCGTATGGGCAATATGCAAAATGCCAGCCGACTCGACTCGCCTCTGCCCCCCGCCCTCCCGCCTTATCAAACGCTCTCTCCACGTTTCGTCAGCGCAGTCTCGAGTCTGTGGCTGGGTAGATTTTGCGGTTAGACTCGTAGCTAACAAACAAACAAGCATTACAAAATGAAGGAACATAGTCCACAGTATGGCAAGGAAACACCACAAACAACAACAACAAAAACATTAATGTTAGCTGCGACTATAGCGGGACTAGCGGGCATCTGTCCGGACTATAAATAAATAAAATTTCAAGGATGCGTGCGCTTTTATCTTGGCAAACTTGCGTTGCCTTTAGAATTTGTATTTTTTTTTATTACATTTTGCTGTGTGCAGTTTTTCATATGTTGTTAATGGCGTTATGCTAAAAAAAAAAAAAAAATAAACTTTTTGCGGCAATTCAAACTAATGATTAAACATTTTGCCCTGTTTTTCGCTTTGTGTTTGTGCCATGACATTTCAGCCTGCGACCATTTTCCATTTTGGTGCCGGTTTGTGTTATGGTTTGAGTTTTGTTCGTTCATTTCATTCATAGCGGTCAGAAAACCGCAATTTGAATAC
This sequence comes from Scaptomyza flava, assembly GCA_030179655.1. Lineage (NCBI taxonomy): Eukaryota > Metazoa > Arthropoda > Insecta > Diptera > Drosophilidae > Scaptomyza > Scaptomyza flava. Next base: position 15,575,244 of record JARNME010000012.1, read on the forward strand.
ACATACATACATACATATATACATGGTATATATAAATATATTTTAATGATGTCGCCAGCACTCATTAATCATAATCTATTCATTAATTTTTGACCCATCTCCGACGCCAACACCGACACCATTCCTCCTTATCATCGTCAGCCTGACATGTCGCAGAAAGAGATAGAGAGAGAAAATCTTAAAAACACAAAAAAAGATAAGTGAATGTTGTCTGACCTTTGTTTTACACGAAATTTTAGATAGGATCTCCAAAAAAGGCAGCGGCAAGAAACAAAACATTAGTAAGAGCACACAACATGGCAGCTAATTAACGAACGAATTTTCTTATTTGTTTTCTTTTTTCCACCTCCCTCCCCCGCCCACAATTCAGCAGCCAACACCTGCCCAATTAGTGAAAGAAACGAGCATTGCGCTTCTCTTAATGGCAATGACAAATTTTCGTTGTATAAATTTTGTATTAGCTGGCGACGCTAAACGCTTCCACACAGACAGACAGATACAGCCAAAGCAGCTCAACGATAAAGACAGCTAAATATTTTAAAGATAATAGCCAAGTAAGCCATGCCCGGGGCCGCCCAAAGTAAAAGTGGGCGACTGCGACCCATTAGCCGCTTCTTTTTTTTTATTAAATTCACAAGCACAGTTGGTTCAGTTTGGTATTTGAGTATGTGCTTGATTTGATGGGTCCCGAGAAATCGAAGCGGTATAATTTGTCAACGGAGAGAGAGCGACTAAAAAAGAGAGAAAGTGACATGGTGAAACATGAAATTTGGCAAATAAATGGACACTTGTTTGTCATAACGCTGCAAATGCGTCCAAACACAAGTTAAAATATATAAAAATGGAAAAACCAAGAAAAAAAAATAAAAGAAAAACCGGACGTTTTGCCGACTATGGCAATGGTAATGGCGACAGCTACGATGTTATCCCGAATCAAGGGGAAGAAAAAAATTATGATAAAAAATGAAAAACAAGACCATTTTCATTTGTGCAATAAAATAGAAAACAACAAGAGTGACTATGGATTGAAAGTGAATGAGAAAAAGCCAACTAGTTTGATACTCTACAAATCCATAGCTTAACAAACCTTTTTGGCAAAATTCAATCAGAAGAATATTATTGAAACTTTTCTCAAGACTTTTCAAATACATTTGCTACTAAATTATGTTTCACATACGTTAAATTTTTAATCGATTCCATAAGACGACAAAATACTTTCCTAGAAACTTATCACCTTTTAAATTAATGTGAAGTAACGAACAATGCTGTTCTCGAATTCTTAACATACTTTAAAATATCTATAAAAGTCAAATTTTTATTTATAATAACGTCAAACAAAGATATAAATCTCAATAGATACTTTGAAGTCGACTATTCAAATGTTATTTTTTTGTGAATTTGTGTAAGTATAAAATCCTGATTAAAATTGCTTTTAATGTCCATATGATAGAGTATGTTGCTGCAGAGCATTTGCCAAAAGATCCAATGAAAGAAAGCAAGAAAGAAGAGAGGAAAAGAGAGGAAAAGGGACGCAACATCAGTTTGGAAGCGGCAAATGGCAATGGCAATGGCAAAAAGTAAATAAATCGCTTCAAATTTTCGCATGGGTTGCGAGTCAGGGGAACGTAGCAAAACTGCTGAGCACAACGCTAAGGCAGAACGTTGCAGGGCAGCGTGGGTGAGGGCAGGGTTGGAAGCTGAGGTTGCCTAGAAGCGTGGAAGCATAAGTAGAAGAAAAAGCCGGCGTTACTGCAGCGGAACACAGGCAGAAGGGTGAAGCGGTAGGTGCCAGGAGGGGGGAAGCCTTATTCGCCATTGTCCTTTATTGTTTTTGTTGAATGTTGTTGCTGTTGTTGGTGTTGTTGCTGTTGTTGTTTGCTTGGTTTTGTTGGTGTCGTAGGTTGCAGAGGTTCTGGTTCTGGTTCTGCTTTGGGACAATTTCTTTAGCGTCGTCGTACGTACTACGTACCAGGTGCAATCTATCGATTCTCTGCCCGCTGCCCCCGCAAACAGCATCCACACACACTTGTTATCCCCACCCAGCTCCATCTTCAGTTGTTGCTGCTGCTGCTGCTGGTGCTCGTTATTGCTGCTGCTGTTGCTATTGTGCTGTTCCCTAGTTGTTGCAGTTGAAATATTTACGATGTACGTTGGGCTATTTCACTATTTGTAACACCCCAAACCTGCCGCACTCAAAGTCGGCAGTCGCAGTCGCAGTCGCAGTCGGAATCGGAATCGGAGACACACGCACAAGTGTTGCCCATTTGTTGTTGTTTTTGCTATTATTATTATTATTGTTCTTGTTGTTGTTGTTGTTGTTGTTGTTCTGGTGTGCGTCACCTTTTTTATTGTTTTCTGGCTTGTAACGATAAAAACGAAAACAGTTGCACCAAAAATGTATAATATTATCAAATAAAAGCAAGTCAACAAAACGAAATAAAGTTTTTAAACAAAAAATTGTAGCGCACAAAAACGGTTGCCGATTTGATACTCTGTAAAACAAAAAAACAATAGAATCTTTTTCCAATTTTTGCGTAGTTATTTTTAATATTCAACGGAATTAAAAATAATATTTAAGCTTTAAGTCCATACGCACAATTATAATGCAAACTGTAATTATGTCAAAAAAAATGTTTGCTTGCAACCAGAAAATATTCAAACTGTGTTTTTATGACATTGATAACTCTATGCAAGGTATACAGTTAACGTAGTACTTATGTTTCAACTGTGGAAGAGTGCTTTGTTGGACGACTATGCATATCGATTGTTCAAAACCGTTTCGATGAAAATCATAAAAAAAAAAACGTTCTCTCGCGTCTCCCCCTTTCTTTTCTCCGTGCATTTGTGCATGGCCGGTGATATGAACGTTTTAAAATACAATTATGTTCGTTGTTTAACAGCTTTCAGTGTAAAAGCAGAAACTTTTTTATTTTTCATAGTGTTGAGAAACGAGGTGCAAATTTTACCACTACACTTTTTGTTGTTGTTACAGTTTCTTTTTATGCAGCAAACAGTTTTGGGCCTTTAAATTCAGTTATCAATGGGCAGTTACTGCAACTGAGCTAATGGAATTGCAAAATACTTTTACCTTAAATGTTGAAACAGAAAGTGTAAAAAAAAATATTATAAATAAAATATGTATAGAAATTCATTTGGGACTCAAAGGAACTGATTTACACGAAATTAATTAAAAAAATTGTTTGTTTCATTGAATTAAAAATTTGAATTTGAAGTAGCCGAGTTGCCCAAAACGAGCTTTGATAGATAAATGGAACTAAAATTGTTTATTTTTTAGATTTTTAGTCGAGTTAAAACTAAACATTGTCGATTTACAGGGTATATATAGTGAAAAGCTGCACGCGTCGCCTTCGTTTATAATTTTATTTATTTTCTCAATGCATTTTGGGCAAATAATGAAATAAAAAGCGCGCAAGAAAATAAATAAAAGAAATACATACATATAATAATTTGTACAAATTTTATTTGCCGGGCGCTTTTCATTATTTTTCTTTGCAGCAAACAACGATGAAGAAATGCGGAAAGCAGCCGGTGACGGCGCAGACGAGGGCAAAAGCAAAAGAGTCAGAATATTTTAATAAAACCAAACACACACACTTACATATACATATATATGTACATATATACACCCACACACCCCTTTGTTGAGGGCAAAAGAAAGCAATTGAGTTGCGTTGAAGTGGCATAAAGTAGTCGCAAGTAGCGAGGCTGGCTTGTCGTTGTTGTTGTTGTAGTAGTTGTTGGGCTGGTTTGCTTTTTAACCATTTTGTTTGGTCTTTGCGTTTTCCCTTTAGGCCCGCACACGGCGCCCAGGTGAAACACAGCTGCCTCTGCCGAGATCTTGGTGGCAATGAATGCTGGATATCCCACCAGTGCGCTCTCTTCGGTGCAAATGTAATGGGAAATGAAATGAATGAATGAGCATAAGCACTTCTTTGTTTCTGTATGTGTGTGCATGTGTGTGTGTGTGTGTGTGTGCTTGTTTGTTTGTTTGTTTGTTTATCTGTTTGTTCGTTCATTCGCTTGCTTGTTTGTGGCCGCAGACGCATGTTGCAAGGAGTGGTAGGCAAGTGGGGGGGGGGGGGATGATAACTGAGATGATGCACTTCAAATTAAAATGCGAATGCAAGCGAAAACTTCAAAAGAAGCACTAGAACAGAAAACACAAGCGCAAACGAGATACTAATAGACAATGGGCAAAGAAGGCAAACGGTTAGTTGGCAAGTGGAGGGTTGCAAGTAGCAACGTATGCGCTGCAATTGAATAGCACATAAACACACTAACACACTGCGATAGCGAAAGTGTCCCTGTGTTTGTGTAATGCCAAGCAAGCAGCCAAGGATAAAGTTAGCGACGACGAAGCAGCGAGTCGTAGCAGCAGTGCAGGACATACAAATGCACTTTAGACGTGGACGACGCGCGCTAAATTCGCTTTAATTCACTTTTCATACAAAACAGCAGCAGCAGCAGCAGCAGCAAGGACAAGCAGCTAGGAGAGGCAGCAGATCGGCGAGCACAGCGAACAGCACAAAAGCACGCGCTCCTATACAGACACACACACACACACAGACAGAGTAACACAAACTTGTGTTTGTTGTAATTAATTTAAAATATTATTATATGCGCGCGCGAGCGCTAAACTAAGGCAAGGAAACAAGCAAAGGAGTAAGCAACAACAGCATCAGCATCAGCAGTAGCAGTAACAGCAAGGGAGAGAGGGAGAGTGAAAGACAAAGAGAGACACACAAACACGGACACGCAGCAACCACAGACATAATGACAAACAGACAGAATGACAGACAAAAAGGGATGGAGCGAGAACGCTGGTGTAAGAGTAGAAGAAGCAGTGACAGGGCAGGGCTAAATAATTATAACCCACGCGAACTGCACACGACGAAGCGCCAGACAAACAACCAAAACAACAAACAAGCAAGCCGAGTATGGAATTACAAGCAGCCGCACACACACACACACACAAGCGACCATGAATGTGTGTGTGTGTGTGTGTGTGTGTGTATGTTTGCGCGCACACATTAAGCTTACATTTGTACTACCTTTGCGGAGCGTTGGTTGGAAAAACAAAATTGTACTAGTCAAGTTTTTTAATTGACGTGCAAAACGCGACCACGGCCAACAACACCGACATGCACTCACCTTCATCAACAAGACCAACAGCAACAACAACAACAACAAATCATCAAGCATTGACTGCAATGCACAAATAATAAATTGGACTAACTGTACACTCATACATGCATACATACATACATACGTACTGACATGTACGCCGCCAGACATTGCGCCAAATGCCAGAAAATACCGAAGACGTCGACGAAATTGAAAAAAAAGGGTAATAAACGTAAAGCTATTACAAAATCTGATAATGGTCCACCGCTGGCAATAGAGCGCAAATGCCGAAATGCCGGCGCACGAAAAAAACACAAAAAAAAAACACACACTCACTCGCATACACACAAACATAGACACATTACAATTTAAAAACAAAACCTAAAAGCAAAGAGCATAAATGGCAAGCCAAAGGCGCTAAAAACACATTAAAGAGCAAACGAGAAAGAGCAAGAATGAGTGTGAAACAAAGTGGAATTGAAACACAACAAGCTTGGGCATATTGGCAAGTGTAACGGAATGCAAGCGTAAGGAGGCTGCACCAACAGCAGCGCTGCGGCACATAAAAAACCGTTACAATATGCGGCTGCAGCGCCAACGCTACAACAACAACAACAACAGCAACCAGCATCGAGAAAAACAAGCAACGTCAAACATAAACATTGTGGCGCGCGTGCTGTCCCGAATCGTGGCTGGCGCAATATTAATTTCACGAATGAACAACCCTTGAATAACCATGCACTTCATGTGCCGTTATTATTGCTTTGCTACGTGAGCGCGAGCTTAATGCCAACAAAGAGAGAAGGACTGCGAGAGAGAGAGAGAGAGAGCGCTGAAGTGCAACTGTTAAGAGAGAGTTCAAGTGATGGTCGTGAAAGCTTTTGCACGAGATAAACAAACGACAAAGTTGCTTCGGCTATTTGGCTATGACTATGTGTGCAAGTGTATGTGTGTGTGTAAGTGTGTGTGTATTTGTGTTTGTGTGTGCATATGTGTGTGTGCAGTGCTTTTTCATTGTGCATTTCCCAGAGGTGCATTTTTCTGAAAATCTAATTTGAGAGATTGAGATTGTTTGGTCTTTCAATGTTCTGCTCGTTCGTTCGTGTTGCGACGCTTGCAATTTTAGCCCCAGCCCCATCCACAACAACAACAACACAAGCAACAATAACAGGCCAAGCATTCTCATATTTATGTGTATATATATATATATATATGTTCCTGCAACATATTGGGGAGTTATTACTTAGCTCACAGTTTGTCTGTCTGAGCAAATACACACACACATGCCCGCATCCGTTTACCGCTTACTTTAATTGGACGCGCGGGCGTTACGCTGTCGTAATTTTTTGAAAAATCTACGTACTTGGCACCGACGCCATTGGAACAACAGCAACAACAGCAACGGTATCCGCAACAGCATCCGCATCCGTATTCGCATCTCAACGATAACGATGCGACGCGTCGCAATGGCTTCAATCATTGCGCGCAGCGCTCACTGCGGTTTTAACAAACATTTTTCAGTGGCTGTGCAAAAGCATTGTCGCAACGTCGCAGCGTCGCAACCGCCCTTCCAACAACAAATCTGTCGAGCCCTACACGCACACACACACACACCGAACGTACGCACACCCCATCAGAAGCGCCGCGTATGTTTGATGAGTGTGCCAGAGTTTTATGGCTGTATTGGGAATGAACCGTTCAGGCCAAAGCAAGCGAATAGCTGCAAGAAGATTCAGAGCTGGGGCCAAAGTATTGGCATAGCCGGAGGGGTGGTTGGATGATTGAAGGTTTGGGAGGCTGGGTGATTGGGTTATGCTCTGATTTTAATTTTGAAATCATACAAGTGCAGCAAAGTGATACATGCGGATTTATTTATTTATATACATATATGCATGAACGTATACGTATAAATTTGCTATGTGTGTGTACGTGTGTGTAGATTTCTATGCATGTGTGCGCGCGATGCGATAAAGCGCCTTACAGGATTTGGATGATGGCTGGAAGGCAATGCTGGCGCTTCTGTTTGCGATTTGATAAGCTCTCTCTCTCTCTCTCTCCCTCCCTCTCTGGCATTATTTTTACGACGTTTCTTTTTGACATGCCAGTCGCCGGAAAGTATGCAATAAAAAATATCATTGCTAAGCCAATGTGTAAATCAGTGAATCTTATTGTTTTACATTTTTTTCTCTCCTGCGCATTTTACTTTAACTACCTTTCTCTATCATACTCCATTGACCGCTGAATACATTTCATATACAGTTTATCAATTGATTTCTTTGCATATATCCTCCCTTCCTCCCTTTCTCCCTCCCTTTTTCTCTCTTTGTCTTTGGCTTTAAACTGGCTGAGTGGATAAAACAATAGCGTTGTTGATATTCTCTTTGCACTCTTTGGTAACGACATTCTATTCTGCCATTGGGATACGAAATAACATTGTTTCTCAATAATCCTATTTAACTATGCACTAGAATAAACACTCGAACTATAAATTCCACTTTTCGGACATTTTTAAAAAGAAATCTTTTGTTGGGCGAATAAATTGGCTGCGATTATTTAAGCTCTATTGCAGGATTAGCTCGCATTTAAGTGCCATACAAATAAATAGCGAAGTTATTTTATTTGGGTTTGAAGTTACACTCAAGTGAAAGTTAAAGACTAGACTAGAGAATACCCTTTAATGTATTATTTATTATAAGTGGAACTTGACTTGTGTTTATATGATGAAAACAAGATTAGAAAATTGGGAAACTTGTCAACTATTTTAAATTTATATCAAGTGCTGGAATGTTTGTTTTTTTTTCTAGGTAGGTGTGTAAATTGAAAATTTGATCAAGAGCAAAGTCCATTGGCAACAGCAAATACTTAACAGTCCTCTTGAAATTGTCTTTCTTGCTTTCTAACAAGATCAACTACTTTTACTTTACACACTTTACACAAACAAGATGCACTGTACTTTCCCTCTGTTGTATCACACAAGATTTTAAAAAATACAAACACAACCAAATACAATATATATATAGTAAACGGAGAGAAAAAACGAAGACGTATCATTCTGCTACTTTAACAAGGTTAGCATACCTTCTTTGCCCTTCATAGGAATATTTTTTTATACCTCTAATAATATCAGTTTCTTGACTTTTCGTGACCAATTAAAACCAAACTCAACTTAACATGTCCCAAAAAAATTTAAAGCGATTTTTATTGCGATTCGACCAGCTTCGTATATAAATACATACATACATACAAACATATATACACATAGATACATAATCAACTTTAGCTGTAGTATACTTAAAAACTATACTTTAAAGATATCGGAAAGAGCGCTATTACCGTAGGACTATACCTATAATCATGACGACGGACTTACAAAACTAGAACTAAGCTAATCCGAAACTGAAATTTTACAATGACAATACAAAGAAATTTTTTACGTTTAAATATAAGCTTTAAAATATAAGTTGATCAGAAATCCTGAAGAGGTTAAAAGAAAATAAGTTTCGCCAGTCCATAGAGCGCCCAAATTGTTAACGAATAGACGACGCCCAATGTACAATAATGAAGAACCATCATGCTAAAAAAAAAAGAAAGTTAGTTAAGGCTTGAAATTGCTTTAAGTTTAAGACAATTACCGTTTAATGCGAATAATGGATTCGGGTAGATTGTTGGGATCATCTTTAACGACGTACAAACGCAGTCCATACAAACTAACTCGGAACAGATTTGTCCAGTCCAAATCACGCATATCAAACGAAAACAATCTTTTATCTCGGTCATCTAGCTTATCAACCAGATGCCGCACATTATCATTGTCAAAGCGAAACTCATTCGAGCTGAAGAACTTCAGAACATTGCTGAACTTGTGTATCTTGCGATAGATTTTCATCATTCTGCAAAGTTTATATTTTATAATAATAAGAAATAATTAAAGTAGATAGTTAAGTTACCTAGGTTTCTTGCCCATGAGCACCATAATCAAGTCCATGAACATGGCGGGCAATGTGTGATATAAGAAGCAGAGTATGTGATACTGCCACATGTGTGGCACAATGGTAAAGCATGGATACCAGATGGACTTCTTCATCGGTATAGTATTGACATACTTGAAACCAGTCTGCATATAATTTCGCCAAGTGACCATATTATCCGCATCGGGTACATAGTTATATATTGGAGGCGAATCATATCTGCACAAAAAAGAAGAAAAATATTAGTAATTTAGATAAGCTGAATGATTTCAGATTATAATAAGATAAACTCTTTGTCAATCAATCTAGATAGCTTGAAGCTAAAATTCATGGAGCCAAAGATTAAACAGAACTTACGAATTTCGTGCCACATCCCAAGCGCTGGCCAGCAATGCATTGACGCACATGTCTACGGGCACAATGTGCGCTTTGTTGTCCATGTTGCCGGTAAAAACGCGCAGGACACCAGAACCAATGCCAACGATGACGCCGCAGGGTCCATACATATTGTCTATCCAGCCAGTCACCGGCTCACGATAGCTGGTGATCACTAAAAGAAACAACAACAAACATATCAAATCCCAAATTGAAGCACTGCGAAATTGAAGTTTTCCTTACCAATGCCCGGGCGAAATATGGTTACAGGCAATTTTTGTGCATGCTGCTGTACGACATTCTCGGCGAGCACTTTGGTGTAGGTATATGTATTCGGATAACCCTGGATAATTGTTGGCGTTAGCGTATTCAGCGTGTGCTCATCGAGGCACTCAGTCAACTTACAGGCATTATCTCCAGTCATCATACCACTGTAGAATTTCTCCTGTATATATCGCATATTGCAGTGTGCAAATGCCGTTGAGACATGTACAAGAGCCTATTCAAAGTATAACAAAGTTAAGACAATCACGTCATTTAATGAGATACGATTAAGTTTTGACAAGTCTTTTTAAGTAACTTTATAGAATCTTAAGTTCTACGTAGAAGCATACAGGTTTAATTGCACTCATAGATTTTACAGACCAATTCAAGGGATTTATTTTACCCATAGCAAAGAGAGAGTGATTTACCCTTAATGTATCACTTTGTGCATACAATATCATTGTGTAAACAGTATTGCATTGTTCGAGCTCTAATTATGCATATATATTCATATGTATGTATATTCTTAATCAGTTTATTATGTTAACCACATCAGATAGAGTGAAAGGGAGAGAGAGAGATAGTGAGAGCATTCAAGTCTATGCAAACGAACATGAATAATTTGGATATGCACACAAGCCCAGTTTAATTTGTTTTGCATAGAGCATGATTACTGTTAATAAGCTTTTAATCAATTTATTTAAACATATCAGTACGTTTGAACGTGACTGCTATTTAAGATATTAAAAAATTTCGATAGCTTTTTAATTTTTTATTAAAGAAAGCTCAAATGGCATATACAAAATTGGCGCTCATTGTGTTAAGCACAATTTGTAATTGGTTTTCTCTTCGTATCAAATTAAACCAATTTAAGCTTACAAGATACTATAACGGTATTTAAATAACTACACCAAGATTGAATATACAGTTTAATGGTTTTTTTCATATCATAAGCTTTATAATTAATTGTTTTATTTTTGTAAAAGATCTGTGACGCAACTCATTGAAAACAATTTTCAGGCTTTTTCTAAAAAAATCATTTCTTTGATTAAAAAATATTCAAAAAAGAGTTAAAAAAAAGTAACTTTATTCTTTGATTGACTTTAAACTCATTTTAAAAGTTATGTTCATAAAAAAAAATTGTTTAATAAGCGCTCCGACGCGACGTTTAGAAAAACCCGCCGCACACTGCCGGCAAACGTACGACAAACTGTTGCATGAAACTTTTTTGTTTTTCATAACGTGTTGGAAACTTTTCGAAAAGTTTTTTCTCGTTGCTGAAAAATATGGGTCCAAGGTTGTTTTTCGGGCAACAGCAGCATGTGTTTTAAAACGAAATGTACTCGACGGAAAGAAAATGATTGACAAAGTTTTGTTGCAAATGAATTGTGAAAAATCTTTCTTGAAATCAATTGGAATATGTGCATATAAATTGTTGATAAAGATGTGTTAATCGTATCTAATTTTATAATATTACCTTTAGGTTAACAATTTCTTTGGCCAGCTTTATGATCTCCTTGGTGCCATGCACATTGATGGCAATGGCCATTTTGAGTTTCTCATCGAAACGCACTGTGGCTGCACTATGCAGCACAATATTCACATTCTCCTTGATCGTCTCACGCTCGTGATGTGAGATGCCTAAGCCAGCTAGCGAACAATCTCCGCTTATGATTGTGATCTGGCAGCGATACTTTGGATTGATCTGTTTCATTTTGGCAAATACCTATAGGTATAATCAAAAGCATAAATAAGTTGCTGGTGGACATTGCAAGAGCTTTAAAAATTAAATACTTACCGGATCATTAAACAAATCCTCGATGCGTGCATAGGCATCCTTGCCCTTTTTTGTGCGTATCAGCAAATATATTTGTGCCACCTCCGTGACGCGCAACAGTTTCTCAATAATAACTAAACGGACAAACAAATCAATTCACATTTTTTTAGTATAACACAATTTGGAATTATGTTTTCAAGTCACGTGCTCTCAACTTACTTTTGCCAAAGAAACCGGTGCCGCCAGTGAGAAAGACGCCCTTATCCTTGTAGAACATTTGCATGGGCGACTCATCTGCGAAAAGATCAATGCAAACAGCCATTAAACAATTAGCCAATTTGATGCGCATCATTGTGCACCACTCCTTTGCCGACCCCAGCCCCCCCCCCCCCCCTTTTTGTGGCAGTGTAGCACTTGGCAGCCGCCATGCTCAACTCTTGTTTGCCACCCACTTGACGGCGCTTCACGAATTTAAATGCGTGCCCCCCAAAAGCCACTTCAATTGCGCATAATTCACGCCGACACACATACACACACACGCACACGCAGCACGTAGGCTAACACACACACACACACATATACATAGATACAAACATACACAGTTAAAGAGTCACCAGGCAGTCGCACGTAAAGAGCGTTTGGCATGTGGCTGCATTTTGGCCATATGTCAAAATGGCAACAACAACAACAAGAACAACAACCACACACATACACTCGAAAGTTAACGCCAATGCTGACATTGTTGTCGGTTGTTGCTGCTGCTGCTGATGCTGGCTGCTGCTGGCTGCCACTTGTGGGCCACTCATAAATATTTGCAAGTTAGCAGCTCGTCGCTTGAGCTATTCATCTATCCGTACAATGGCAACAAACACACACAAACAAACATAAATGAACGTACATACTGAAATACATACATACACATTCCTATGTCTTCAAGGTGGTGCTTGATGCTTGATGCTTGGCTGAGCTGGGCTGTTGGGCCTAATTGGCAATCGACGACGTAAATCACTGTCATTCTGCTATGGTTTATACAGGCTATGCACATACACTTAAACACTTTGGCCACTCGATAATTGCATAATAAATGCAACATTGTTAAGGACTTCCAATGGAGCTAAGCCCAATTCAGCCTTACACCACCCGTTGTGTCACACACACACACACACATACATATTCATACAAATAACTGGGCTGACACCTAGAGCCGACACTCGTACATCTTATAACGCCCCACCACATCAGTCTCCACCCCCTGGGGTGTCGCACTCAAACCGAAAAGCACTTGGCTCGCGCTCACTCAAATGTTTTGTTTACCTATGCTAATTGGCTTTAATGCAACTCAAGCGCACTTCTCATCGCGCCAAGCCGAAACTGAGCCGACAATACCACCACCCCCCTCTACCCTCTACCCCCTATCCACACAGCACATACACCCCTCGCATAGCACACTGCCAGGCAGCATTGTTTATGAGCGCTTCAAAATTGAGCTCCCAACTTTCTCCCTCTCTCTTTCCCTCTCTCACTTGCCATGACTTTGTGTGTGTGTGTGTGTGCGGCATGCGGCGTGCGCATTTAAAGCTTTTGAGCGCTTTGGGGCATTTGTTCAGCGACAACGCCAGCAACAGCAACAGCAAGAAAAACAACAAGAACGGCGTCAGTTTGAGTGAATTGTCAACAATTGTGTTGGCTCTTTGGATTTGCGCGCCGCCGTTTTGTTGCTCTTGTTGTTATTGTTGTCGTCGTCTCTCTCCCTCTCTCGCTCTCTCCCCCTCTATAGAGCAGACAAAAAGTCTGTCACATAATTTGTCAATTTCAACAATATTTCCCTACCGCCCGCCCACCTAGACGTCAAATGTAATTCGTTATGAATTTATATTGTTTTTTTTTTTTTCTGCTGGATACTAGAACTTGTTCTCCGTTTACTTGCGGCTTTGTGTATAAATAAATACACTTTGTTTTCTTTGTTGTTGCGGACCGAACTTGAGCTCGTGACCCTGACCATGGCAGTGCCCTAAGCTGGTCATCTGGTAATTGGGCACTCACCTTTTATGCCGCCAGTGATAAGCTGACAATGATCGTCCAATGATTTCGTGTAGCCATTTCGTATGTTCATCAATTTCGCATCCTCCATCGTGTCGAGAATGTCTTTTTGCCTGGCTGTATATAGAGAAAGTAAAGAAAATTGAAAAATTATAATAAAATTGTTCAGAAGAGTTAAATCCGCTTTAAGGAATACAATGTATAAAAATAATATATCAAGACGCTAATAAACGACATATCTCCGCGCGAAGATATGTCGTTTGTGAAACGGCGGAGATATGTCGTCGGAGATATGTCGCGACCCCGATAAAAAGCTTTAGCAAATGCTTGGCGAACATGTTAAACTAAAATGTTTATACCTAATCCTTAAAAACAAACTAATAATAAACTACACTTAACAAAAACAATACTCAAATTGATGTATTTGAAATCAAAAGTTGAGTTAATATAAGTTTTATTTTATTATGCAACAAATTGACTCGTTTTGAGCATATCTATTTTATGTTTTTCCACTTAAAACAATAACATACATTTTTTCAATGAAATAAACTCCAATTTCTCGTTGAGCTGCATATCCACAATTTGATTTTGTGCCATTTTGTGAGCTTAAAGTTAACAAAATGCTGTTTGGAACGATTGAAGTTATCGGGTGTCTAACTAATTAGAAAGTGTTTCAAGCAAAATGGTTAAATGTGTTCTGGCAATTACAGCAAGACCGACGACGGTCTCTATGCGACTGTTTCGTGGCGACTAAAAATCAAATATAAGTGAATTTCATTACAAAAATTTAATTAAAACTTTTTGCTCTCTGGGCTTATGCGCAATATACGCGATACCAACTGGGCAATGGTAGCAATAGAAGCAATGGAAGCAATGGGCGCTGCTGCAGCAGGAAAGGCAAGGAAAATGCGATACTAAAAATTTGTAATGAAGTGCCAGACGCACCTGTTGACAACTATACAAATACAAATACAAATAGTAACCAATTGAAAATTCAACACATTTTAATAAAATTCCTACTATAATAAGGCACAGTGAAAGCACAAAACAGAAAGTGGATCTCTTTAAAGCTTCAATTGTTGCTGGACTTTTTTAATTAATGCTCCCACAATGACTCAACCCAACGTTCAAGACAAAGAAGCTAATGAACGCTTTATATATGCAAGAACAATAAATAAAATAATTACTAGACGAACCCAACACTAACAAGGTGAACTGTTTATACAGAAACTAATTTATTTTAAATGTGGTATACTATTTAAGTACATATATTTAATTAAGTTTTTAATCTTATAACTATTTGTATCATTTATTTTAATTTGTTTTAACAAATTCAACATTTAAGTGCTTTTACCCTTTATTGATTCAATTCGCTTGCTACAAACATATATATATTGATATTTCTGCTTTTAATACTGATAAAAAAAATGAATTCAGACTATTTATTCAACAACGCCTCACTTGGCACTGTTGGGGTTAAGTACATCAGTTTTTTGGGTAAGCACAAAATAATCAAAATATATTACATTTTTCGGTAACATTTTAGTAAAACATATACATAAATATATTTAAATAAAAAGCTATTTAAACTGAAAATTTTTAATAATTGGATATTAAATAATAATTATGGCTCATTTTTTTATCACGTAAAGAATCTTCATTATTGCATTTACATTTTTTGTAAGTGATTTATATTATTAAGTTTAATCCCAAAATTTGTTCCGTGTTTGAAAACAATTTAATATATATTTATATTATACTTTATGCTTGAAGAAATTGCATTAATTTCCATTAAAAGACTTTGACAAAGCATGAAAATACAAAAAGTAAACAGCAAACACACAGAAACAAGCAATAGTGCTTATAATATAATACTTCTGAAGCATGATAAACAAGTAAGAAAGTTTTGGTCGGGAGAGTCCGACTAGAAGATACCCTGAACCCGGTTGCAACAATTATATTCAATTTAAACAAACAAACTTTTTCTGCATATGGTATATACTTTTGCACAAAACCATTATACCCATTTTATCCATTTTATGGGTTCAGGGCATAAAAATGAACTGTTCAAAGCTTTTCATGTTAACTGTAAGTAACAGAAACCTAATCCTCGTGGAGTCAAGAAGGAGTGTTTAATGATGTCAAACTAGTGTGCATAAAAAGCAGTTTGCAGGAATGGCAAACATAAAATCAGCTCATTAAAAAGATTGAAGCGATATGCCCTTTGGAAAAAATTGGACATTTGTCTCTAATACATGTATGTATTTCAAGTAAATATTGATAATGGGTTTGGTAGCAGATAGTGTGAATCTTTAGAGATATAGTTTTATGCAAACCCAGCGAAACAGAAACACAATTAAACTCGTGTGATGAGCAGCTGATCTGGCTTGAATAAAATTTTAATTATAGTGCTCCTGTCGATGACGTTGTGGAATTTTAATAGCGCACAAACTAAAAACAAAATTAGTCAAAATAAAAAATAAATAAATAAAAAACATACAATTACGTATAATGAGTATTCGAAAAATTCGTTGACAACTAAATGAATTAATTACTTGATTATCAGCGCAAGTTCAATGGATGTCTGTAGTACATTGTGTGTAAATGAATGTTCAACGTTGCCAGACACATGCAATAATTGTAAAGAAAACAATTCCAATGCGAATTCATGCTGAGCAACAACAACAAGAACAACAACAACAATAACAAACAATGAAGCTCGAAGCGTGGCCGAGCCAAATAAGACGAAACGAAACTGAACATTAAATAATTTGAGTGTCGAAGTCTCGCACAATTAACCCATATTTGCAATGGAAACCAGCCAACTAGCCAGCCAGCCATCCAGGCAGCCAACCAGTCAGTTAGTCAGTCATTCAGTCAGCTGGCCAACTAGCATGTTGCATTTCACACCAGTTGAGTGGGGGATTTTTGGCCCGCTTGGCTCGGCGCGCACTCATTCGAATGAATGACGAAAGCTGCTCTATGAGTAAGTGAGTTGAGGTAAGAGGCAGGCAGCAGGCAGCAGGTGGATATTGTACGTTCGGGTGGCTGGGCAGCTTGCCAAGCTGACAGACGGACGCACTGACTCACTGACTCACTGAATGACTGCATGACTGACTAACACAGCAGCTGATTGCACCACACTGGCGACCACAAAGCGCCACCAACACCAGCACCAACGCCAATGCCGACATCAAAACTATACACTGAACGCACAAATTTTCACCCGGCTACTTCAGCTTTCATACTGATTTTGCGGCGGGGTGTAACTTGGGTTGATTTTGTATGCGAATTTATACATTGTTTAAGTATAGACCACAGCTGCAGGCAACGGCCAACTCAGCTTCTTATTTTACTTGCTGTTGTTGTTGTTGTCTGTTGTCTGGTTGCTGCTTTTGCTGCTGCTTCTGGTTGTCGACACCAACTTCCATTGGCGATGCACATCGAAGCGCAGCTAATTGAAACATTTGCACAGTGTGCCAAAAACGATGCCAAGAAACTGGAGCTCAGCAGTCATAAATATTAATTGATAAGATAGCACAGCACTTTAAAATATTTATATTTAAATGATTCTAATAGCCAATTGCATAACTGAATACTTAAACGAGAGTTCTAAGGCATTTGGCAATTTAAATCAAATCAATTTTAGTTCAGTTTAGTTTTGTTTGCTTGTTTGATAACAAAGTGTTTATTATTATTAGCTACACCAAAAATAAAGGCACATGTTGCAATTGCAAGACAAATTGTTCAAATGAAGATTTCATTAATTTACTAATATTGATTTGAAAACAAAAAACCGAAAGATTAATCAAAATAATTATATTGAATAGTTTGATTAATGTAACTTTTTTGCCCACAGTAAACATTAAAGTTGTAATTAAAAATCAGTTTTTTTCTCTGTGATGGCAAACATTATATGTTAATATTTATATTTAATTAGTATCAAGTTAACAAATATTGTTATTAGCTCGGTTGATATTTATTATTTGTTGAATCAATAAGGCAAATCAAGCATCAAAATTATTTGTTTTAAACTCAAAAAAAAAAAAAAAATAATTGAAAATTTATTCAATATTTATATTCATGCCGAATACAGGAAATGCACTCGCTTGGTAGATTTGTAAGTTAAAATATGTCCCTAAAGCAATATTAAATATGTACATTGAATATTTTTTTTACTGATTCCATTATCGAACAGTTAATAGTTAAATGATATCATTAACGCTTCGATGATTACCTTTGTGCCACTGTTTTAAAGTAGCCCATCCCAATATCATGCTGCTGCTGTTGGCACTTTTGATGCAGTATATTTGTAGGTTTGCACAAGAAACAAACTTACAAACTAGCTTGTTTGTAGTCAATGCTGCTGCCGCTGATGCTGTTGCTTGAACAGCAAAACTCGAAACAATGGACAAAAACACAAAAGTATGAACCGCAACAATAACAACAATTGCCCTGGAAAACTGAAAAGCAATGCAACAGCCACAACAACGGCAGCAACAAAATTTAACATTGCACCGTCGACAAAACTGCAAATTTGCACCCCTTTCTCTCGCTCTGTTCCAATGAACCCCAAATTTCGAATCGAAGAGCCAACATCAGCTTCCAGCTTCGACGCTTTTTGCATCCCATCTCCCGACTGTTGTTTCCAACTCCCAACTGCCCCTTCCCCTTTTCCGTTTTCACGACATGCCACTTACTTACTTACTGCTTGCCCGCATTTGCGAGGCTCATTCGCTTTGAATTTTATTTAATGCTTTTGTAATAAAGTGTAAAATGGTGAAAAAGTGCAAACAACAACAGCAACGACGACGAAGGCAGAGGCGCGTCCAAGGCAAGCTCCATTGCATAATATCAACAACATCATCATCAACGGTAACAGCAGCAGCAGCAGCAGCAGCAGCAACAAGAACGACGACGACGACGACGGCAGCACTGGCCACATTAAAATAAGAAGAAATAATTAACAGCAACAGTTTGAATGTCCATAAAGCGAAAATGGTTGTCGTTGCTGGCGTTTCTTCTGCTTCTGCTTCTGCTTCTGTTGTTGCCATCAACTGGCAAAGGTTTTCACTGCCCAATGCCCACTCTCCTCGTCTCGTCCGGCATACTTCATCCTTCAGTGGCGCCACCGCATGTGGCATGGTCGTACAACTTCCGACTTCCGACTGGCTGACCGGCCAACTGTACTGCTGGACTACGACGGCCGATTGTTTGCTGTTGCCCGTCTGCCAGTCTCCCAGTGTGTCTCTGTGTCTGTGTGGGTGAGACATCGGGTATTGGATGTGGTTTATATGGGTATTGACACGCCACCACCCATAGCCCACCCCAAAAAAGAAACGGAGTCGACACCAGTGGTGAAAGTCAGTGAGAAAAATGTACGTTAAATCTATTAAAAGATAATTACGTGAAGACAAATGAACGATGGGATGGGGGGTGATATAATGGTTCCACGGGGCGGGGGAGGGAGAGAAAAGTAGGATACACTATCTGTCACTGTGGTTGTGTGTGCTGCACACATACATATGTATGCTGTTATTATTATTCGCGTTCGCTGATACGATAACGCTAATGGATATGGATATTGATTATGGTTTTTATGCTGCTGTGAATGCTGCTGTTAAGGCTGTTTGGATATAATGATCATTTTGATTATATTGATGCGTCACTTTATGGGCCGCAATGGTATTGAAATTGAGTGGTTTGTGACAGCTAGTCTAGTTTATGTGTGGAGCCAATGGTGATAATGGTTCCAACAAGATATTCATGATTGGCCGGCCCTCTTCACGCAAGGGAATCTTAATTATTAGTGATTGTGTGCTACTGAGTTGAGTTGAGTTGAGTTGAGTGTGTGCGTGCGTGTGTATTAACGTTTAATTAATTCAGCTGCGAACGGCGTATACGTAATTATTTGTAGATGCTCTGAGAATATTGACTTTAGTATTCATGTATGCATTTGCAATTAGTTGGCCCATAAAGCGGCTAATGGCAGAAAAACCAAAATAAAAGGAATGAACAAGCAATGATTGTGAAAATTATTCATCGTTTAGGGAATAGAAGTACATGCATATACCCTATCACTAACCAACGTGCATTGAACAAGTGTTTGAGCCACTAATTACGTCAAAACAACTTTGACTTTGTTTTGTTAGCAGCACAGTGTGAACTAAGAGTGCTAGGGTCAGCTACTAATTGCAAGTGTGGGAATTCATAGCAATGCATTGCAATTTAGAATTGAAAAAAATTAAAGTTCTTAGCATGCTAATCAACTTGCAAGACTTTTCAATGTGTGTGTGTGTGTGTGTGTGAGTGTGTGTGCGAGGCACGTGTAAAGCTTTTATTATCTAATTAAGAGTTTCATGCAGCAAACGGATAGACAAACACTTTGCAATTACATTTGCTACGTGTGTTTGGGTATTGTGTATTATATTGGGGTTTTACCCCAATGTCAAACTTGACTTTTGCGGCTTATCAGCATTTTGGCATCTTACGGGGGGGCTAAGCCAAAATATTGTTGCGCATGCGTAGAGTTTGATTGGGCAGAGGAAACCATAGGAACGGGGGTTTGGGGCGCGGCAAAGGTAAAGCTAATGAGCATTGTTGTTGTCGTTGACGTCACATTGCTTGCGTTGATATGCCTCATTGATGCCATTGCGGTTGCGGTGCTTTTAGCCGCCCACTTGCCCACGTGCCACGCCCCATACTGTCTGCACTCCAACACACACACACACACACACGTATATGTAGCTACATCTGTTGTGCGCAGCTAAGTGTAACCAAATTTCTGTTGGCCTAACTGGGCTGGCTGGCTTGCATGTTCGCGTTTCAATTGTTGGTAATGGGCCTGGCCATAACATTTATGTATGAGTTTGGCAAATACTAATAACAAGCATTGCTGCTGCTACGACGTTCAGCATTACCACATTGCCCAAATAACAATCACATCACAACAAATCAACCAACTCGAGTACAGCCGAACAGTGTAGCTGCTGCCACATTAAACGATTTGAAAATTGTATATATATATGGCTAATTTATTGTGGTTTGAGTGATATCTGACACGTTTTCAATTCGAATGGGCATGCACACACGAATGATATCTAAAGTGCCAGTTGAAACAAGACATTAACTTGTGCAATTATTATGTATACGTTGCGTATACGTTTTGTATTTAATTCAATTATACATTGCTTACAATAAATAGAAAATTGATGTTCTCTTTTTTTTTATTGAAGTCATGTTAATTTGTGTTGTTGCAGCGGTGCAAAACAACTTAATTATTGTTCATTATCTCATTTGTATTGTGTGTGTATTGCGCGCTACATTGATGTTTGCACATTTCGCAAATGAAATTAATTTCCACATAATCGAATTTGTATTTTAATCAATTCGACAGCGATGCTGATTAAAACTTTATTGCATTTGCGTCGATGTATTTTCTAAATCAAAATTTAATTGTTTTTCGTTGCGCCATTATTATTATTACATCGATTAATTTATAGCTTACATTTCAATGTTTAAAATAGCACACCAAAAAATTTAACAAAACACAAAAAACACACACACGTTGCGTACTGAAACTGTAATTACATAATTCGCGCATTATCAATGACAGCGCCAAAAAAAAAAGCAACAAAAACCTAAAACAAATGAATGGAAGTATGAAAAAAACAACGACAACAACAAGCAGATCTTACAAACACTTTACGCAGCCAACAACAAAAATCACAGCAATAATAACAAACAATAAACATGGCCCGTTATGCTCGTAATTTATATTAATTAATCGGTTTTTTAGCTCGGATTCCCGGTCAGAAATCAAAGCCTACAATAATTGACGGCTTTTGCGTAAAATAGAAAAAATAATGCGGAAAAAAACCCCGGCAGCAATAAAAAAACAAATAAATAAATAATAAATAAACACAGTTTCAAACGCTTCTTACCATAAAGCCAGTTCAATTGCAACGTGTTTATTATTATTGTTTTGTTTTTCTGCTGTTGTTTGTTTTGTTAATATTTATTTATGTGTACACAATTTAATAACAGCGCTAAGTGTTGCAAGTTCCATAACAAGGCATGTGGTTCTTGTTGTTGTTTTTGTTGCCTTAACATTTTATTAATGTAAAAACGCCTTGCGCTGATTTTTGTAGCGTCTGCCATCACTTTTCTCGGAGTTATCTATGCGCTTTGATATATTTACGCAAATGTGAATTATGTTTAAATGGCGTTCTGTGTTGAAAATTGTGATATAGTATACCAGAAAAATAATATTTTATTTTGCAGTCAAGAACAAATTAATTATAAATATGATAGAACAAGAACTTCAGGTATTTCTATAAAAAAAAAAATATTAAAAAGTATAATTTGATACAAAAATGGCTTTAATTGCTTTCAGTAACAACTTGAACATTAAATACAACAATTATTTTAATGATGTTGCAACCTTTTATAGCATTTGGATTAAACAATTTGCAAACCTATTTAATAAAAGATAGCACTTATGTGCTTAACTGACAGCAGTTGCAACAATTTAATTAACCCAATCAATTAATCTACAATTAATATTTAACTTTTTTTTCCATAATTGGGCAAATCTGTTAAATATTATTGATTGACGTTTATTGATCAATTAAACACTTTTTTTTACTGTACGCTCAAAGTTCAAGGCTTAAACCTTGAATATGATTATTAAATCTTGTTACATGGTTATTTAAAGTGTAATAAAAAATATTTTTATTTTTAGAAAAGGAATTCAATAATACTGTTTTACAATGGCTTATTACAAATATACTTGATTCGATTTGTTTTTTTTTTTTTTTTAATGTTCCTCATTAAGTTTATAAATATTTACTTGCTCAGTTTCTCGTTACAAGGGTTTATGTTAATAAAGATTTTTTTAACTGATAATCTATCATTAATTTTTAAGTATGTGTACTTATTTATAATGATCTATAGTTAATATTATTATCATTTTTTTGTTTGATCTGGCCGATTTCGACAAATTATCCCTTGACCAAAGTTTTAGCTCTATCTGGACTCAGCTCGCGATGTGGTCGGATAAGCTACATTATATGCGTTGGACATTTCATTACCAAATCAATATTTAAGAAAACAAAAATGCAAATATTTTTCCTAGTTCTTGCAGCTATCTCAGCTTCCTTTATAATTTTTTCTACCCAAGTTACCTAAGGACACATGGAAATTTTGATTTAAGACTTTCAGTTGAAATGATTAGCAAAATAAATGAAATGCATAAAACGCTCTAACAAATTCGAATGTGAAATGCAATACGAAAAATATAAATGAATATATATTTAATCTTATATGAACATACGCAGAGAGTTGGGGGGTATGGGTGAGTATAGTGGCTGAGGAAATCACGTCATAAACGTGGCAAGCACGAATTATTTACAAACCAAGCGAAAGCCCAAAAGAGGTCCCAATAAAATAACAATAAACTATGTCACACTTTGCTGGATCGCCTGAAGGTATATATATATATACATGTGTGTGAGCGGCAAACCATAAAAACAAAACAACAACAGCAAAAACAAGCCGCAACAAGCAAAAGCATAAACAATTGTATTACAAATACGACTACAAATGCAGCGCATAAAGCAAAGCGCCTACAAACCAACAAACGTTTGCTCCTCTAGACGATTATTTATTGTTAACGCTTTATATTTCTGTTTATTGTTGTTGTTGTTGCTCAAAACGCTCAGATTTCAAAGCTGGCAGCTATATGAGTGTGCGTAAGTGTGCGTTGTGTTTGTGTTTATGCGTGCGAGTGTTTGAGTGCGAGTGCCAGATTGCAAGCTGCGGGTGCCTAAATGGGTGGGTTGAGGACTTTGGGCTGCCTTCACATCGATTGAACCTGATTGCCGGCTCAAGTGTCGGCAGCGCCACACGATGGGCTTGGCTAAATTGCGTTGGAGTGAAGAGAGAGTATGGAATGGGGAATGGGAGTTCGCTTGCGTGCTGAATTGAATAGAATGCTAGAAGCTAGCTGGCCCAAGTTAACTTAGATGGTAATGCTGGGGCTAGGCCAGGCCAGGCCAAGCCAGGCCAAGTCGCAAGTGTTACAGATTGTTTTCCCACACGTTGCCGCATGTTGCTTTTCGTCAACGTCAACGTCAACTGTGTGCGGCATGTTTGACAGCAATGAGTGCTTGACACGTACAAAGGCTTTTGTTTGGCCCTAAGTGTTCTCTCTCTCCCTCGCACTGTTACTTCGTGTTGTTGCTCATCTGACCGTTTATCTTGCCATTGTGCATGTTATTTAGTGTTCGCCGTTCGTTGGTGTAACTTTTTTTGTTGTTTTTTTTTTTCGGTTGGTATATCAATGTGCGCTTTTCTTTTTAGCCATCTCAATGGACGCATCTGTGTATCTGTGCATGTCAACTGTGTTACAAATTTCATAGAAATTTGCTACGCTCGCTTAAACGACAATTTGTTGCTTTTGGCCAGTGTTATGATTGTTGTTGTTACGCCCAATTCATTGACTGTGCCGTGCCGTGCCGTGCCGTGCCGCCCACTTGGCTAGCTGCCTTCGAACAACAACAACGAACTGTCCGAAAACTGAACAACAACCAATCTGGCAAACAAACCCATCGACCAACTGACCCAGACAAAGTAGCACAAAGATGTTTTACAACCAGACAGCGTTGGTGTTGTGTTTGTTGTTGTTGTTGTTGTTGCTGCTACAATTTGCTCATTACTTTTTATCACTAGAATATCAACACAGCGACCCCGTTTCGTTTCTCAGAATCAGAAACAGCTGAAGACAACCCCACATTGAAACAGGCATTGGCCTTTGGCCCTAAAGTAAATTGTTGCCCCTTTTTCAACATTTCTTATTTCGGACTCTCATCTCGACTATTGTGTTTTTATAGCTTTTTCACTGATTTTGCCATTGTTAATTCCTATGATTGCATTGCTGATGTTGCTGGCTGCACCCTCAAAGCCAAACAAACGAACTGCAAATAGACCATGGCTTAAACGAACAACAATAATAATAGCCAACAGCTAACCAGATATGGCTAAGTACGAATCTTTTTGGCTGCTTATATATGTATGTGTATATGGTATATACAATAATATTTGTATGTATTTTTGTGACCACGAGCATATAATTATGTAATTGTGCGAATTCAGATGCTTGCTACAAAATATGAACAGGCTAAAAGCCCGGGACCCGTGTCCACATGCACTTCAACCAACTGGATAGCTGACTGGATGGGTTTCTGGCTGTGTTTCTACGTTGGCTGAAAATCATTTATTTTGCGCTCAATTTTATGCGGGGCTGGGAACACAAATTGCATGCAATTTATTTTGCTTGTTGCAAATCAAAAATTTCCATAAAATCAAATGTTTGGCACAATGTTTGCGCACAGCGCATAAAAATATATTTAATGCGGCATATAAAAGTTATTACTTCATTCATTTTAAAATGCAAATAAATCTGTTTGTGGCCTTTTAATTCAAGTGCTTTTTGTTTGTTTGTTTGTTTTTGTTTCCTTTTTTTTATGCACTTTTTAAAGTAATGCAGCATAGCATTAAATAAATTAGAATGTTTGTGTTTGTTTTTTCGGTGGGGCAAATGAATTAATTTACAATCTGCTTTCGTTTATAAGGATTATATTTATAGATGAAAATGAAATCATTTTCATCGCATATCAAATATTCAAAGTGTTTTTAGTCCAATATCAGGCAAACATCTAAAATCTAATAAATACACAAATGATTTTACGTTTGACTATTTGTAGTGTGTTATAGCATATCAATTGATATTGGGAACAATAATAACAAAACAACAACCGAATCAATTTAATGCCTTCCATTTTTTTTCTCGTGCCCGATACGAAAGGTAAAGCGCATATTGGGTTTGTGGAATGTCCGTCATGGTGTCCGTCCGTCTCTATATGATCGTAACTTCTTTCCTCACCCTTCAAGCTGAAGACTTTACAGATAATGTGTCATGATATTTTGATGCCACGCCCACCCATTAGGCCCCCAGCCCCGCCCCCCCATCTTTTACAAACTTTGAGCACAAGTCACAGAATTTTGAAGAAAGATAGCTGGTGGCATCCTTATCTGCATCAGACAATCTATGAGGCAGCCAACACCACCGCCCCCCCCCCCCCCCTTTTTGCAATCAGGCTTCTTGTTAGCCGTTTTTGAACAGGTATAGAGTAAACCGCAGTCGGTTGCGTCCGAATGCAACGTTTCCATTTGTTTTATTATTTCTTTGTTTTAATAAATACGAAAATACTCGTAATAACTGTATATCTTGTTTATCCCCTTAGTGTGTAGCTTTAACTCAAATAAAACTCAAACACAGCCACCATCACACACACACACACACTCCATCCCACTCATACACACGCACACACACGGAACGCACGAAACGAAGTCAGAATGGAAAATGTTTTGCGTATTTGCATAAGAAAACTAAGTTGAACCGAAATCAATGATTGCTCGAGCATTACTTGTGAGAACTACAAATGCCACGCCTTCACCTCCACCCGCTAGCCGTTTCGAATGCCCCATTTTTGTGGCGCCTCAAGCTAGACATGGTATATTGAAACATTGGTAGAAGCAGCCGGGATTGGGTTGGGTTCGATTTGGTCTGGGGGACTTGTGGTGCTTTGGCGCTTTCATATTATTACTTTATGGTTGCCTCCAGTTATGCATACTATAACCATAAATATGCTACAGCATACACAGCCATGCTTGCTTTGCCCCATTGGCCGTCCAGCAGAAGCAACAGCGGCAACAAAAGCATGTGAATAATATTTTGTATGCTTGTATTAATGCATCCCCATATTTATACTATAGCTCAAAACAATAAATAGTAAAAGCTGGATTATGATTAAATCGATTTCATGCAGCGTTTCTGCGATACTTTGCCTCGTCTTGCCAGTAATCCTCTATGAGAGTGTGAGTGTTTATGTGTGTGTGTGTGTGTGTGTGTTGTGTAGAGATTGCTTTCCTTTTGACTGCAATGCGCCCAAAGATAGGCACCGCCCAACGCACATTTATCGATTGCACAAATAGTAAAAAAAAACTATCGAAAAAACAAAATGAAACAAAACAGCGCAAGAAAGCATAAAAAATAATGGGAATCGTTTTCGGAGTGGGGTGTGGCGTATAGCTGCAATGTTGGCATTATGTTGCAGACAAACATAAATACTATATATACACTGTATGAATGCAAACATAAAAGTATGTATGTATTTATATATATACACATACTATTACTCACATACAAAACACGTTTTGGCCCAAAATAAATACTATATATATTTATACAAGAATCGGCATTTGGGCTTCATAACTGAATTGCTTGCGTTGGTCCATTCGACCGCCGTTCTCCCAATTGAATAAGAGGCGCTCGGAAAATTGAATGAATCAATCCAATCGTATGCAAATGCGATTGAAGTGCAGCAACACAACTCCTATCCACTCCCTCTTCCATTTCCTCTCCCTATCCCTTACGGTCTCCAGGGGCAGATGTCCGGTTGGGCTTGTGACAGCATTTTTATATGATTTTTCATACAAACGACGATGACTTTAATAATGTTCAACGCTTTTTATGGCTGCTGAGTTTTCGCACCCAAACAAATATCGAATGCAAACCACACACAACACTTCCGCTTGAAAACTTTCGTTAGTCGAGACTCAACTTGAACTTTAATTAGCATTAATCTAAAGTTGACATAACAATACATTATTTGCTTAAGTCATTGAACAACAAAAAATAAAAATTGAGTATTCTCCGTACAATATTCGGCAACAGTTCTTGATTGTTATGCTATTTAGTATTTGCACAACTCTTTAAGCAACCAAAAACGCTCGTTCATCATTCATCGTTTACGTTCAATCAACCAACACCAGCAACAACAACAACATCTTACCAAACCCGCGTACAAACACCTCTCACGTGGCCAGCACCACTGACCATATACCATGTGGTTGCGGTGCGTGCAATAAACTTCCCTTCTGGATTCGAAAACATATATAAATACATCCATACATATAAACTGAGTGCAGCTCCCTATTCACTTTTTCCCTTATCTCTCGCTTGCCTTATCGCACAGAGCTCTCTCTTTGATTTTATGATTATGCATGTAATGCTTTTTGTTTTATTTCGTATTCGTTGTCTTTTTTGATTTTCATTTTATTTCGTACTTTCCAGCCCAGAGCACTTTGCATTGCGATATGATCAGCGTGTTATCCGCTCTCGCGGCTTTCCGTTTTCTATACACTATCTATCAAGGGCATATAGTGAAATTATCATACAATTTGCCATGCAAATATGTTTGATTAAACAAATATGGTTTTTACTTTAAAGGCATGTTTACGTGATTTGAAATAATATTTTTTCTATTCAAGATTTTGTATACCCTGCGTTAATGATGGATAATTTATAGTATTTGAAAACTTGGAGCCGTTATTAGGAGATTTTGAATGGTGTGGAATTTCCAAACAAAATTTTTTATTTCTTTCAACAAAAGAAAATTGTAAATAAAACATTTCCCTTCATTAAAAAGTATTTATTATTTGGAAAATTTGTTATTAAATTTATTAAAAACTCAACTGTGAGAATTTAATGTATTTAAGGTTCGGTGTGCCTTAAAAATTTCATTGGCAATGTTGTTTTGTAGCTTTTCTTTTTGATTTTGTAGATTTAGCCAACAGCCTTATCTGGATATATGTACATATGTAATAACTTAATCGGTTAAACGCAGCAGCTACATGTATGTATAAATATAATTATTCATGTTTTGTTTAACTTAATTATAAGAAATATTCTAATTTTAAAGTTATTACAACCGCAACACGGGCTTTAAATTAATACTTGGCAATGATTTTAAATAAAAGATTTTAATTGTTGACCATTTAAGGCACGTTTCACCTCTCGGGTCTGACAAGTCACTTCGGATGCAACATTTAATTACAGTACAAAGACAGTTAAATGTTCTACTTACAGGTCACAAGCGAATTAGACAACGATTTAATCTAAAAATATATATATACTTATCGTATATTGTGTATGAATTTTAATTTTGCATGCACACTTGAGCAATTAGTTTTTAAATTATTTAGACGGACAGTTGCCAGGTAACCTCGAAATGCGGGCCAAAAAAAATGATATCACGTATGCTGACGAAAGTTGTCAAATGAAAAAGATTTTGAAACTGGGACTGGGTCGCGATTGGTAATCAAAACATAGAAAGGAAACTCGCGCACACGTTTCAACATTAAACACTGCGTAATGCATAATAATTGTATATTGTAGTATGTATCAATATATGGAAAGTCCGATCACAGCACGTTCACGGAACCGTTAAGAATGATCTATGCTAAGTATTTGGAATCTCATTCTGCATAAACGCTTTCGTATTTGAAAAGTGTTCATGTTTGTGGGTTGGGGCTTGAAGTTTTAGTGTGAAGTTAGCTATTTTTGGTAATGGGCTTTGATGTGAGAACCCCGTTTGAAGCACACCACTCCCAGCGACCGACCATAATCAACTTTTATTTTCACATATATCTGTTAGATACCACGTACAAAACGTGTACGTGTGTTGTCGTGCGTTTTGATATTTTAAACAAATATTTAAAACAAATTACCAAAGCGCACAAGAAGCACGCAATTGTAGAAAAGCTAAAGCTGATTCAAACTGACATTCAATGTACAATGGGTAAAATTGTTAATTACAGCAAATAAAAAGTGATAGCGAATGGTATTCTGCTTAATGGTGTGGAAGAGAAGATGTAATTACAACTTGCATCTTAAGGAATAAATGCAGAGCAAAGCTTTTGAATAGAGTTAATAAGTTTGAATACCTTTATGAAGTATTTTAATATTGAAAAATGTTATAATAAGAGACAGAGAAAGAAAGAAAGACAGAAAGAATAAGAAGAAAATAGGTAAGAAGAAAAATAATCGAATCTTAAAGGAGTAAAAGAGTAAGAAAAAATTGCAATAAGGCAGGTAGAGAATTTAGGAAACAAAGATAAAAATAAAAATATATATGAAAGCAAGCTTAAGAAGAGAACGAAATTTAAAAGTTAGTAAAAAAACAGCTTAAAATCGGTTCAGATTTGCCGAAGTTATGGAAGTCGAAAGATTTGCCAAATGATGATGTCGATTTTTTGGCATAAAACTTTAACATGCAAAATGACCAAAAAATGAATTTCATTTAAATGCATTTATGTAAATGCAGTTTTATTGTTGAAGGCAAACCATGAGTTTTAAGACATTGCGTTTGAAAATCGGGTCAGATTTGCCGAAGTTATGGAAGTCGAAAGATTTTCCAAAAGATGATGTCGATTTTTTGGCATAAAACTTTAACATGCAAAATGACCAAAAATCGAGTTTCATTTAAATGCATTTATGTGAATGCAGTTTTATTGTAGAAGGCAAACCATGAGTTTTAAGACATTGCTTTTGAAAATCGGGTCAGATTTGCCGAAGTTATGGAAGTCGAAAGATTTTCCAAATGATGATGTCGATTTTTTGGCATAAAACTTTAACATGCAAAATGACCAAAAATCGAATTTCATTTAAATGCATTTATGTAAATGCAGTTTTATTGTAGAAGGCAAACCATGAGTTTTAAGACATTGCGTTTGAAAATCGGGTCAGATTTGCCGAAGTTATGGAAGTCGAAAGATTTGCCAAATGATGATGTCGATTTTTTGGCATAAAACTTTAACATGCAAAATGACCAAAAATGAATTTCATTTAAATGCATTTATGTGAATGCAGTTTTATTGTTGAAGGCAAACCATGAGTTTTAAGACATTGCGTTTGAAAATCGGGTCAGATTTGCCGAAGTTATGGAAGTCGAAAGATTTGCCAAAGATGATGTCGATTTTTTGGCATAAAACTTTAACATGCAAAATGACCAAAAATCGAGTTTCATTTAAATGCATTTATGTGAATGCAGTTTTATTGTAGAAGGCAAACCATGAGTTTTAAGACATTGCTTTTGAAAATCGGGTCAGATTTGCCGAAGTTATGGAAGTCGAAAGATTTGCCAAATGATGATGTCGATTTTTTGGCATAAAACTTTAACATGCAAAATGACCAAAAATCGAATTTAATTTAAATGCATTTATGTAAATGCAGTTTTATTGTAGAAGGCAAACCATGAGTTTTAAGACATTGCGTTTGAAAATCGGGTCAGATTTGCCGAAGTTATGGAAGTCGAAAGATTTTCCAAAAGATGATGTCGATTTTTTGGCATAAAACTTTAACATGCAAAATGACCAAAAAATGAATTTCATTTAAATGCATTTATGTAAATGCAGTTTTATTGTAGAAGGCAAACCATGAGTTTTAAGACATTGCGTTTGAAAATCGGTTCAGATTTGCCGAAGTTATGGAAGTCGAAAGATTTGCCAAATGATGATGTCGATTTTTTGGCATAAAACTTTAACATGCAAAATGACCAAAAATCGAATTTCATTTAAATGCATTTATGTAAATGCAGTTTTATTGTAGAAGGCAAACCATGAGTTTTAAGACATTGCGTTTGAAAATCGGGTCAGATTTGCCGAAGTTATGGAAGTCGAAAGATTTGCCAAATGACGATGTCGATTTTTTGGCATAAAACTTTAACATGCAAAATGACCAAAAATCGAGTTTCATTTAAATGCATTTATGTAAATGCAGTTTTAATGTAGAATGCAAACCATGAGTTTTAAGACATTGCTTTTGAAAATCGGGTCAGATTTGCCGAAGTTATGGAAGTCGAAAGATTTGCCAAATGATGATGTCGATTTTTTGGCATAAAACTTTAACATGCAAAATGACCAAAAAATGAATTTCATTTAAATGCATTTATGTGAATGCAGTTTTATTGTAGAAGGCAAACCATGAGTTTTAAGACATTGCGTTTGAAAATCGGGTCAGATTTGCCGAAGTTATGGAAGTCGAAAGATTTTCCAAAAGATGATGTCGATTTTTTGGCATAAAACTTTAACATGCAAAATGACCAAAAATCGAGTTTCATTTAAATGCATTTATGTAAATGCAGTTTTAATGTAGAATGCAAACCATGAGTTTTAAGACATTGCTTTTGAAAATCGGGTCAGATTTGCCGAAGTTATGGAAGTCGAAAGATTTGCCAAAGATGATGTCGATTTTTTGGCATAAAACTTTAACATGCAAAATGACCAAAAATCGAGTTTCATTTAAATGCATTTATGTGAATGCAGTTTTATTGTAGAAGGCAAACCATGAGTTTTAAGACATTGCGTTTGAAAATCGGGTCAGATTTGCCGAAGTTATGGAAGTCGAAAGATTTGCCAAATGATGATGTCGATTTTTTGGCATAAAACTTTAACATGCAAAATGACCAAAAATCGAATTTCATTTAAATGCATTTATGTGAATGCAGTTTTATTGTAGAAGGCAAACCATGAGTTTTAAGACATTGCGTTTGAAAATCGGGTCAGATTTGCCGAAGTTATGGAAGTCGAAAGATTTGCCAAATGATGATGTCGATTTTTTGGTATAAAACTTTAACATGCAAAATGACCAAAAATCGAGTTTCATTTAAATGCATTTATGTGAATGCAGTTTTATTGTAGAAGGCAAACCATGAGTTTTAAGACATTGCGTTTGAAAATCGGGTCAGATTTGCCGAAGTTATGGAAGTCGAAAGATTTGCCAAATGATGATGTCGATTTTTTGGCATAAAACTTTAACATGCAAAATGACCAAAAATCGAATTTCATTTAAATGCATTTATGTAAATGCAGTTTTATTGTTGAAGGCAAACCATGAGTTTTAAGACATTGCGTTTGAAAATCGGGTCAGATTTGCCGAAGTTATGGAAGTCGAAAGATTTGCCAAATGATGATGTCGATTTTTTGGCATAAAACCTTAACATGCAAAATGACCAAAAATGAATTTCATTTAAATGCATTTATGTGAATGCAGTTTTATTGTAGAAGGCAAACCATGAGTTTTAAGACATTGCGTTTGAAAATCGGGTCAGATTTGCCGAAGTTATGGAAGTCGAAAGATTTTCCAAAAGATGATGTCGATTTTTTGGCATAAAACTTTAACATGCAAAATGACCAAAAATCGAGTTTCATTTAAATGCATTTATGTAAATGCAGTTTTAATGTAGAATGCAAACCATGAGTTTTAAGACATTGCTTTTGAAAATCGGGTCAGATTTGCCGAAGTTATGGAAGTCGAAAGATTTGCCAAATGATGATGTCGATTTTTTGGCATAAAACTTTAACATGCAAAATGACCAAAAAATGAATTTCATTTAAATGCATTTATGTGAATGCAGTTTTATTGTAGAAGGCAAACCATGAGTTTTAAGACATTGCGTTTGAAAATCGGGTCAGATTTGCCGAAGTTATGGAAGTCGAAAGATTTGCCAAATGATGATGTCGATTTTTTGGCATAAAACTTTAACATGCAAAATGACCAAAAAATGAATTTCATTTAAATGCATTTATGTGAATGCAGTTTTATTGTAGAAGGCAAACCATGAGTTTTAAGACATTGCGTTTGAAAATCGGGTCAGATTTGCCGAAGTTATGGAAGTCGAAAGATTTGCCAAATGATGATGTCGATTTTTTGGCATAAAACTTTAACATGCAAAATGACCAAAAATCGAATTTCATTTAAATGCATTTATGTGAATGCAGTTTTATTGTAGAAGGCAAACCATGAGTTTTAAGACATTGCGTTTGAAAATCGGGTCAGATTTGCCGAAGTTATGGAAGTGGAAAGATTTGCCAAATGATGATGTCGATTTTTTGGTATAAAACTTTAACATGCAAAATGACCAAAAAATGAATTTCATTTAAATGCATTTATGTGAATGCAGTTTTATTGTAGAAGGCAAACCATGAGTTTTAAGACATTGCGTTTGAAAATCGGGTCAGATTTGCCGAAGTTATGGAAGTCGAAAGATTTGCCAAATGATGATGTCGATTTTTTGGCATAAATCTTTAACAGGCAAACTGACCAAAAATCGAATTTCATTTAAATGCATTTATGTAAATGCAGTTTTATTGTTGAAGGCAAACCATGAGTTTTAAGACATTGCGTTTGAAAATCGGTTCAGATTTGCCGAAGTTATGGATGTCGAAAGATTTGCCAAATGATGATGTCGATTTTTTGGCATAAAACTTTAACATGCAAAATGACCAAAAATCGAATTTCATTTAAATGCATTTATGTGAATGCAGTTTTATTGTTGAAGGCAAACCATGAGTTTTAAGACATTGCGTTTGAAAATCGGGTCAGATTTGCCGAAGTTATGGAAGTCGAAAGATTTGCCAAATGACGATGTCGATTTTTTGGCATAAAACTTTAACATGCAAAATGACCAAAAATGAATTTCATTTAAATGCATTTATGTAAATGCAGTTTTATTGTAGAAGGCAAACCATGAGTTTTAAGACATTGCGTTTGAAAATCGGTTCAGATTTGCCGAAGTTATGGATATCGAAAGATTTGCCAAATGATGATGTCGATTTTTTGGCATAAATCTTTAACATGCAAAATGACCAAAAATCGAATTTCATTTAAATGCATTTATGTAAATGCAGTTTTATTGTAGAAGGCAAACCATGAGTTTTAAGACATTGCGTTTGAAAATCGGTTCAGATTTGCCGAAGTTATGGATGTCGAAAGATTTGCCAAATGATGATGTCGATTTTTTGGCATACAACTTTAACATGCAAAATGACCAAAATCGAGTTTCATTTAAATGCATTTATGTAAATGCAGTTTTATTGTTGAAGGCAAACCATGAGTTTTAAGACATTGCGTTTGAAAATCGGTTCAGATTTGCCTAAGTTATGGATGTTGAAAGATTTGCCAAATGACGATGTCGATTTTTTGGCATAAAACTTTAACATGCAAAATGACCAAAAATCGAATTTCATTTAAATGCATTTATGTGAATGCAATTTTATTGTTGAAGGCAAACCATGAGTTTTAAGATATTGCGTTTGAAAATCGGGTCAGATTTGCCGAAGTTATGGAAGTCGAAAGATTTGCCAAATGATGATGTCGATTTTTTGGCATAAAACTTTAACATGCAAAATGACCAAAAAATGAATTTCATTTAAATGCATTTATGTAAATGCAGTTTTATTGTTGAAGGCATACCATGAGTTTTAAGACATTGCGTTTGAAAATCGGGTCAGATTTGCCGAAGTTATGGAAGTCAAAAGATTTGCCAAATGATGATGTCGATTTTTTGGCATAAATCTTTAACATGCAAAATGACCAGAAATCGAATTTCATTTAAATGCATTTATGTAAATGCAGTTTTATTGTAGAAGGCAAACCATGAGTTTTAAGACATTGCGTTTGAAAATCGGGTCAGATTTGCCGAAGTTATGGAAGTCGAAAGATTTGCCAAATGATGATGTCGATTTTTTGGCATAAAACTTTAACATGCAAAATGACCAAAACTCGAATTTCATTTAAATGCATTTATGTGAATGCATTTTTATTTTTGTAGGCAAACCATGAGTTTTAAGACATTGCTTTTGAAAATCGGTTAAGATTTGCCGAAGTTATGGAAGTCGAAAAACTTGCCAAATGATGATGTCGATTTTTTGGCATAAAAAGCTTGGCTTAAGTTCTTTGCAGTGACTTTCGTTGCATTACCATATATTTATTAGGGAAAATGTATGTGTTTTGCCCACAGTGCTTGCCATTGGTTTGATTTATTTACGAGCTGAAAGTTGGTAGCCACTATGGTGTTGGCTTTTAGTTAGTATCACTGCTGCCTCAAATGTGTGCATATGCACACATACTCACATAGTTTTGACTGTGGTTACTGTGGCTAATATATGCGCACACACACATGCACACACACAAAGACACATAGACACGCACGCTTTTTGGCTTAGAAATTCGAAAAAACGATACGAAGTTTTTTGGCTAGCCAGTGGACAGTAGACAGCCGGCAATGGACATTGGGACAAGCGATGCGTGCGACATTTGGTGGCACTTTTTATGTGAGGGAGGGGGGAGTGTTGGGGTTGAGGGAGGCAGTGTGAAGGGGATAGGTGCGAGGCTATGGACTGTAGTTACAACTGTAAACCGAACAGCATTGGCGACTGTTGCGCATAAATTGTGCAAACAAACCGAAAAAAAAGACAATCTAAAATGGTAGTGGGCCCAAAAGCACAAAATGTGAAATGCTTAACAACGAACAACGAGATACAAATCGTCCGATGGATACAACTAACCAGCTACTTACTGAAATAAGACGTCTGTGCGTTATTTCAATGCGATTTTTTTGTGTGCTGAACGTCGCAACGGTTTGTCATCAGCTACGGAACCTGTCGCAGGCGCAGAGCGTCAGTCAGTCGAAGAGTCAGTCAGTCAGGTGGTTTTGCTTGTAGGCGACCAGTTGGCTGTCGAAGTTTTGGCCACTTTTCGTGGCTGCACACTAAACATTAAATTGTGTCAAACCTGTTCAAGTGTAGAGGCTGCAATTGGCTCACAAGTTTGATTGAAACTCAGCACAAACAACAAACAACAAATAACAACAAACAAAATTGCTTGGTCGCGGTATTTATTGTGGTGCAACTGCATGATCTAACGCAACCACTCAACCACCACCGGTTCCAGCTGTTTTGCACTAATTATGTGCAATCTTTTCAACTGCATTTGTAAATAATCCCCCCAAGTGTCTGGAAACTTTTGTTTGCGGAAGTTATTGTCGATTTTCAGGTTCTGTGGCAGCTCCAAAAACCGGCTCAATTCCTTACATGCCTACTCTACCAATTAGTGTAGAACAGAATGCGCTGACTCTGGTAATCGCATTCATGTTAAATTGCGAATACACTTTTTATTAAAATTCCATTATTTCTCTCCGTGTGTGTGTGTGTGTGTGTGTGTGTGTGTGTGTGTGTGTGTGGAACACCAAAAAACAAAAAACCAACAAAGTTGGCGACATAATGAAAAAACAAAATGGAAAAAAAAAGTATATGCAAACTGCATAAATGTTTCCTGAATCGAATTTAATTGTATTTGGTTACTCCACATATGCAACTGTATCTTTATCTGTAGCTGTAATTGTTGCACACACACACACAAAACTATCTGTAACTGTATCCGTATCTGAAACGACGCGCTTGTCCATCTATCTGTCAGGCTGTCTCTGGTGTTTGCATCCGATGTTGTGGCTTTCAGGTTTAATTGGCTGCGGAAATATTCCATGTGATTACTTAATGAGATCCAACTCATTTTTATTGCACAAGGGTTCAGAGCTTGACGCTTCTCACTGCCAAAGTGCACAAAAGTTAAAAGGTTAACTAATTAAACAAGCAAAATCAGCAACAGCAACAAGAACAAGAACAATAACAACAACAACAGCAACTCCGACAATCCACATGCATGTACTTATTTAAAAATAGAGTGTTGGTGGGGCGGGGGTGGGTCGAGTGTGCACGTAGTTTATTATTCAATTACGCGCTCATTAAGGTACATAATTATTAATTTAATTAAAGGTAACAACATTGCATCGAATTCGATTTTTCTTTCTTCGCAGTTAAAATGATGGCATTGTTTTCCATTCCTCTAGCATTCAATTAAAATGTAAGTTTATTGCACATAATTAAGTTAATTAAATCATTAAAGGCAAACCACACTTTTAAAGTTTTAAATTACATATCCCATAAGACTCAACATTTATTTCCATGGCAATCAATAAACAGCCTAGATTCTTAAGCAAGATTCTTATAAAGTTTGCAATATTACCGACAAAACATCTCAAATCTGAATTGATTTCTTGAACTTACAATACTTTATATTAAATTGCCTAAAACCAATCTTTCAACAACAACGAGTTTTGTTAGACGATTTTGTTTACCTAATTTGACAATGGTTTTTTTTTTAAACAAAATTGTGCTGTGTCAGCATTTCCATGAAAGTAAATAAATGCAAAATTCTTGAAGATATTCCATAAGGAGTCTAGTTTAGTTTAGCCAAACACGGCAACATTGACTGATCTACAGTCGAACTTCCATGTAACGAACTTCCAAATAGCGAATTTTCTATACAACGAAGTCAAAAACCAGAGCCCTGCAATTTGATTCAGTCGAAAACCCATTCTATGCAACGAAATTTCTCTATAACGAAGCTTTTTGTTATTCCCTTGGGATTCGTTACATGGAAGTTCGACTGTATTTTCCGGCTGTTCAAAACATTTTATTTAATTTATGGAGTCAAAGATGTTTCCTTAATTTAGCATTATTTTCTAGTTTTTATTGGATTTTATTTCGAAAGTTTAGAAAAGGCATTCCAGCCTTAAAGAATTCTCACTGACAACTGTTTGAATTTTTCAAATATGAAAACTTGATTACTTTATATTTGATTTCAATATCACACAACTTAAATTTTCTTGTAACTATCCTTATGTTACAAAATGTGCGTAAAAATCATTTTAAACATTTTACACTTTTATTTTTTACTTTATAATAAAGCACGTAAAATTTAAGTAGTTGTATTACAGTGATCTAAGCAAATTTGATGTGCCGTAAATCTTTGAGTTGTGTACACGTTTAGTAAAGGTCTTTGGCAGCATTAGCAGCCAAAAGCCACAAGCTATAGATGGCTAAGCCCGGCTAAACCGAGTGATAATGACCCATTTACTTAGGCTTGCCACACGCCATTTCGTAGCTGGCCAAAATGTTTATGGGCAAATGCATAATTAAGAAGCTATTACGGGCAGTAAGTGCTCATCGTTGGGCTTATTAAAGAGCAAAGAGTTGACATTGAAAAATATATACTTAGTATAAATTGAAAAGAGAAACGTGAACGAGCAGAATATACATATAACTTATATTAAACGTATTTAACCTTTCAGAAGCCACAGCATAAAGGCATAAATAATTTAATTGTGTGTGTGTGTGTGTGTGTGTGTGCTGCTCCTTGGCCAACAATGTGGCCACAAATGATTGCTGGCCAATGTCAATTTTAAAGCCAAAAACTTAATACTTGGTCACTCTTCATGAAATTGCTCGATTGGCATGCTCAAGCTCAAGCTCAGACATTAAACATAAGCATACTCAAGGTATTCCGGTGCAATTGCAATTTTGCAATTAAACACTTGTCTAATGCCAAAGCAGCAACAACAACAACAAAAACAACATCGAACACCACATCTAACAGAAGCTGGCTAGCACAAAAGTTTACGTTAGTCTGTGTACTTGCTGCAAGATTAATACCTGTTAGGTAGTCTATGACTATGAATCAACAATTCGTTTCGAATTCAATGGCGACCACCAAAGGCCCCAAATAAAATGCTGACCTTGTCAATGGCAGCAGCAGCAACGACTTGCAACAGCAACAAACCGACTGTTGTTCTGTGCTGAGCTGCGCTGAGCTGAGCTGAGCTGTGTGGTTCAAGTGGTTTTCCTTGTGTTAAATTTTTCAGGCCTGGCCTGGTGCATAAGCACTCAAAGCACACGTACATAACATAATTAAATTGCCAAGAACTAAAAGATACAATTGTATCTGCTTAAATGACCCAATAGCCAAATGCCAAAAGCTATTTGTTGATTTAAACGTTAGCGTGTAATATTCGCAACCTCTCACACACACACACAGACACACACATTTATCGATTACAAATCAATTTCATACAATTGCACATCTCACGTTGCATTTGTTGTTGGAAGTAATACTTGGCGTCGACGTTGGCGGTGTCGACCTCGACTTGGACTTTGTTGGCTTTGCCCAAGTGCTTGGTGGGGGTGAGTCGATGGTTGGGTGGGGGTATGCCAACAGTTTGCAACGCATTGCTGCCGGATTACACGATTAACGCCACTTGCATACAAATTGGCGCATTTCAGTTCAGTTAAGCGCTGTGGTAAGTGTGTTTGTGTGAGTATCCGTAAGTTACTGATACGCGCCTGCACTCGTTAGCGTTTGTTAGTAAATGTGTGTTTGTTAGTGAATCTGTGTCTGGGCATTGTGCGCCATTTGCTTTCCTTTGGTGTACGATGCCTTCAGCTCGCAAATATTGCATAAACAACAGCAGCAGGCAGGCAGCTACAAACGAGCCAAACGAATTGAAAACTGGCTAAAAATAAAGCAGAAAACATAGAGAAAAAGGTGCACAAGGTGCGAAATCTCTATATATACATATTACACTTCAATAAAAATTGCATGCAAATTTAACGTTGATTTTTTGTTTTCATTTGTTTTGTTTTTTTCCAATGCCAAATTGTAAATAGATGCATAGTAGTTTTATGCTACACACATACGTATGTATGTATAGATTAGAATTCAAATGCCAGCTTGCAGCTTTGCCCGATGCCAGCTTCCTGCGCCCCAGCCCCAGCCCCAGCCCACGCCTCAGCCTCATCCTCATCAGTATGACCCATCGAATCGAGACGTGACGACAGCATAAGTAAGCAGCGCATTCGCGGGATTTGTCAAATATTTGCGCTACGCTGCGCTCATTCATAAAACCTTAGACTGCCAAAGCTGCCTTGGCTTCCAACGCGCAGCCTTAACACCCCAGCCGCAACCTTAGCCTGTCAATCTATCTCCATCTCACTTACTCACTCTTTCACCCGTCAGCCTCTCTCTCTCTCTTTCGTTTGCTGTCTGCATGCAGTTTTTACGCCTTGTGCAAAAAAAATATAAAAAAAGGAAAAAACAAACTTTTTCAGACACTGGGTAAAGTTCGGCAAGTTTAATGCTGTTTGACTTTGATTCAATATTTGCATCGATTAAGTTTTTTTCAAGGTTTTTACTTAGCTGAAAATCAAAATGTTGCACACACAAACTCACACACACACACAAACACACACACAAAGTCTTACAAAGTATGAAAAAATATATTTATTTTTGATGATAGTTGTTACACGTGCGAAAGCGCAAAAAATATTCGTATGGTTGAATTAATCGCAAATGAACGTCAATTGCACAAATATTACTTCAATGACTAATGCAAGCTTCAATATGTCTATATCTTTTGGAACAAATATTATACAACGTTAAATTGTGAGTACAAAAAAAAGCCTAGAACGAGCAAAATAGATAATAAGATATTTCATTGTACATCTAACGAAAATACCAATATCTTTTAAGACAACCACTTTCTGTCTGATAGAAATGGATTATTTGTCCTTTTGAAAATAGTTGGGAAAATTAAAGGGTGTCCCACTTAGAATGCACTTATTGAATGTATCAAAAGAACAACGGGTTCTTTGAGAGTTAATTTAACATTGAGAAGAACATTGTTCAACAGTCACTGTAAGGTAGCAAAACATTGTAATTGAAATTATATGAAATGTAAAACGGCTTTGAATGATTTGTATTTATATGAGCTTTGTGCATATGCATAGAAATTGGTTGAATAAGGTACACATTAGCTGGATAACTAGCTGTTATCTAGTATAGAAAAAACTTACCGTTTGTGTAACCAATACTCTTAACAGCACGAGCGTACAATTTTTAAAAGGTTGCTTGAGAAATTATATATTATTAAGAATCATCAAGTAAATCGATTCACTATTAACATAAGCTTCATTTAACAGGGCGTATGATCAATTTATTAAAATTTAAATGTAAGCAAAGTTAATGCTTTGCAGAAAACGTTTAACAATTATTTATAAACTGCGTTTGAAGAATTTTGCTAGAATTTTCTAACGTTTAAATATTTAATATTTATGAATCACAAAATCAAAATACTTAAAAATTGCTTACTTTGTCACACGAATCCAATTTGCAAATCTATAAATTTCGATCTTGCCAGATATAATAAAATATTCTTTTTATCAAATCAAGATTTCCTGTTTTGTGATTTTTATTGTATTAACGATGTATTGCATGGCATATGTATCCAAATTGTATTTCAACTGCAATGCGCTGCGCACTTTCGAAATTTTCACGCTTTTCACGCAACTGCCACGAACGTAGTTGCACAATTGAGCTGGCCAGCGGCAATATCCAAACTCCCGAAATACGAGCGTGCTTGAACGAACACACACACAAAATGTACGCTATTATATACAATATTATATCAGGAAAAACGACTTGCCTGCTTTTTCGCGAATAGCGCGCCAAGCGAAAATAACCACCGAAAAAAACCACTGAAAACCAACGAACCGAGCTTACACTTTCCAGCTACAATATTTATTTGAACGCGTTCCAGAACCGCGCTGCCAGGCAGACGAAAACAGACTCAGACCGAGTGCGGCTTGCAAAAACGACAACACCTGACAAGCGGGCTACAAAACAGAGGCCTGAACGCCAGACGCTTGGCTTTAGCTTAGCTTAGCTTGGCCTGGCTGCTGTCGCTGTTGCTGCTGCTGCTGCGGTCGCGGTTGCTGCGCTTTGC
Source organism: Scaptomyza flava (assembly GCA_030179655.1). Taxonomy (NCBI): domain Eukaryota; kingdom Metazoa; phylum Arthropoda; class Insecta; order Diptera; family Drosophilidae; genus Scaptomyza; species Scaptomyza flava. The sequence goes on from JARNME010000012.1 coordinate 15,617,174, forward strand.
CTATGACGTAGCCACAACAACAGCAACAACAACAAAGCTAACATTGTAGGCGGATTAGCTAAGCTCTCGGAGGGGTAGCGAACGTCAGCGTCAGCGTCGCAGTTGCAGTCAGCGGCAAAGTCGCTGTTACAGTCCAACGAAAAAAACAAATAAAATACAAAAGTCAAATTGAGTGGCGCTGTCGAAAAATGTTAATTAATTACCTGAACAACCTGCGACTGTTATTTTGGGCAGCGCATTGCAGCTTATTGACTTGAGGCAGGTTTTTAGTGCTTTGTCTTTGTTTGTACGATGACAAAAAGGCTAAATGTTCAAAGCGGGACTATTGTAGCTTTGAATATTGAATCATCATCATTATTGTGTGACTCCGTCTACCATATACTGTTCAGTCTACATCCGTCAGTTGATCCTAATTGGTATGCGTTCTTTGTGCTCCTGAGACATCGTTTGGCGTTGTTTACTCATAAATTTGACCAGCTCTGTAATTTTCCTTTTAACTTTTTTTTTTTATGAGTTCTTTGCGCTTTTGCGAATCTCTTTAGACGTTCGAAGTGAATATATTCTTCAAAGAACATTCACTCACATTTAAATCTGTAATCGCGTCGCAGCAATCAATCACGTAGTTTGCCAGCCAGCGTGTTTGTTTCGCCGTTTGCATCCATATCTTGGCTATTGTATCTTTTCGCACAACAAAGGGGCACAATAAATCTATTAACTGAAATACAGACATATGAACAACGCGGCAAACAAAAGACGCATTAATTCAATTTGTGCATTTTTATGCTACTTATTGTCTTTTAATGACCTCTGTCCGAATAACACTAATTTAAGTATGTACTTTGATTCTGTACATGATATGGGCACTGTCATATTGTTTGCACTTACAAACTGCATGTTGTGGCAGTACGAACAATATGGGAACAAAATATCACACATACGCCATGTGATAATCATTTGATAATCATAATTCGCAGATAAAATGTGTGAAGACTTGTGCATAGACATTTTTTGAGTTCAGTAAAAATAATCATAATAAAGCATAAACAAATAAAAATCATTCGAAATTCATAGAACCGTATTCAAATGGTGCTTTACCAGCACTTCCTTTTGCATTTAGTTGCTTCAAACGCTTATTAAAACCTAAACCTATAACCTAACTAAAAAACCGATTTCTCCTTCTATTTCGTTTCCTATAGATTTTAACTTTTAATACAATTTTGTGAAAATTTAGGCAAATTTATGCAATATTTTAAGTAAATTTCAAGTAAACTAACAAACTAAATAGGAAATCGAATTAATTATTATTATATTATCTTGTTATCAATGTACACCTGCCCCTTAAATTCAATCTAAATTTGGTTTCTAATATGATTGAGTATGTCACAATTTGATTGAATAAAATGATTAAGTGGCAAAGAACCAAAACATAGTTTAAACATTGACAGATAAGAGAAAAAGTGTAAAAGATGAAGACGGCTGAAGCCGACTGCGAAATAATTTTATCCCAGTTCTATGGCATTTTGAATGGGGCGGGTGGCATGGGTGTGGCTTTAAAGAGTTGTTTATGCATATATTTGAAAGAATTTACCAGCTAAATATCAACTAAATTTCGTGGCTTTTTTTCTAAGGCGGTGAGCGTGGCATCCAAACTTTTGATGTATATTTTTATAGGATGTCGATTTGCACCCGAAAGAGTATAGACTAATTATCGATTTCCTATCTTACCATTGGGTGCAGCACCCCAATCTTGAAACTTTTTCTGACCAACACATGGACCAAGAAATTTGCAAAGTTTCAAGTCTCTGGCTTTAAGGGTTTCGAAACAAAAGTTGAGTTTATACGGACAGACGGACAGACAGCTAGACGGACATTGCACACAACCAATATATTCTTTAACTTTGGTATCAGAGCATAAAAATGCCAAGAATTCAACAACAAACAGAAAATACATTAAACGACAACATGAAACTAGAGCGACACAAAGCTACACAGGAATTTCAAGAGAAAATATCATTAGATTCAATTCAAACCGCACAACTAAAATCATACAAACAATTTTCAGTTTTCTTTTTAATCTAATTGAGCATTGCATATCAAATAAATTAGCCTCAAATTGATTTTGGCACAAAAAAAAAAACATTTTGGCTTTTGTGGTTTTGCTGACAAAATTGATTTATGTTTTGTGCTCAGCATTAAACTTGCTTCGCTTTGCCACCCAAACCTGCAATTATGATGAATAATATTAACTATTTTTACAAGTCATGGTGTCTTGGCCCAACCCATGCGTCCGAAACGCATAAAAACGTAAACAAACAAATTGAGAAACAAATAAATGTCTGAATTAGCAACATTTCACATAAGTAATTGCTTTTACGGATTCGAACGACATACGTATATGTATAGATGGATAGTTTGCTTGTCACTGCATAATTATCACCGTCTCTTAACGATTGAAGGGAGGGGGATGGGTCATATTGCGATTGGCGTGATTTAAGCTTCGACACTTGTGTCAAGCTGCCTGATTTATTTTTATGACTCACAACACACACAAACGCACACACACACACACAGCGTTGAGCCGTTGCGGTGCACGACTTTAATTCCCTAGCCATATAAAAATACCTGTCATGATAGAACGCAAAAATTACCAGCATTTGGTCCAATGTGCACGGAGCACGAAAAAACAAATCCATTGAAATTCAGAGCGAGTTCAACATTTGGCCACAGCTACAAATCGCGTAAACAACTCGACTGCATTTCGTGGCATCGACATCTTTCACCAGGCGCTCATGAGCCAGGCGCTAAGCTTTCAAAATGCTAGCTCATGTTGTGTGCGTAACAGTGTGTGTTTGTGTGTGTGTGTGTGTTTGGCTGTAGTCACCAATAAAGTTCCAAATGCGATTTTTCTAAATTCATGGGAGTGTTTTTATTTATTTTTTGTTGAGCAGCTGAACAGTACACATATCCAAACACACACAGACACAAACACTTGCTAGCTGTTGTGTAGTAGTAACACGAGGTAACTATTCATTTTAGCGGGTAAACAAATGTATTTCAAGTGCAATTAAGATGGTTTACTTACAATTGAATGGTCGGAATTGAAAGGTAAATATTCAAGAGTGTAAATATTTATATTTAAATGCAATTGTTAGTTAATCTATTAAGGCGCAAGTATCCTTAAACCTCATAGGAGTGGAGCTTACTTGACAACAACATTTTAATAGTCAACATTTGTTAACAATTGAGTTGCAACAAACATTGAGAAAAGCTGCAACTGAAACAGATTTAATCATTTTAACAATTACGTTCCTTAATCAAGTTTTTGTTTCAGGAAATGTTTTTTTAGTTCAAAATTAAGCTCAAGGGAAAAGCTTTTATTGAATTATGTATCCTTTTGAAAACGTGTCAAACTATATTGTTTACTTAAATATTTTATTTAAAGAACGTCAATTTACTACAAAATGAAATGGCCGCTGTGTGCTTTTATTTGACTGTGCAAATTGCTACAAAATTGAGTATTTGCTTTGCTATTTGTGTGCAAAATATTAAAATATTTGCTTTATCAAAAACTTACAGACCTAAGAAGCCATTTTCAATAGGGCTTAAAAGGAAATACACTTGCTAAAGGCTTAACAAATTAAATTAATATAATAGTTGACCTAAATAAACAACTGAAATATTAAAACTTTTTGCTTTAGAAACATAAAGCTTGCAAAGAGTTTGTATTCTCCAGTTGAAATCTGATTAAGTTACTTAGTTACTTAGTTTCGTCTGCGACTCACTTTAAGTATGATTAACATTTGTGAAATCCCTAAAAAGTGTCCAAGCCATTTTGTAGCCTGATTTTAGCTGTTTTAAATAATCTTGCAAACATCAATGTAAAAATCAAACGAAGTACATTTATAGCCGTTTGCCTTTTTCTGTATTTGAGCTTTGAATTCAATATCTTTGGCTGGTTGCAAAATATCCAGATCAATATTCAAAGCAGACTTGTTTCGTTGCAATACAATAGCGCTCTGAAAAAAAAATCATATGCAAAATTAAATATTTATGCCTTTGTTTTATTACGTTTTACAGTAGCAGAAGCAATCTTGACAGATGCAGATAATTACAATTTAACATTTATGCCATATTTAAACATGTTAAATTTATTGCTCGGATTCTAAAAGCGTTGTTGGTTTGCCAAGCGTCAATAAGCATTGCATTTTGCTTTAAACAATTTTCTACCAAAACAATATTATTAATTTTGGAATATTTAAGTGGCCCGGCGGCGGGATGGAAAGTTTTTTCAAGCGAAAATATAAGCCTAGTTACCTTGTCCAAATTGAATGATCAAAGTAAACACTCAATGATACCCAATGTTTGTATGTATTTTTAATAAAATTTACAATGTTATTTAAATAATTGAGTTCATATTATTTCACTGGATTCAATTCGTATCAGATATGCATATAAGGGGCCAGAGTGCGCGGTCTGTAGCCGGGCCCGGTTCGCCTTGACGGCCCTGGACTTATACAGTGTCAACGGACCTTAAAAACTCGCTTATCTTATATATGGAGTACTGTAAAGCGTCAACCGCAGCAAAAATATTCTATGCAACAAACTGGTTTTAGAATGCGATGATTTTTGTTAACTCGTTTTATTCCCATTTAATTTGTTTTTTGCCAAATTCTATTTATAATAATAAACAACCCACTTAAAAACTATAAATTATTGGAATGACAACAATAACAAGAAATAAAAAGCTACAATAACAAATTTATTTTATTTACATCAACAAAATATTAAATGAACCAAATTTTATAAGTCTTATTTATCATTAAACTTGACGACAAATAGACCAACGCTTCAATCTTCTGCTCGTTGTTTTTGACCGTTAATGATTAGCCAATAAGATCAGTGTTGCCAGGTTTTGAGCGCCCGTATAAGCTAGATTCTGGGAAAAAATAAGCTAGAACAAGCTAAAAAGTAAGCTATATCCAAATGCAAGAAAAAAAATGCTTGTTATTCCCAACTGGTTTATTTTGTAACCGATAGCTAACCCAGATAAATGCCTCGGACCATTGGCTGAATTCATCAGTAGTTGCTCTGCCCAATATAAGTTATCATGAGCAGCAACATATTGATAGTTACCGATAGTATTTCTTACCACCTGCCCTCCGCCTCCCACCCTCACCCCCTCCCCAACCATCAAGCCTAGTGAGACGCTTGTAAACTACTTTGTTTTCCTTCAATAAGACTGTAATGTGCTTGCTTCAAAACATTTACTTATGTTTGGGTTTGTAATTCCCAACTGGTTTAGGTTGTAGCCGGTACCTTACCCAGGCAATTGCTTGGCATCATTGGCTGAGTTCGGCAGTTTTGTTGCTCTGCTCAACATAAGTTATCAAGAGCAGCAATCTAATTTAAGTGATCAATCGTATATCTTACCACCTGCCCTCCCCCACCCCCTCTCCCCCTCCCCCCCTCCCCCTTCCCCTTCCCCTTCTACCTCCCCCCCCTTCCCCCTACCTTCAGGTCTGTGAAGGCGCTTATAAACTACTTAATTATCCTTCAATAAGACTGTAATGTGCTTGCTTCAAAACATTTGCTTATGTTTGGGCTTGTAATTCCCAAGTGGTTTAGGCTGTAACCCATACCTTACCCAGGCCACGGACCATTGGCTCTGCCCAGCATAAGTGATCAAAAGCAGTTATCGATCGTGTTTTTTACCACCTGCCCTCCACCTCCCCCTCTTCAACCACCCCCTCTTCACCCTCCCCCCTCTTCACCCTCCCCCTCTACATCCACCCTTTTCACCCCCCCTCTTCACCCTCCCCCTCTTCACCCTCCCCCTCTTCAGCCACCCCCTCTTCCCCCAACCCCTCTACACACTCCCCCTCACCCTCCCCCTCACCCTCCCCCTCACCCTCCCCCTCACCCACCCCTCACCCTCCCCCTCACCCTTCCCCTCACCCTCCCCCTCCCCCTCACCCTCTTCCCCCTTCACCCGTTCCCCTCTTCCACCTTCACCGCTTCCCCACTTCCCCCTTAACCCCATCCCCTTACTTACTTTTTTTTTTTAAATGTTGACAAATTGAAAATCTTGTGCAGTGCTCACATAGTATGGAGCACCAGAGATGTCTCGAAGCATTTTATTCTGTAGGACTTGCATCAACAGGATAGTCCTTCAACATTGTATCACACGTCACAAAAAACATTCTCACAACAACGCCTTAGGAAACATAATGCCAATTTCTTTGTGCTTTCTGCCTTTTTGTTTGCTAATAAAAGTGAAAGTAAAAAGACGTTGCGTTTTAATAACAAAAAATAATTTGAAAAGCACGCAAGATTTGATTCAAGTAGTTCGATAGAAGAGGGCGCTTAATCGATAATATTTATAAGCTAATCGAGAAATACCTGTAAACTAGTTCAGACTTTAGTTCGAATGAGCGACAACTTATGAATGACTGTTGTTCATTTGAGCTTTTCTATAACATAGGTATAACATAGCAATAACAGCTGCTCTATTGATTGCTTACACAAAAAGAATTCGACTAAAAACAAGATTGGGATCGTTGCAAAGCTGCTTAACAACATCATCAGTTATCATTAAAAGCAGCCAGCATGGATGTGATTAACAAATTCTATTCGTCAGCGGTACATACAGTCTCGCAGCTCTCGGGAGTGCTTCCAGGAAATAATGTAACACGAGAATACGAAGTGCTGGACCAAATTTGCACAGCGGGTGTGGGTAAGAGCAACGAAAAATTTTGTCTGACATATGTATATCCTCTAATACAATAACTTAATTTTGTTAAGGTCTTATGTGGAAGGTGTACAATGGACACAAGAAAAGTACCAAGCAAGAAGTCTCTGTGTTTGTATTTGAGAAAAAGGTACTAGAACGCTGGTCGAAAGAAGACCGTGAGACAATGTTAGAGACGCTGCGGCGGGGTGTGCAACAACTGACAAAAATACGACATCCACATGTGCTGACCGTACAGCATCCACTAGAGGAGAGTCGCGACTCTCTTGCATTTGCCACGGAACCTGTGTTTGCATCCCTTTCAAACGTTGTGGGTGATTCTGTGCGTTCTGACAAAAAGCTTTACGATGTAGAGATCCGACATGGACTTCTCCAGCTATTCGATGGCCTGCAATTTCTGCACAATGATGCGAAAATTGTGCATCGCAATATCAGCGCCGAAACCATTGTGATCAACAAGAACCGCAGCTGGAAACTGTTTGGCTTTGATTTCTGCATAGCCAATCAGCCGGCGACAAATGGCACATCGCACTGGCCATGTCGGGAATATAGCACATCGTTGCATGTACTGGCACAGCCAAGCTTGGAGTATACTGCACCAGAACTGGCTTTAAACAGTGTCAATACCCCAGACAGTGATCTCTTTTCTCTGGGTAAGCGCTCTCTTTAATTTGATATTTATTGCTATAAACTAAACAATTCCATCTTAGGTGTGCTTATCTTTACAATTTACTCGGGCAAGCCGCTGAAAATGTTTGGCAGCGATTATAGCGGCTTTCGTCGTTATGCAAACGAGTTGAATCAGCGACAGTATCCAGCTATGAACAACATTCCAAATGAATTAACTGAAAGTCTGAAGGCCCTTTTGCATCCCAGCGCCAGTATGCGACCCAAGTTGCATGAGCTGAAACAAATTGCTTACTTTCAGGATGTGGGCGTCAAGACACTAAGCTATTTGGACTCGCTTTACCAGTGGGATAATCTACAGAAATCCAAATTCTATAAGGGACTGCCACAGATTATACCCACGCTACCACATCGAGTGAATCTGCATTCTATTTTGCCCTATCTGGTTAAGGAGTTTGTTAACTCGCCCATGATTCCATTCGTGCTGCCAAATGTTCTTCTGATTGCGGAAATGAGCAGCCAGCGTGAATACTGCGACCACATACTACCACATTTAAAACCTATCTTCAAGCTTACGGATCCCATTCAGATTCTGTTGATATTTATGCAGAAAATGGATTTGTTGCTCAAACTGACGCCTGCAGAGGAAGTAAAGCAAAGTGTACTGCCATTGTTGTATCGATCCTTGGAGTGCGACATGCCACAAATACAGGAGCTATGCCTTGGTGTGCTGCCCACATTTTCCACTCTTATCGATTACAACGCCATGAAGAATGCAGTCATTCCGCGCATTAAGAAACTCTGCCTACAAAGCAATAATGTTTCTGTTAAGGTGAACTGTCTCATATCAATTGGAAAGCTGCTAGAGAATTTGGACAAGTGGCTGGTGCTAGATGAAATCTTACCCTTTCTTCAGCAAATACAAAGTCGAGAGCCTGCAATTGTAATGGCCATTATAGGTGGGTATATTGATGTTTAATATAACTTGTGCATAGTAAATTCATTTCATCTTTTCCCTTGCAGGCATTTATAAAATTGCCATGACAAACACAAAGTTGGGCATAACCAAGGATGTAATGGCGCATAAGTGCATACCGTTTCTGGTGCCTTTGAGCGTGGAAAATGGACTAACTATAGCGCAATTCAATACGATAATAGCGCTGATCAAGGAGATGTTGGGGAGAGTGGAGCAGGAGCAACGAGAGAAGCTGCAACAGTTGTCTACTATACAGCGTGCTGATAAGTATGAACTTTAAGACAATAAGAACTATACTGAGATGCTTACCATGTCTATTTTAACTTATTAGACCAAAAGAGGCTTCCGAAATATTGGCCAATGAACTGGACAACGCAACGCTGTCGCCGTCCGGCAGCTATGGTGCTAGCAATGGCAACAAAAGCGATGATGATATGTTCTCAGGTTTCAGCGTGGGACAGCCATCAGCCGCTACTGCGCCAAAGCCTACTCCGGTTTCAACAATTGCGCCTATCAAGACTAGGGAGCAACTCAAGTAGATGATCCATTCCATGGCAAATACCAAGAACATTAAGTCAAGATTTATATGCTTTCAGAATGACGCACAATACAACGACAGATGGAGCATCGAAATCAGATATGTTTTCCTCATTGATGCAAAGCAACCTCAGCAACTTGACCATTGCACAGAGCCCACAGACACTGGCAGCAGCTGCTTCTCCGCACCCGATGCAGTTCAACGCAAGCAGTAACAATAGCACCAATTGGCATGCCTCAAATCCCTTGGTCATGAATCATCAACTTACCTCGCCGCAGTCGAACAACAGCAACAACAATTTCTCTTCGCTGGATGACTTGGATCCGTTTGGCTCGACGGGTGCCGCTGGCCAGGTGGCCAATAAGCCGAGTAATGCTAATGGTGCCAATATGTACACAGTGCAGCAACCCACTGTCAATTATATATACCCGACGAGCTATAATTCAGTGAATAATATAAACAGCATGCAACAGAGCGTAGGTCTTAACAAGAAAATGAATCAAGGCGCAGTTGCCACGCCTACACCCACGCTGATGCCACAAACACATTCGGCACAATCTACTGATGGCAAGAATCTTAATATGTTGTCACAGCAGGATATACTTAACTTCTTGAATTAGACACCTTATATCACCACCTTACTCCAAATAGCCAATGTTTTTAAAAAAGATACCATTCCTTAAAATATAAATTATAAATGTATGTATGTAAGTGCAATTGAGTATGTTTGTGTATGTATGTGAGTTCGTATTTTAAGCTCGTTCAACAAAATATCAATTTTAAATGTGAATGTTTATTATTTATTCGTATTCTAGGCAAACAGTCAAACAATCTTTTATTATAAATATTGTGTATTGTGCAATTTGCTCCTAAGTGTATCTCAACAGTACACAAAGTAGTTATAAAAATATACTTAATCAACTAAAAACGTTCGCTGAGGCTTCTCTTTTTAAAGCTATACTTATTACGCAGTATTAAACTATAACTAAAAATAAAACAGCAGCCGCTGGGAAATCGTGGCATAAAGTAAAAAGTAAGTAAAGTAAAGTATTTCCAAGTTTTTTATTCTTTAGGCATGTGTAATAACTTAATCAGGGGCGTAGCTACCGCCGTTTCAATTATATCAACGTGCGTAATCAAAAATATTTCTCTCTTCCTAAGTGACACCAAACAAAATTTTTATACAGGGCCCCGCACAGGCTAGCTACGCTTCTGAATTTAAAACTTCTGTGTATTAAACTTTTATCATAAACCCCAGCTAGCGACTACTGTATTTTAACAATGCGCCTTTATTCCTTACATAGTAGTTGATAGTACATAAAATTACTAATTTGTTTACTCACACAGATTCCTACTAAAAGCTAAATAACAAGTGGCGCTTGGCAAAAAAGCTACAGCCGATTTTTTTGTGCTATCATTTTCCTAAGTCTCGACCAAAATGTGCGTAAAGAGACTGTGCATTCGGCGCTCCACCTCCTTGTAGACGAGTGAATTGAGACCATCAGTATGCATGCGCAGCGAAGCCGATCGCAGCAGTGCCATTCGATTCTCATTGGGTATTTCATGTTTGTGCTTTAACATTGTGTATTCACTGTACGCCGGATCAAAGCGACAGATTTCAACGCCCACGACTTTCAGGCGCTCGTACAAATCATCATCCTCGCCACCCCAGCCATGATACAAATTCGACATGCCGTTGATCATGTTGTAGTGGGATGTGCTCATTGCCACGACACCACCAAAAAGTGTCCGATATGGCAGATGGAAACGCCAGCTATCTAGCGCGGAGCTCATGTGCCTGGGCAGAGCTGAGCACGCATAGATTTGGCCTGAGTTTAGTGGCATTAAATCAACATCGTGCAGTATTAAACATGGATAACCATAGGTCTCGGCAACTTTGGCTCCAATATTAAAGAGCATGGCGCGATTAAATGGTTTCCTGTCGCTCTGCTCCACGACGAAAATACGATAATGGATTAGCTGCAGTCGCAGATAGTTGTGCATGTAGTTGAGAAATGCTGCGAGCTGCTCCTGCCGATCGCGATACGGCACAATAATGGCCGTACTATAACGGGGATTGCAATCCTCTGGTTGGTATTCACCACCCTGTCGGATTTCCTCGCCGCGTAGAACTTTTTCACGATGGAATGCATCGTAGACAAATGTACTATCTGCCAGTACCTCTTTGTAGCTGCAGTCAAATGCCTGCAACTTTGAGGAATTAGTTGTGGTTGCCGGAAGCAGAGCTTCCTCAATGTGCTCCTTATCGATGTAGTCATAGCGCAGTGCAAATCGATGAGGCAGTAGAATATAGACAAGCACTGTTATGGCGCCGCTAAATATGAGCAAGTCGAATATATGAAAATTGTGCTGACACAGTCGTATTAACATTATTCACTATTAGAGTATTAAATGAAGTCGAATGCTACGGCACATTGCTGTAGTTTTCACAATATTTGTTTGCTTCTCGCATGTAAAAAACTGAAGATAAACGAGAAGTATCGCACTTCAACACGGAAATTGAACAACAACAGAAAATACTGTATTAACATTTCGTCAAAAAAAAAATGCAGTATCTATGTTGATAGCAGCGGGAATAAAAAATACTAAGAAGCTAATTATATTACTGTAAAGTTTTTGACTGACTTTCAGCTCTATGCATTATAAGTAGTTGTTCACTAATCGAGAAAAGCAGCTTGTCAACTTTGGCAAACACTAGTTTTCCCAACAAAATATTCCAAAAATTGGTACAATAACAAAGTTTTCTTTAGCACACCTAATTTATGCTATCTTTAGTTTATTTAATGCCGAAAGAAAACATAATATGTTTAGCTATAAATATAAATCAATTAGAAAATTTCTATTACACATTGACCTAGAACTATTGTTGTTATAAATGTACTTATTTAAATTGATAAGGCAACAGTCGATAAGATATTCACTTAGTACTTGCTCGTGGCTGTCGCTGTACAGATCTTAATCAGTTAACACTAACGTCTGTCTTTTTGGTTGAACGATATGTGCAACGCATTTAAATGTGCTGTTTACCTAGCTGCCTACTGCATTTACATAATTGGATTGCAAGCTCTGGAGGAAAAGCAGTTACCACGACGTCAGTAATACCCTTGAATTGTGTAACTTTTTTAAGACTTCAAAATAAACCCGGTTACAGTTAAGAACTGCACAAAGCAGACAGAATGTCCGGAACGCTCGGTATGCACAAAGGTTGACGCCGACTTAAATTGCGTGTGCTGGCAGGGATATCATCATAATGTCAACTGGTCGATTGAGTTCCTGGAAAGTACGGATACGGACTATTGTGTTAGCGAGCCAACAACTGTCATTCACAAGCGCATGCCGCCAAATCCAGAGTATCTGGCAGTTGGCATTTTGCTGGTTATGTTAGGTGTGATTGTTGTCACGCTAATACTTTATTGTTTTGTTGCACTGCGCCCAATAAAACGCACCCAGGCTGCTTATCGTCGGTTGCAGTTGAGGCGCTCCAATCATCGCCAACTTGAGGAGTTTAACGACATTGACATGACATTTCGCGATGCACGAGAACTGTCTTAGCTTGGCTTAACGTGGGATAAAATACGTACAATTATTTTAATTGTTTTTCCCAAGCAAATACGATTGTAAATATAAACGCAATCTCAGTATTATAATCAGCCGTTTAACTCGTTTGTAACACGTTTATACCTTTACTAATTAATAATATTGAACTCTTTTGAGTAAATAACACTCAATGCATTTCTTAATTGTTTGTTAGGTTTGTTAACAATTGACCTTTAAGTTCTTCCGGCTATGCCAATTTTAGCGCTAAATAACTTACAATAGTTATTTTAAAAACTAAACGGGCGCCAGAATACTGCACGTCGAATATATATGTATCGATACATTTATCGTACATGCGGTGAAAAGTATCGAACGAGCTAGACCGGCTGAGCTACAAATTTTTGTTATTTTTAACAAATGCATTAGTTACCTTAACGCTAAGAGCGATAATTACAAAATGACATCAATTATAAAACTCCACACCATATCTGGTGCCATGGATGAGTCGCCACCATGCTACATTCTTCAAATTGATGATGTGCGCATACTGCTGGACTGCGGCTGGGACGAGAAATTTGATCCGAATTTCATAAAAGAGTTAAAAAGGTGACTGTAGTTTGAAAGTAATGCAATGAATTTGCTAACTCATTTCGTTTCAGACAAGTGCATACACTGGATGCCGTCCTGCTTTCCCATCCGGATGCGTACCATTTGGGTGCACTGCCGTATCTCGTTGGCAAGTTGGGCCTTAACTGTCCCATTTACGCCACAATACCCGTGTTTAAAATGGGCCAAATGTTTATGTACGATTTGTATATGTCTCATTTTAATATGTATGATTTCGATCTGTTTTCACTGGACGATGTGGACACTGCTTTTGAGAAAATAACACAGCTCAAGTACAATCAAACGGTGTCCTTAAAAGGTAAAGGATATGGTATTTCCATAACGCCGCTTAGCGCTGGACACATGATAGGTGGCACCATTTGGAAAATTGTCAAAGTGGGCGAAGAGGATATTGTTTATGCCATCGATTTCAATCACAAGAAGGAGCGACATCTCAGTGGCTGTGAGCTGGATAGACTGCAGCGACCATCTCTGCTTATTACCGACGCCTACAATGCACAATATCAACAGGCGCGACGACGTGCCCGCGATGAAAAGTTGATGACCAACATTTTGCAGACAGTGCGTAACAATGGCAACGTCCTTATCGCTGTTGATACGGCTGGTCGTGTCCTGGAGCTAGCGCACATGCTCGATCAGCTGTGGAAAAACAAGGAATCGGGATTAATGGCCTACTCCTTGGCGCTGCTGAACAACGTTAGCTACAATGTTATTGAGTTCGCCAAATCACAAATCGAATGGATGAGCGACAAACTGACGAAAGCCTTCGAAGGCGCACGTAACAATCCCTTTCAGTTTAAGCATATAAATCTGTGTCATACGCTTGCCGATGTCTACAAATTGCCTGCCGGACCCAAGGTGGTGCTGGCCAGCACGCCGGACATGGAAAGCGGCTTTACACGCGACCTTTTTGTGCAATGGGCAGGTAATCCCAATAACAGCATAATTTTCACAACACGCACTGGTCCGGGATCGCTGAGCATGGAATTGGTAGAGAACTCTGCACCGGGTAGACAACTGGAATTAGATGTGCGCCGTCGCGTAGAACTCGAAGGCGCCGAACTAGAAGAATATCTGCGCACTCAGGGTGAAAAGTTAAATCCGCTAATTGTCAAGCCAGAAGTTGAGGAGGAGAGCAGTTCCGACTCTGATGATGATATAGAAATGAGCGTTATTACTGGCAAGCACGATATTGTGGTCCGATCCGAAGGTCGTCATCATTCCGGCTTCTTCAAGTCAAACAAACGGCATCATGTGATGTTTCCCTTTCACGAGGAGAAGATTAAGTATGATGATTACGGTGAGGTTATAAATTTGGATGACTATCGAATTGTGGATGCCAACTACGACTACACTTCCCTAGACGATCAGAACAAAGAAAATGTCAAAAAGGAGGAGCCACACGTTGAGCATCAGTCAAATGGCAATCTGAACAACGATGTCCTACTGCTAGAGAAGCCAACAAAATTGATAAGTCAACGAAAAACCATCGAAGTCAATGCACAAATCCAGCGAATCGATTTCGAAGGACGCTCCGATGGCGAATCGATGCTCAAAATCCTCTCACAGCTGCGACCGCGCCGCGTTATCGTAGTTCATGGCTCCGCCGATGGAACACAAGTGGTGGCCAAGCATTGCGAACAGAATGTGGGTGCCCGTGTCTTTACGCCGCAAAAGGGTGAGATAATCGATGTGACAACAGAGATTCACATCTATCAGGTGCGCCTTACCGAAGGTCTTGTCTCCCAGCTGCAGTTCCAAAAGGGCAAAGATGCCGAGGTGGCCTGGATTGATGGTCGGCTAGGCATGCGACTGCAGGCAATTGATGCACCCAATCAAGAAGTTACCGTCGAACAGGATTCAGCGGCCCAAGAGGGCAAAACTTTGACACTAGAGACGCTTGCAGAGGACGAAATCCCTGTGCACAACTCGGTATTAATCAACGAACTAAAGCTATCTGATTTCAAGCAAGTTCTCATGCGCAACAGCATCAATTCGGAATTCTCCGGTGGCGTCCTGTGGTGCTGTAATGGCACTTTGGCGCTGAGGCGCGTGGATACTGGTAAGGTGGCCATGGAGGGCTGTCTTTCAGAGGAGTACTACAAGATACGCGAACTGCTCTATGAGCAGTATGCTATTGTGTAAAAGTAAAAAAAAAATAAAACTTAAACGTAAATTGTTCCTAGAAATATTCAGTTGGGCATTGTATACTAAGGGTTTATTTATAATATTTCATTACGATATATCTAAAAGGATTTTTACACGTCAACAAACAACTAAATCGAATTGAGACTGCAACAAAACGCCATCAATAATAGTATTCCACGTCATATAAAATAAAACGTCCCGTTTCCCTATTTATTTGCAATTATTAAAGTCATATAAGTTAATTTTTTTTAAGCCTTATCTTATAAGAATTGCAACATGGGATCATCAGTACGCGAGCGTTTCTTCTTCCATTCTTCGATTTCCTCTTCGGTTGGTGCTTTGACATCATACATGCTATTATATGGACGCTTACGATCGTCAATTTCTTCGGCCTGAAGTTTGTTTCGTGAGACGTCAGTCTCCTTACCCTTGAGCTCTTTAGCTTCTTTGTGTTTCTTTTTGTTTTTGCGCTGCTCCTTGGCCTTCTTTTTCTTTTCGCGTTTCTTGGACTTTTTCTTTGACTTCTTGGTCTCATGCACTTCTTCCTCAGCATCAGAAGTGTCATCCGAACTTGGCGCAGAGTCCACCTCCGATCCAGATGCAGGCTTTTCACTATCTGTAACTGCTTGTGTTACGGGCAATGGCTCAACAAATGCTGGAACTGCAGGTGCAATAGATATCGATGTAGACAGATGCTGCTGCTCAGCATAACCTTCTGGTTCTTGCATGCCCACACAGTAAGAGTTCTTGATAAAAGACTTGCAGCACTTGTAACCCCATCGTCCTGCATTCCAATAGCTGCCCCATACAGTCGTGTGGTTATTTATATAAACATCCTCCTCGTAAATGCTACGCGCCTTTGGCTTTTCGATGCCTTTGATTACTTTGCCACTACGCGAGTATTCCACATACTCCTCGGTTTGAGCGAGCAGCAGTGATTTGGGAGGCGCTTGTAAATGCTCCTCACCTCCATACTTTTCTACAATGTCCGTCTTGGTCTACAAGAGAAATATTTGTTAGTTTCGATTTTAATAGTAGCTTTTTCTTTTTATTGCTTTTACTTACACTTGATTTGAACTGCTCCTTTTTCTGTTCGTACTCCTTCTGCAGCAGTTCCAGCTTTGTGGGCTCGGCGAGCAAGTGAACATCAACACCCTTGCCATGTGCTTCCCATGCAAATAACTGTGCTGTGGCTTGTGCTGTGGTATCTCCAGAGAAACGCACAAAATTTTCACCGGCAAACTCCGCTCTGAAATTTTTACATGGTCAATATACAAATTTATGGTTAGCATAAACGCTGCACTTACTCCTCTTCTGGTACAGCTGGATTGGGATTGTCACGCATGGACCGCGTTTTCGGATCATAGTAAGCCGAATTGGGATCTAAGTTGCGTAAATATTTTGCAGTATCTTCACGAATACGCAAATTACGAACTGTAATACGCTGCTTAGAGTCGACTTTTGTTCCCGGCATGTCCACCTCGTCTACGTATTTATCCTCATTGCCCTCTTCATCGGAGATCTCAGCATCAGGGTCTGTGGGTATAATGAAACTATTATTAATGTGCTGCTTTAATCAACTATACATTTATCTTACCATTCTTTAATTTTTCCGCTTTCAGCTGACGCTTGGCTTCCTCCACTTTTTCATATTCCTCAATGATTTCGCGATGGTTAGATGGGTCGTATGAGCTCCAGCGGTCGCGTTTCTCATCGTAATTTATTGATGCATCCGTTACAATGTGCTCGTCATGCACCACAATGGATTCGGCGTACTTGGCTTGCACCTTGCGCGGCCGTTCCAAGCAATCCTTTTTCTTGTGCGTCATGGCACCACAATTTTCACAAGCACCTTTGCGAAACTTTGTTACCAGTTTTGTGGTGTCCAAACCTTTGGGCGCCTTGTTGTCTAATTGACCACGCTCATCCTCGTGCTGAGGCCGCTGATGCTTAAGCGTTGGGCCCTGGGAACCATAATACCACGGTGCATTTGAAATGTATTGAGGTATGTGAGGATTTATGTCACGTCCCTCTTCGTCAACGGCAGCTGGTGCAGTACCCGCTTTTCGGGCCTCTTCCAACTCCTTGGCTTTGCGCCAATCCTCGCGTGACTTTTTTTTTGGCTCGTCATCCACATCTTGGTCATCCTTGGTGTGGATTATTTGTGATACAGGCGTTCGAACAGCACCCGAACTCATTATTAGAGTTAATAGACGTTCTTAAGCAATATATTAATAAACCTGCGTTTATTGTTTTGATACTAGGGCTGCAATATAGTGAGCACAACGTACAGCAAAAAAAAAGAACAACAGTTATCGACAAGACTTATCGGTTTAATTGATACCAATAGATTGCCATTCGCTGAAAACGCAACCATAAAATAATTATTGTCCGACAAATCGAGTGACTGGCAACTCTGACGGCGTCTCATTCGTGTAAAAATTATACTACAGTGCAGACGCGTCTAAAATCCAAGAACTACTAAACTTCGATTTAGTTGTGACACATCATTCCACGCATATAAACAATTTGCGTGCCCTGTGCATTTTAACACACATCTAACCACTAAGGAAATATCGATTAAATAAAAATGGTAATTTTTAACAACGGCTAGTTGTGTCGGCAATGACTGCGACGCAGCGCAAGCTGCTTGCCAGAAGCAGTATGACATTCTGTAGTTTATTGCGCGTGCCTCGCGTAGCGACCTAAAATCGGAATTGCTCAAGAGGTCCACGTAGCGCGAACATTGCCAATTGTGAAGTGGTGTTCGGTAATGATGCGCGGTGCTTTTGAAATTACGAAATTGTAACCAGTGTTGTTATTGTGTAGCGGGGCGGCAAAAATAAAATTGTACGTGTTTAACCTCAAACTTAAGTACCAGTGTCGATTTTGCCGCCACCATTTTGTGTAGCGTATTCTTGTGTGTGCTTGTTATTTATTTGTTTTTACTAATTCTGTGCATAAATTCCTTCTGCAGGCTGGTGGCAAAGCGGGTAAAGACTCTGGTAAAGCCAAAGCGAAAGCGGTTTCACGCTCAGCGCGCGCGGGCCTTCAGGTGAGTTACTGTTGTTGTCTGTACCAAATAATTTTTTTGGCGCCTTTTTTTTTACCTCTCACATATACAATGTAAACAGGGTGCGTTTGAATGCATACACGCATGTATGTATGTTCATGTACATACTTTTTTGTTAGTGTGTGCTGAGAGCTTATAAGTATATTGAGCTCTGCCGCTACTTGGGGGTAGCAAAACATAAACAAGAGTTGATACATTTTTTTTAATGCGATTTTTAATTGTGTTATCTACCGAAAACAGTTTCCCGTTGGTCGTATTCATCGGCATCTAAAGAGCCGCACCACATCTCACGGACGCGTTGGTGCCACCGCCGCCGTCTACTCTGCAGCCATTTTGGAATATTTAACTGCTGAGGTAAGTTATTTTTCGCGCCATTTGTTTGTTGTTTTTTTTTTCTTTCTGTAAACATAACGGCGTTTCCGAATGTTGATAATGTGCATGGTTTTGTACATGTTGACAACGGCATTTGTTTGCATGCCAGTTGGTAACACAATCATGTTTAACTTATTTATCGTTTTATTTTGCTTCTTCAAAGGTTCTGGAGTTGGCAGGCAATGCATCAAAAGATCTTAAAGTTAAACGTATTACGCCGCGTCACTTGCAGTTGGCCATTCGTGGTGACGAGGAGCTGGACAGCCTGATCAAAGCAACCATTGCCGGTGGCGGCGTCATTCCTCATATACACAAGTCTCTTATTGGCAAGAAAGAGGACACTGTTCAGGACCCACAGCGAAAGGGAAATGTCATTCTGTCGCAGGCTTATTAATTAATTACCTTTTTGATAATTTTCGAAAAACAAATTTTATATATTTTGTTTACAAATTTAAACGACGCGTTGTAATAAACAAAAATGTCTGTGCGAGCTTCTGCTTATGAGCTAAGCATAATTTCCGAATAACAACAAATTCTAAACAAAAGGAACACCCACTCCCCCCCTAATCCCAAGCAACATATACATACATCAAAACACACACACACACACGCATACATACATATATACGCACTTACACATACAAATGTAAACTTAATTGTCAAGTAAAATGTTAAAAGAATGAGGATAAAACGAATGCAACTTAATATTTAGAGCAAAGTAAATTACACAAAATAAATTTAATAAAAACTTTAAATAAAAAAGAATAAAATAAATAAAAAGCCCAAAATTGTTAATGGAAAATTTATTAGACAATTAAATGTTCGAAATAAAGTTTTGTGCACAAATATATAGTACTAAAATTACATTATTCAAATATAACTGGGATCTAAACTGTGTTTAGCCCAGCAATTGTGGCACCGCATTCTGCACACCGTCACAACGCTCTTTAAGGTCCTCTGCATCCAGCTCCAAGCAGGCACCCCACTCGACCAATGTGATGCGATGATCCTTATTCGAATCGCAAGACTCCAAAAACGGAGCAATACAATGCTCCAAGCTGACCAACGGCGCACGAATGGGAAACAGTTCGTGACGGGACACAGAGCGATCAGTGTCGCCATCCAGATCACACCACTTCCAAACGGCAGCATTAGCCCAGCGGCGGGAGTTGTTTGTCTCTGCCTCCAGCTCCATTTGCATGTAGTGCTCGGTCAACTCATCACGCTCGGCCAGATCACGCATCACGTTGAACAGCCAGTCGCGCATGCGACGTGGAAAGTCCTTTAGGTCCTCGCCATCGCAGACGCGCGACTCGTGACAGGCACCATAGTAATCAATATGCAAATGAGCATTGTCCGGATGAAGGCAGCCGGTTGCCTTGGTGTCACACCAGCAACGCTGCTGATAGACGGCACAATCCGAAGGCCATGTCTCGTTCTTGTTGGTGCACACATGACGACGAGCATCCGACTCCTCGGGACAGTCGGGAATGCAAACGCACTCGGGTTTGTTCTGGTTGAGCTGACAGATGCGACCGGCGCCGCAGGGCAACGTCTCGCAGGGATCAACCTCAACGACCGGATTCAATAAATTATGCTGAACATCAGCCAATTTCTGGGCGAGCTCATTCTCACGCTCCACATCTTTGTTCTAAACAGTATGGAGATTGAGTATATGTCCGAAAGAATTGAATCGGTATACATACCTTGATCTTCTCCTCTAGCAATTGCAGAAACTCCTCATCATTTTCATCGAACTCAGCAATGTCCTCCAAGTCGAGACCAGCAAGTGCCTCCTCTATGTTCTCCTCCGCATGCACTTGTGTCAATGCCAGCAGCCCCAAACAGAGCAGCACCCAAATGAAACGCATTTTGTCAAGACGTTTTCTCTTAACTGAAAGTAGCCAAAAGCATAATTATTTATCATACATGTAGATGAAGTCAAAATCTAATCTTTCTCAGGTCAAACAGTTGAGCTAGTAAGTTTTGCCTTTAATGCAAACACAGGACATTTGGGACATTTCGTGTCACACAAATAATGTCTTAGCTTCTTAATGTCTCGTGACTGTACCGTTAGTAACGGTTTTGTGCTGTAACTGTGAGCAACCCCCTTTTCGGGGTGACTTTCACAAACAACTAAACCCTTAAAGATGCTACATTTCTGTACATGAAAATTCAGCGTGCATCAAATTTGTGAAATGGCCATTCAACGGGAAGCGACGGAATTTGAATGCAAACAATGAACACTTATTGTTTGCGATGAGAAAATTCTTATGTCGAATGAAACTAGGGTGGACCAGCTAATGAGATACACACTGAGAATCACTTAGAATTGATATGCAATTTTAGGTATCATATACTGTCGAACTTCCACATTCTTCCGTTTCATTTCCAGAACACTGCAATTTTGTTCAATCAAAAAACCCATTCTCTATAACGACTTTTCTCTATGCGAGGTTTTTCCTGTCTCCTTGAGATTCGTTATGGGGAAGTTCTGCTTAAATATAAAAATTAAAGATATGAAGCTATGCATTTAGTTTTCTAACCGGTAACCAATAAATTAGAACGCGTTGCATATTACTCGGGCTAAAAGCCAAAAGCGAAAAAAAAGTTTTTCACATCATGTTGAACACATGGTCCCTGTTCAAAGCATTTTCAAATGTTCTGTCATAAAATCCGCAATGCTGAAATCATTTCTATATACAAAACAGATACATGTTAATGTGAGAGTAAATACAAAATACTGTGAAACATATTTCTGATTAAAGCTTGACCTTAATGCTGGGGTAATAACAAAAAGTTAAAAAAAACTATGTGATCTAAAGTTTTTTGTTTTTTGTCTGTCGTTCCCATTTTAATCAGCACAAAAAGTCACCAAAGTAGTATGTGTTTGATAGATTTACATAAGTATTTACGAAATACACATAAAGTTGCACAACGACAAACGCAAACTTATCGCATTAAGCTTGGCCCGTGCTTATCTCCTACGCCTGGGCTTCCGTTTTGGGACTCTTGAGATTTGCTTAATCGCAACTATTGCGCAAATGTTGCTTTGAATGTGGCACATTATTTGCTACACACACATTTTGAGCAGTGTTACATTTTCCAGGAATATTCGAGTTGATGCTGCATGTTTATGTGAGTCTGTTTGTATGTTTGAGATATTCGTTCTGGCTGCAGTTTAATTATAAAGAAAGAAAGAAAAAACTGCCGACAATGAATGACGTGATGCACCGCATATAGCCTGTGATAATATTATGTTTGTGTGGAGAGAATGCACCAGAAACGAAAAAAACCAAATTGTAATCTTTAGATACACTGGGCAAAAAACATTAATTTAAATTGTTTGAGCTTTTTGTTTATTTCACTTTATTTATTATATGAAATCTACTTAAATGCAGTTTGCACTTGTTTTTAGTGTGTCAATTGAAATGAATTTGCCTAACTGCACTTTGATAATCATGATGATGATGACACTTATTTTGTACTCTGTCCAGAATTAACCTTGCAAAGTACACTTACAGTATAAAACAAGAAAATTTTTTAAAGCAATTTTACAAATTGAATTGGCAATATGCTAGGGAATTGAGTTCAATTAACTTGAGTTGTGCAGATTATTGAACTTGAATATCAGAATATCACTTTCAAAGCTGACCAAGCATAATATAAATGCATTCTCAATTTCAAAAACATTGGCACGAGTTGTATCCATAACAATTGTTTTGCAGCTGCTGTCATTAAATACTTACAATTTGTTTGTATTATTCCAATTTGGAATGTCCAATCGCGTCGGCGGCACACGAAAGACTGTTGGCCAAGCGGACAGCTAACAAGCGATTATGGATCGCTACACTAGAGCATGGAGCAAGCAACCTAACATTGGGGATCGCCAAACATGTTGGAAGCCAACATGTTTGTTGCAATAAGAACACCGATTTTGGTTTGTACTTGATTTTATTGGGTGTATTCAAAAGTAAAATAAAATAAAACAAAATAATACTTTTGAGATCTTCAATGTAAACTTACCAATGAATTTGGACCATGTACTTGGTTGGAAATTGTTCTGTTCTGACTTTGTTCATCCAGCTCAGTGCTCAAGGGCTAAGTTTATTTGAGGGTTTTGGAAAAGAAGTAATAGTGATGTGGTACTTTTTAGAAATGCTGGATAATTAAATATAGTTATAAAGCGAAACTTAAGCAGTCCTATATAAAATTTCGTCAATCTAGAACTCAGCCCATTTACTTACCTTACTGCAACAGATTTAACACATAGTATAGTAATAACATAATTATATGTAAGACTATCCTTTAACTTTAGAGAGCTGCATATGCATATACGATTAACTAAGTTAATTTATGTAGTTGGTTAAGTATGGTTTTAAGTACTTAGACTGGCATCCGTTGTTAAACGAGACTTACTTAAAACTGCAGCTATTAGGGGCGGGGGCAACCCAAATAATTATTTAGATAAATACATAGTGTGGGGTTTAAAGAAATTTATTTATTTAAAAATAAATATGTTTTTTTTTTTTTTTTTTTTTTGTCGTTCATTTATATTATTAAGCTTTTCAATAGTAAAATCGTAAATATATGTAAGCATGTTTGTAGTTTTGTATTGTAAGTTAGTTGTAGAGCTAAATAAAGCTGGTAGTTTAAGGAATATGCTCTCTTGGTTACCCCATACATAATCAAAATACATATGTTTATTGTTGTATATTTCTAGTTAAGGAAAATTGCATAAATTAAATCATTCAAAGCCTTTGGCGTGCGCTACAAAACCTAAGCTTATCAAAACATATCGAAATACATATAGTATCAACATACATACATATATATAATTTTTTTAAATAATGCTTAACTTAAAATTCATGTCGTGAAGTTTTTTTTTTCTATTTTAGTACATTAAATTTTCCAAAATTTAGAACTTAAATTGATATTTTTCATACAAAAAAGAAATCATCTCTCCATATTCGATATCTTATTTCATTGTATTCAATATACAAAAGTAATCTCTATCAGTTCCTGATGATCTAGAAAGGATAGTATAACTGTTCGCTCTATCCATACAATATGTACATATCCTGAATATCCTTCAATGTGAGTGGAAATCTTTTATTACTTAACATGAATTGTAAAAGTAGTGATAATATATCAAACAGTCGTGAAAGTTCTATGTCTAAATTTATATGCATGTTTACGTTTTATAAAAATTGACAATAAATTTGATATTAACTCGTTTTAATATATTTCTGTAGAGGTGTATTATAATTTTATTTTTTGTTTTATTTTATTTTTATTTTTTTTAATCATATCTATTATATGCGTTTTCGTGCGTTGCTCACCAGCTTTACGATTTGATTTATAGTTTAAGATATAACTGGACGTATCAATTTTTGTTTTGGTACCATGCTCGACAGCCAAGATTGCTTGTTCCTTGGTATACGAGTAATAAGGCGTCTAATAACTAAAGTATATATATGAGAGCTACACAAAACCAGCTCTATAAGCTCGGGCTAAGACGGCGAAACGAGTGATTCTCAATTGCTACTATTAAATTTAATTGGTTAACAGTTTGATTAGAAAAATACAATTACATACGATTTGCTAGTTGGTGAGCTATGCACGGTGTTGCTAAATTTTATTTATAAGTATATATAGTTATATACTGAGTTACAATTTAGGCATAAATAATTTTATATAATAAAGTATATATGGAGAGCGAGAGAGAATAAGAGAGCACTAGTTGGATATAAACTTCTATTATAGTTTACAAAAATAAGCATGTCAAAATTTAACACTAAATTGAAATGAAACGAATATGGATACAACTTTCAGTTGTACCCAACAAAAGCTTAAATAAATTTCATTTAAATATATGTATTGTCATAAGCAAATTGTTGCTTAAATACAAACATACAATAAGAATAGATGATCAATCATTCAATAAATAACATTAGATCTTATATTAAAAAGAGATAAAATAGAAATCTGTAGTTAGTTGCCGTTTGCTCAGTTAGATATATATCATAGAGAGCCAACGCAGTTAATATGTATCCTGTTTTAAGTTACTAAGCGATTGTGTGTCCTAGCTTACAACAAGCCTATTTATCTGTATCTGTTACTTGTTTTCTGAGCTTTTGTGCTGCACTTTAAAGGCACACACACAAAAAGGCATCTATATTAAAGAGAATTATAAAGATTAGTACTTTGACATATTGCAGACATACTTATAATGAATATAAAACAATCAGTAATTAAGTAATTTGTACCTTAAACTATGCCTTGTTTTAATTGTACTATGCATATAGACGTATCACAACAATGACAATCGCAATAGCGCAGGGACAAATCTCAAATAGGACACATTTGTTTTTTGCTTACCCGATTTAACGACGATATTTACTGTTGGCGCTAGCGCCTGTTGCCACCGAACCGTTGGACACATTTTTGGGTACAGGTCCGGAGGAGGGACCATTGCCGCTGGGTGGTGGAGCTGCAGCATTGTATGGCGCATAGCCAGGTGCGGATGGCTGGATGTTATCTACAAACAGCAACAATGTAATGATGTATAACAAAATAGACGTTATTTGTCGTACTAACGATAGCTGCTGGGTGGTGCCGCCGCGTAGGGATTCATGCGGTTGCCGTTCATATTGCTGTGCTTGGTGGGTCCGCCACCATAGTTTTGTTGATACCCACTGCCAAACATTGGCGGTACAGGCTGCTGATGCTGCTGTGGTGTTGGCGGCTGATGTGGTGGTGGACCTTGGACCATAGGCATCGAACCCGGTATTGGTGGTGCAGCCGCTGGCATGTTCCAATTGCCTACTGCTGGTGGTGGTGGACCATTGCGGTGATGGCCAACAGGCGGCATTCCGGGAGTGGGTGCCTGCACAGCTGGCGGACCACCCCATTGATTGGCATGCCATGGCGGATGACCACCCGGTGGTGGCGGCGGCGGAGCATTCCAGCCATTCTGTACAGGTGGATATGCATTCCATGCATTCATTTGCGGCGGAGGCGGCTGCTGATAGTACGGTTGCATAGGCGGTGGTGGTCCCCAATAGTTGTAGTTTGGGGGCGGTGCCGACATTGGTGGCGGTGGCTGCTGATGCTGGTATGGCGGCATTTGTTGCGGCGGAGGCACTGGGGGACGGTAGCCGGCTGGCGGCATGTTGGGCTTGGCTGGCGGCTGTTGCTGTTGCATCTTGTTGCCATTTGGTGTAGAGCCCTGTGCCATACGGTCTTTCTTTTCCAAATTGTAAATTGACTTCTTGACATCGACGAGCACGTATTTTATTGAGTGTTGCCGTTGGACTTGTGGTGGATCAATTATTAGTTTGTTATTAAATTCATGTTTTTTTTTTTGACTTACGTATTGCCTTGTCGACGGCATCATAGTCATCAAATTCGATGAAAGCAAATCCTCGACGCTTACCGGTGGTCTTGTCTGTTAGCAATTTGACGGATACCACATTGCCGAATTGAAGGAAATACTCTCGAAGGCAATCCTCGTCGTGATTGTCTTTTAAACCGCCAACGAAAAGCTTTTTCACTGAAATATTTGTTTCACGTGTCTCGCGCTCTGGACGTGGCAATGCCCGTTTTGCCTCCACAGTTCTAGATGCGACCCAGAAAGATAAAAGGTTTACAATTCCGAGTTATTTACATGTCATTAAAAGATACAAATAATCATGTATACGACTTTAAGCTTGTCACATACTTGCCGTCGATGATATGGGGCCGGTTCTCTTGCGCAGTATCTACCATAGCGGACTTTGTATAGGTTATAAAGCCAAAGCCACGTGAGCGCTTTGTTGAGGCATCTCTCATCACAACAACATCAACAACTTTGCCCCACTGTGAATAGAATACCTTAAGACCCTCCTCAGTGGTGTAGGGTGCCAGACCGCCAATAAAAAGCTTTCGCAAATGCTCCAATTCACAAATGTCCTGCTAGGCCACATAAATCAAATGTATAGAATATAATAATATCATTTACATATACAAGTACCAAGATATATTATAAAAAAAATGACACAGGTTATTTTTATGTACAACACCGTACGTTATGGTGGAGTGAGCCGCCCGAACGCCGCAACTGGATTGTTACTTACATCTTCATCCTTTATTTCAAATATCTCTGGCGAGGCTTCCCTTGGGGAATTCTCTACTTTAACAACTTGCGGTGTGTTTGCCATATTTGGCGCAAGTAAAAGTTTAATTTACAAAAATATGCAAAACTGCACTACTAAGACACGCACGCGAGGAAAAATTTAGGGATGTGCATGAGCTATCGATATACATGTTACAAATTATCGACAGGTTGTTTGTTTCACAAATTGTTAACAGCCCTGGCATGTTGTTGTTGCGCAAACTATGTACGTTTTCCAGTTTGTTTTCTTTGTTTGTTTTAAATAACGCCTTTTAGGTGTTAATAAAACAATTCGTGTTTTTATTGCTGCAATATCAAATGCAGCTTACCAAGGTAAGTGCGCTACTGCGTTGAAAGAGTGCGTGCCAGCCAAATTGAATGTTCTACTGACAGGTCACAAATCACAGTGTTGCGTTATTTAGCTATTTAAAAGCTGTCAGATAAAAAAGCCAAAACAAATGTGTTTAACGGCGCCAAACAAAGTGTTTAAAGTATCTTACCGAATTTTATTGATTGAAAGCAAAGTATTGCCACATCGAATTCCATTAACAATTATTTTACTTGATTTATGCTTAGTTTATTTAACTCAACATTATACCTGCTGAGCTTTGAACTTAATATAATGGTTTGCCTAATACAGCAATTTAAGTGTTAAACGATTTAAAGCTTCATTAAATTAGCCAAATTAAGGTAATGCTAACAAGTGTTAATAAGCGTCGGCGGAGGCACGAATCGACTGCGTCGCTGCTGCTGCTGCTGTAGCTGCTGCTGCTGTTGTTGTTGTTGCTGCTTCTGCTGATCGGAATGCATTTCGCTGTGGTGTTGATGTTGGTCTTCAATGTCAACATAATTATTATCCGCACAAGCACCGTTATTTATGAGTGAGTCTATTGGCAGCGGCGCTGGCATCAGGGGCTGCAGTCCTCCAGGCTTTCCATAGTAGCCGACTCCTGCGGTTGTAGCAAGCATTGTTGCTGTTGCCGTTGCTGTGTTGCCGACTGGGGCAGCCGTCGCATAACTCGTTTGGCCCATAATAGTGCTCATAAAACCATTGGCCACGACAAAGTTCCTGCAAATTGATTATATCGTGCATTACATCAAAATGACCAATATCAAACGTACCACCCAACCCAACAGGCATGAGGATGGAAGGACAGTAGGGAGAAAGGAGAAGAGGAGGAGTAATAAACATAGTCCCTGCCATTGTCTAATTGGGCTTGTGTGCGCATAAATGTCGTAAAATTAATTTCGTTTTAATTTTATGTGAGTACATCAATTAAATTTGTGACATTTCTTTAAATAACTTCCGTTGCAGAAATGGTGCTCATTATATACCCTGAACCCATTAAAACTGCATAAAAATAGTGCATACACCATGTGAAAGTGTATTAAACTTGCAAAAGAACAAATATTCTTGATCAGAATGCCGATTTTTGTTTAAAAGAGAGCGACCGACACCTCAAATATTAAGAGATCATTAAGGCAGCCCTGGTTCAAACTACAAAGTTCATTGTGAATATTTGATAGGGTTATCGAACAATAAGTAGCTATATAAGGCACAGAGTTCCTGCTAATCTAAAGTCCAACTTCCATGTAACGAACTTCCGTTCAACGAAGTTGTTTATAAAACCGTTTCATTTTCAAAAACCTGCAGTTTGGTTCAATCAAAAAACCCATTCTATGTAACGAATTTTTTCTATAAAGAAGATTTTTCATATCCCGTGGAGATTCGTTATATAGAAGTGCCGACTGTGCTATTATTTAATATTTTGTATCTATTCATCGAACGTACCTATAATGCTGATCAATTTGTGCCTTCTCAATGCGCTTATCCTTAGCCCGACGATTCTGAAACCATATTTTGATTTGAGTCTCAGTTAAACGCAACGTTTCCGCCAGCTCAAAGCGTCGACTTCTCGATATGTACTCATTGCGATGGAACTCCACTTCCAAACGGAGTGTTTGCTCCGTGCTGAAGGTGGTACGTTGGCGCCTCTGGCGTCCCTCTTTGCGGCGACGTCGGGCCACTGTTCCAATTAGAAAGAAAAAAAGATAGAAAGCATAATAAAACTGTTAAAGAGGATATCATAATCAAACAACAACAATAGCAGCACACGCACAATGGAGATGCTATAGTGGAATTAATCTTACATTAACAAACCATCAAGTTGTCCTCAATCCTCCCCCTTGCTAAATGTCCTTGCGTGTGAACAAGTTAAACAAATAATTAAACAAGCTGCCCCTTCTCCGTAAAGCTTGTGTTCGCGTTTATAGCGCACATTATAAATGCATTTTACACGTGTGCTGTGCCTGAACTGTCTAACAGCAACAACACTCTTTCTCTTCCACTTCCCTTCCCTTACCTTACAATCGCACCAACACACTCTTACATTCATACTTTGGGCAATCTGAGCCGGGAAACTTTCAACAATGCAAACAGCTGTCTTCCATCCTACCATTGTTATTTCTCATCTACCTACAACAATCATCATAATTATACACTAACGCGTTGGGTATTTCAGATTTCAAATGCTGCTTGAAACGTCAAGTTGAGTTAGATTGTAAAATGCAGTAACAGGCTATATGGGGTAAAACATTTATTTATCATTTTTGACTTTTTACTTGCTTAAGAAATTGGTCTATAAAAATAGTAGTAAAGATTTAAATAATCTTTATAAATAGAAAATATAACGGAAAGAGCCCGACAAGAGCCGCTAACCACAACGTAGTATAAATCGTAGAACTTAACTAATACCTAAAACTACGTAAGGGTATGCGCACTTCATTATCGTATTTAGACTTATTTTTGTTTGCATCCCGATATTCTTTTGGCCACACCCATTTACAAAACATCGAGTTTACTTTCATTGTCAGTCCCAGGAATGGTGATTACCGCCTAATTGTTGATTGCCCGCCCGCTCCTCACATCTCTACCATCGTTTGTCTACTGACTGTGTTTTGCTTTGCCATTGCAAAGCTGTAAAGTTTATTGTGGGTGTTTGCGTGGGAGGTGGGCTAATCTCTAGCTTTCGCTTGATTACCCTTTGCCTAACTAACTCTAACAACCGCCATAAGCTTTGCTTTCGGCTTATGCACACCAATACACATACGACACAAAAACGCATACAAACATAGTTTTTTTTTTTTTAAATCACGTGTGAAATACGATATGAGAAGTGTCCTTTGAGCTGGCGCAAGTGTTTTGCTGTTGTATTTTTTACGGTTTCCTGTTTAAGCTCAATTACAATGCTAATTTTTTACCAATGCACTTTCACAGCTTTCTTTCTTTTTTTTTGCGTAGATGATATTCTTAGTTGGGGTTGCTCAGTGTTATGATATTCCTTGAAACATCATCATCTCTCTTATCAACTCTTTGCCTCTTTATTTTGACTCTCTTTATTACGCACTTGTCCATTCTCAATTTCAACCACAACATTTTTTTTATATAACAAACCTTTAAGCGAGATTACCGCAAAGTAAATGGGAATTTTTACGGCTCAATGCTTTTTAATATTTTGCTAATTTATTTTCTTCTTGACGCCCTTTCCCTTTTCATTTTTTTCTACTTGCGTGTTTTTATTATTTCCTCTGGCCTGGTTATATTGTGTTTTTTTCTTACAACATTTTTTTTCTTCAATGATTTACCGACAAGTGCAAGGATATTTAATAGCTTTTTTTGTGCAGTTCCTGCGGAACTATTTTTTTTTTTTTTTTGTTGGCTAAACAAAATTTTGCACACCTGCATGCCGTCGAATGCGTGTGAATATTTTAATCAAAGTGGATAACTCTTTTTTACAGAACTCAATCTATTCTCAATGGCACTGTGCTTGAGATGTCCTAGCCGCCTTTTAGAGCGCGCCGGAACTCAACTGGCAGCAGCTTTCCAAGCCAGAAGTCTAACGGATAAAGAGGCTTCAGATATAGAGGTAAGTCCTGTTATAGACATTTAATACTTAGTTTGTCTTGCTCATCAGCTTTCTACTTTTTAGTTACCTGCGGAACCCACCACCTGCTGTATGTCCGGTTGTGCCAATTGTGTTTGGATAGATTATGCAACAACTGTAGCCAATATGCTGGGCGAGAATGATGAGCGTGCCCGTCAAATTGTTCTTGACAAGATCGAAGATCCCAATTTGAAAATGTTTCTAAGCATGGAACTGCGGCACTTGAAACAGTTGCGAGAAAGCAAGACAAAAAATGCAGAAGAGCAAGGGAATCCTACAGAGGATTCGCCAAAGTAACGAATAGGGGTTAAGAGGTTACCTCTTGCACTTCCACTTGCAACATTGAAATTTGTGTTTGTTTGTTTTTGTGGAGAATACGTTCTCAAAATTTGCGATCCTATAAAAATTAACTGTGTCTCAGTTAAAAAAAAGTTAAAAAATGAGAATTCGTTGCGTTTCGAAAGCGGTGACCAAAAGTATTCGAACAATAATGAACAGATCTCTTTCAAGTCTGTGATCGTTTGATTATTATTTTTATGGAGCACCGGATGGAGACTTGGACCGTCCGGTATTTTGTCAAAATTGCACATATCTTAGAACCGTTCGATCAAAGACTAGTTTAGATTGTTATTTAACTAAGTCCATTAACACTTTTTGTTATCAATTATCAAATTCGCCCCGAAGTTTTAGTCACCGCAAACCAAAATAATAGAAAAACAATTGAACGGAAATCTGAAACAAAAATAAACAATACTTTCAACTTTACTTTACTTTTTAAGAACGGAAGTTCGTAAAACAATTATATAAGATTATCGGGATTCTTTTAGCTGCAAGTGAGGGTAACCTCTTCAATATAGCACAACATTGTTCAGTAGCATAAATTCAATTGTTTAAATACATAGGCAAACGATACTTATAGTTGAGATTGACTGTCAAATTAATTAATTCAGTTTTAACAAATCTATCCCTAAGGTCGAATTTTTGTATGGTCGTTGAACAAAGCTTGTGTTCAAATATAACTGCGATTATAAACAATGCATTGTTTAAGAAGACTTTTTGTCAAAGTTATGGCTATCTCACATGATGAAATCTTATTTTACTTTATACTACAGGTTTTCTGCCCTGATGTAAAACAATTGACAAATTTTCATTGAAAAGGTTATGGGACTTAATGTGCAAATTTGTTTTTTAAATTATAAGTTCTCATGCACTTACGAAATGCTGAAAACCCAGCTGTGATGTGAGGATCACTCGAAAAAGCCGGATACGCCAGAACCGCTGGTGAAGTTCCGTTCGTTATTGCTCTATACGAATTATAGTCCGACGGTGGAGCATGAAGCTCGTATGGCGGAAAACTGACTAATGAGACGCGCTCATCACTTATGGATATATCCGGTGAAGATACACTGCCGCCATCACTTTGATAGGGAGTCTCGATGTGGGTGCCCACATCGATGTCGCCGTTTTCACTGTTATTATGGGTACGTGTCTCGAGATGACCGTACAAACGTTGAAAGAATTGGCGCGGAGATGATGGACGCTGTGGTCGAACGGCGATTACAGTCTGTGTGGGTGTCGGTGTGGAATTGTTGGATTTGATACCATCATTTAAATGTTGAAGCAACGGTGATGATGATGTTTGATTTTGTTGCAGCATTTTGTGCACCCGAATTTTAAGAGCAGTGGCTGAACTTATCACTTGAATATTCATTGAGTGACTGAAACTACAATTACTTCCGACGTCGAAGCTGACCAGTGGCTTATTTTTTGGTCAACCACTGCGTGGTTCCTGCGCCCTTACAAATTGCAAGCCACATTTCAATTTACAGTACTGCGCTTAAAATTGTGGTTATTAAAAAAATATTGGCGCCACACCTGAAGTAATAAAGTCGTTGACTTGATTGGCCGCTGTTCGTGAGCAACCCCTTGTCAACTTCCGTTTTAAAGTGTCCGTTAAGGGTAGCAGACAGGATAAGCGCCGCCCATTTTAAGTTAGCACAATAGCAGCTGGCTTTTATTGGGACACACATTCCACGCTGAGAAGCTATTTGATATGCTACTCAATTTTGGTCAATATATCGAGTTGAACTATTATTTTTAGTAATAACTTAGCTTCTACAACAATAAGTAAATGAAAAACATATTTTTTGTAAGGAAAAAACATATCTGCAACATTTTACACAATAAATCGCACAGACAGATATGACAAGCCAGTGTTGAAAACATTACCGATAAACTGATAAGTCTTATGCCATCACTAGTTGTATTCGACAATTTTCTGTCGTCGCTTCAACGTCTCTGTGTGCACACAAAGTAACAAATTAAATTTCAATTTAACTTTGCGGCATTCAATATGTCGTACCAATTGTATCGCAATACCACGCTTGGTAATACTCTTCAAGAGAGCTTGGACGAGCTGATCCAGGTAAG
Source organism: Scaptomyza flava (assembly GCA_030179655.1). Lineage (NCBI taxonomy): Eukaryota > Metazoa > Arthropoda > Insecta > Diptera > Drosophilidae > Scaptomyza > Scaptomyza flava. The sequence goes on from JARNME010000012.1 coordinate 15,650,370, forward strand.
TTCTGCGATTGCAACCACAATGATTTCATCAAGGCGTCGATGCTGCTGCGACTCAGACAGACACATTGCAAACATTCAAACGTGTTGAACAAATTGCAGCTACATACCTAAAAGACACTTACTGAATTGATAGAATTGCGCCAAATTTTCGCACTTTTTTAATAACGCTCATACTTTTAATGATATAATATTTTTAATTCTGTAACATATTTTCAGTATGGCCAAATTACACCCGCTTTGGCCTTCAAGGTGCTGCTGCAATTTGACAAGAGCATCAACATCGCACTAAATCAGCGTGTAAAGGCACGCGTTACTTTCAAGGCTGGCAAACTGAATACCTATCGCTTCTGTGACAATGTCTGGACCCTGATGCTCAACGATGTGGAGTTCCGCGAAGTGCACGAATTCGTTAAGGTTGATAAGGTCAAGATTGTGGCCTGCGATGGCAAGAGCGGCGATTTTAACTAACGAAATCCACAGCACGCAAACTGCAACGCGTTCTACTTTATAAGTAGCTAATTAATAAGTTTGGGTTGGTTGCTGATAATTAATTACATGTAATATGCAGCAGATATGTAGAATAAACTGTTAATATGTAATATATATAAATGCTCAATATCCTTGCAAAAGAAATCAATGCTTAAAAATATTACAGAAATTGGTATGAGTAAGTATAAGAATTTAAGAGAATGATGGCGATTTCACATATTTTTATGATTTGCAAAAACCCGGCCATTGATGTTAAATTTCCCCAGTTTTCGAATTTTGGTCTATAAAAATATCCTATCAGCGCTCTGTAAATTATGCCATGTTCCAGAGCCATTTGAGCAAGTTAACAGTAGACATCGATAAAATACTTTACATTGCTTTAGTTTGGTATCACAAAATAGTTATTTTTGAAATTGTTGTAACCACAAACCCATATAATTTTTGAACCCAACCTCATAGCGCTTGGTATGAAAAGGTTATAAAATAGTTTTAAAACAAAAATCATATTGCCTAAGACGCATCAACAGCAAATTGTTGGTATTTTTTAAATTGGTATTAGTATCGATAGCAAAATCATCGACCAAAGCAAACATTCAACGTAATATATCGTAGGTTTTGTATAGAAAAACATCGATATAATACCAACATCCCTAATTTTGGTGTACAAAACGCAACAACAGCGCGTCGTGTTCGCACGTAGACCGCATTGATAACAAATCTCAGAATTTTTGAAACGGGTAAAGTTGTTTTAATTGAACGAACTGTGGAATAGCAATTTTTAATTATCGTTGCTTAATTAATATTGGCGTGCTTACAAAAGAGCAATCAGACGCGAATGCATATCGACAGTAAACTCGCGAAATGCAGCAAAAGTTTAACTGCCACAAGTGAAATAAAGTGTAAAATCCTATGAAAATACGTAGTTGGCTCGCAATAAAAGCTGCCAAGTAAATTTTTTCAATTAAAAGGTAAAAAACATAGAATGTGCACTCACAAAGTTATATCCACTTACAGTGGCTTGTAGGTGTCCATATTTATGTACATATTTTAATGTGTGTGCATGGAAAAATGCATGTATGCATGTGTACGTAGGTGTTGTGAATAGAATTATTAGTTGGGCAAAGAAAACGGAAAAGGCTAACGCGTTCAATTCAAAAGTGCATTCATCTTCAACGTTGAGTGTGTTTATTTTGTGTTTGATTTCCACCAATTTATTATAACAGTGAATCAATAAAGTGGCCATACTGTTGTGGTTGCAAAGCCCTTGAAGTGTTGCAGAAATACATATACAAATATCTACATACAAACAAACAGACGGAGAGTGTCGAAAACGGAAAACAAAGCTATAAACACAAAAGTAGCTGTTGTTGCTGTTGCCTGTGTTTAAAGTGGCTAAAACTGCATGATTAAACCATATAAAACGTGATTAATAAGCATTTAATAAATATGTACTAATGCATAAATTAAATGAACGTATACTTGTATTTATAGAACTTTGTTCTTTTTAAACTATTTTTGTTTACATTGCGATTTCATTGTTTTGCTATACAATTTTATGGCACTCGCCTGTTATCGTTTCTGCTTTGTTTTTGCGTTGTCGTTAAGTCTTATACGTTCTAATTGGACTCCCGCACTGCGGCTATTCCTTGTACGACGACAACAGCAACAGCAACAACAAAAATTCCTATAATTATAGCTAAATTCCTTTTGCGTGCAACAACAAAGAAATATAAAAACAAAACTTTTATTAATATCTAAAAGGTTAAAAAAGACGTCGTCAAAATTGATTTCCGTCGCATCAAAATCTTTACCTCAAAACTGGATTATAATAAATCCGTTGATATTGGAACGCAGCAGGAAAACAACTCTGGGGTAACCAACAAAATGGTCAAACGGTAAGTAAATGTTTATATTAAATATTTATAGCAAGTATTTAATTAAAATACGTGATGCATTTCCTTATCATTCATGCAGTTCGTTAACCCATTTGCCATTTGCAATTGTTCAAGAAATTAGCGCCTTATCCCGACCATGCGCGTATCGGTCGTAGACATATTAAATACATACATATGTATATATTTTATAGCTATTTTTGGAATCTTGGCCCACCGTGATCGAACAAAAAGGAAAAACTTAAGAATTTAAAACTGTTTTGAACAAGTTTAGCATTATGTGAATTGAATAATTGGGAACAATATGTCTTGTTCATTTAAAGACAAATTTAAATATAAGATAATTAAATTTATCTATCTCAAAACTAGAATAATTAACCCAGGGTCTATTGAACTTCAGGCGTACTTAACGCAAATTATTATTGTTAATTGCTAAGCAGCGATTAATTAAATTCGAGATGTGGTTCCTCTTCTTGTTGCTTTAGGGTTGCTTTTAACTGCAACGCATTCTGCATATCTGTTTGTTGGAATGACTTTTAAACATGTTTCGTTTGCTTTATGTGAGCAGCACATTTTCATGCTCCACCAACAACCCCCAACGTTGACGAAAAAACACACCCCTCAACTGCAGCCACCACCAGAAAACATTTCCACTAAACCCAAGAACAGCAACAACAAGAACAACAGCAATGTAGACAAGCTAAGTCGCATGAAAAAAACAAAATGTAAAAGCACAGCAACAACAACAAATAAAGCACAATGAAGAAAGGCCCAACGCGGCATCAACTTAACGCATGCGCTCTGAAATCATAGGAACAACAGCAGCAACAATAACATGCTCAATGTCTCTTTTTTTTGTCTGCAATTTGATTTTCTACACGATTTTATGTTTTTCTCGTCTGTTGGGCACTCCAAAATAGCAGAACGAAACGGCAACACTGGCAGCATTTGGCTTTGCCTGCATAAATATGTAGCTGCATACGTTGCACTCTATCGCTAGCGCGCATTCTATCTTTCTTCTTATTCACTAATGCTGTAATTTTAGACATTCGGCTCTTATAATATTTACCATTACTTTGTCGCGTTGTTGTTTTTACGACCTCCACTCTCAGCAGGTTCTGGCTGTTGCATTTTTACAGTTGCTTTCTCGGTCGTCGCGCCCCCACACAGACAGGCAGCATCAACAAACAACAACAACAACAATGTCGTTTCTTTGCCTGGTTTTGTTGCCTTTACCTGCGGTGTGTTCGCCTTTTGTTGTTACTAGTTTTCGTAGTAGTTTTGTTTCCTGCCTGGCCCTGCTGTTCATTTATCGATATTTATCAGCCGCAGTCTTATCTTTGTCGCTGTCCCATTCTCTCCTTCACTTTCTGATGCTGCTGTTACTGTTGCTATTGCATGTTTACCTGATGCCGACCTGTTCGCCTGGTTGTTGTTTTTGTTCTCAGTACTGCTGCTGCTGTGCTTGTTCTTGCTCGCCGATCACCTCCCATGGCCTTACAAACTCTCCAGCCTTGCATGCACATGTTTATATACATATATACATACATTAATGTGCATACACACACATATGTATGCCTGCCGGAGTTGCTGCCTCTGAATATCTTGCTGTTAGCCTGCGCTGTTTTTTTTTTTGTATTTTGTGTTTATTAAATTTTCTTTATATGCATGTATGTACATATGCAGTTTCTGCAATGGCAACGTTGCCTGCACGCCATTATCCATTATGTATGTACATATGTACATACATATGTATGTGCATAATACATCTGTGTTGGTTTGTGTCTGCGTAGTCAATGGAATAGGCTTGCCTGACTCCCCTTTGTACTCTCATGTTTGTCTCTTCCCCACATGCTCTCTGTTTCTGTTCTTTTTGTTCATTTTGGCGATTAAAATTAAATTTTAATTCCGTTGTTGTTGTCTGTCTGCTGCTGCTGCTGCTGTTGTGGCTGCTTTTGCTCTGTCTGCGCCTCTCTTTTCATTGAGCATTGCATTGTTTCATGACTTCCTTGTTGCCTGGCAGCTAATTTCCACATCTGCCCCCGGTGCCCGCTCGTTTATACCTCTACCATTCGACATGGAGCTTGTTGCTAGCCTGTTGCGCTTAGCAACATTCTCGTCATTTGTTAAGTGCAAATTTATTTATGAAAAACCCCTCACGCACACGAACGCTCAATATGCCCATAATTAACCGTTATTATTCATGTCCATGATTCATGATGTCTGTTGTTTGGGCGCCCGAGTGTGACTTTTGTCAAAGCGTGGGAGAAACAATGAACAAATAATGTACATTAACATTGTTCATGCAGTAAGCTAAGTTTTCACACTATTTCTTCTTGTGTTTATATGTATGTGTGTGTGTTAAAATGTCCAAAACACACATGCGGGTGAGTCAACAAAGTTTTTCAGAGTTTGTTCTACCGAAAATTACAAATTCCTGGCTAATAAAACACAAATATTCTTCAATTTAAACTGAATATTCAAAACTCATTAAATGTGTGCAGCCTTTAGTTAAGTGTAGCATTTTTTTTTTTACTGTTGCTTGAGCTACAAACTGACGGACTGACAGAAAGACAGACAGCACTGCGTCAGCAATTTTGGCCCGTAACATTTGAACAATTTGCTAGCCAGACAGAATCAGCTTCAAGAGCTGATAAGAGACAGGCAGTGGCTGTAGAAGCAGCTAAAGTAAAGAGATAAAACAAAAAATAACAGTTTAATGCATAAGCTAAAGCAACAAACGGAACTTAATCATGCAAGTTAAATGACACGTGACCTGATTTTAAAGCTCTATGCACGCGGACCTAAATTACGAACAGTGCATGCGTTTGTGCTGTGATAGAAATGTCAACAAGAGTCAAGAAAGAATTCTGACAGCAGGCCGCACAAAAGTCTCAAAAGCAAAAAACAAACATGAGCTTTGACGAGGGAGGGATAGAGTGGAGCATTTCAACAGAAATACGTATGTAGCTGTAAATTAATCAAAAGCAGCAGTTGTCTCGGTCTGCATCATCACCCACAACAGCTACATACCTCTCACCCCTTTGCTGTTAAAGTTCATTGTCAAAATTTTCGCTTGGATAACTGTAATATTTACTGCTGACCGTGCGCACCAGTTCAAAGTTCACACAGTGCATCTTTTATCAGCGTTCATCTCAGCCAAAGATTATTTCTGTTGTTATTGCTGTTGGGCATCAATTGGCTTTGCGTGCATTGGCATTTGAACCCAACTCGCGAAACTCAGCTCTTAAAAGTTGGCGGGGGAGGAGGGGAAATAAGCCATAAGATTATTTTGCAGCTACTTTTGGGGCGAATGCTTTTTGACCCACATAAAGGCAAGGAGCGGATTTTTGTGGCGTTTTTCTTTTTTGTATTTCTTCTCTTCTGTAAATTTAGTGAAAGTTTTTTGGTCAGCTTATTGTTACTGAGATTGTTGTTGCTATTGGCTGGCACTTTAAGCCACTTATAACAATTTACGGACAAAAAATTTGCATTCGGCGTGTGTGTGTGAAAAATGAAAGTGAAAATGGTTGTAAATGAAAAATAATTACTTTAATGGTCATTTGGGCTGTTAAAAACCAAAGTTTGGTTGGATCATATCAACCCCAAAGACGATTTTGATATCTTCTCTTTTTTTTTGTGGTGTTAAAAGTTAATTGAAGGGAGTTCATGTTGGATGATGCTTTGTTAGATTCCAGTCGAAGCTTGATAAAATCTGACTTAAAATCTACAATGAAAAAGTAATTATATTATTTTTTGAATAAAAAATTCAAAAGATCTAAATCATATAGCTCTAATGTGCATATATAGAGTCGAAGTTCGATATAACGAACAGGAATGGGATAAGAAAAATACCCGATTTTGATTGAACCAAATTGCAGGGTTCTGGGAATGATAGATGTTCGTTATATGGAAGTTACACAGTATATATATATATATTGAGACATTAAAAAAAAACTTTATACAGGACACGCTCTGTCTGCAGGATATGCGCGTCACTAAATTGCAGCTGCAATATGAAAAACTTGTATGCATCCTGCACTGATAAGTGACAACGTTGTCGCAGACAACAGCAACAACAACAACAACAACAATCATAATAAAAAAAACTTTATGCCACATCGTTGTCATTAATATGGGTAGCTACACCAAACACCGAGTGACTGACGAACAGACAAACGCTTTTTGTCTGGGGATCAGGTTTATAGTACAGGGTGTAAAGAAGCTCTCTTGCTCTCTTTATCTCTCTCTCTCTCTGTCTTCCTGCTTTCTTTCTTGTGCATGATTTGACCTTAATTCGCTGGTGGCACATTGCACTTTAAAAACGCACACACACGCGTACAGCTGTCCTTAAAGAACTTTGAACTTTTGTTGCCGAGCTAAGCGTTTCCGGCTACAGGTTACGGTTAAGGAACGCCATTATTCTATTCAAGTTTTTATGCCACATGCAGCGTGCAGCGTGCAGCGTGTCTCTTTTGTTCTCCACACTAGTTGGGCTCCAGCTTGTTTTTGGACACACGCACACGAATCGCCCGCAGGAAAGTGAAAGAGTACAGGAGGGATGTAGGATGTAGGATGCAGGTTGCCAGGATGTAAATTGTTTCAGTGTGTGTGTGTGTGCGTTTGTGTGCTCTTCGGTCATTACCCTCTTGTTACTCTTTTAGTACTTATACTTAGTTTGTAATTGCCACAAATGATGCTCAATAAATTTTTTTTTCTTCTCTTGCAGGTAAGTTAATGCCTTAAAAAACTTCTGGAAATCGTTGGCAACTTTAAATACGGTCTCTAGCCATTTGATGCCAAGCTCGGGAACCCACGCAAAACTTGCTTCAAAGTTTGTTACTTGTTATATCTTTTTTTTTATTTTTTGCATACAAACTTTGTGTTAGCGGTTTTTGGAAACTCATTTAATATAATTGCATGACAAACACGCTCAATGTCTCTTTCTTGTCTTGTTACTTTTGCCAGGGTTTTTGTTATTTTTTTTGTAATTTTTCAAACAATTAATTTCCCACACAAACATTGGCAAAGATGACAAAGCAACCCAAATGTGCAAATTCCTACCCCAGAAACACGAGACCAAACAAACAAACTGACAGCCAAACATTATACAATGTAGAAAAATACAAACATAGGTGGTAATAGTTTTGCTTTGTCTCGCTTATAAGTTCGTATGCTCAAAAAACGATGGTAGTTTGCGTCTATGTTGTAGGTTGATGGCTTATTACGTTGGAGTTGCGACTTAACTTATACTTTGTGCCGACAATATTAGGTGTGTGTGTGTGTGCGCCATTGTGTGGGGTGTTGAAGCAAAAGGTATTTTTTGTTTTTGTTTTTTGGATCACCTCAAATAGCTAAAATTGGCCTTGTGCGTGTGTTGTGTTGTGCTGTTGTGGCAGGTCTCCTTGTACAGTTAACTGGCCCAGTTTTTGCGAATTTCAGAAAAGTGTTTTCATTAGCAAAGTAATTTGCCAAAAGAATGGAATTTGATTTTTTGCTTGATTTCAGAGTTTTTGAATATCTGCAAAAGTACTTTGATTTTAGAAATACTTAACATAACTGCAGTTATGGCCATTGCATTTGATTTGAACCTATTGAAAGTGTTTGCTAATAACCCTGCAGTCCGAAGAATCGATGAATCAACTGTTCATTCATCGATCCATTTTCACCACCACTGGAAACCACCACAGAAACTAACCCTAAAAACAAATAAATAAACATTTTTATCAAATTTGTATTTAATAACTTATTCTGGTTTAAGCAAAAACAAAAGCAACTTAAAAACATATGCGTCCGCGGATATGGGTTGAATTAAAAATAATATTTAGAGAGCGAGAAAGCTGCTGCAATGTATCTGCAACGTCCAGTCTTCTCTTCTGCATCTTGATCGTCGCGAATGATTCCAAAGAATCGATTATTCACCAAAGAAAAGGAACCAATTCATACCAGCCGAACTGCAGGGAATATGTTCAGAGATATACTTGTATAAGTACGAGTTATTATGTGGATATGGTTTGTGTATAGTATTAAATTATTTCGCTCTCTGTCTACCGGATGTAGTATATCTTTAAACTTTCTCAGTTGTCAACTGTTAATATGTAATTATAAGAAGTGAGGAAGTAAGAACAGTATCTTTCCGTCCCCATCCTACCCTTACAACTTGCCACACCTGCTAACTTTGTTCTTTGTTATATTATCTTCAACTTGTTTCATGACCCAATTAATCTGTTTACTTGCATAATGCTTTAACGTAAGTTTGTGCGTAATTGCGCTTGTGTGTGTGTTCGTGTATGTCCGTGTTAGTTTTCGCGCAATTTTCAAAATGCAAGCAAAGTTGATGAACCAACAAATAACAACATCAACTGCCTTCAACGATGAGCAACAAAAGGCGCGCCATGGGCTTTTTTGTGTGTCTCTTGGGTGAGGGGGGTAAGGTTTGAGTTTACACAGATACATTTGTTTGATAACTGTAATTGTGGGGTTTATTGGGCGTTATTGTTGTGGTTGCTGGTTGACCCACATTTTTGCCAATATGTTGCGCAGTTTGTGCCACTTAACAAGTCACTCAGTGTAAAAAAGAGAATGAGAAAGATACATTGTGCATGAGTAAAAGACGAAAATTATTATTTATGCATGCCTAAAGTACATAAAGGTGTTTCGAATTGTAATTTTCTATTTGTTTTTAATACAGTGTATGGTTCTTGGGGTATTAAACAAAAGTGAAGTAAATACAAAAGGATAATACTTAGCTTTAGCTCTATTCATAGTTTGTGTTGAGTGAAAATATATATTTTTACTTACGAAAAAAGGATTAGGGAGGTGTTTGGGAAATATAACAGTTTTAGGGTTCTATGTATAAAAATCATCTTTTCTCCTATTCAAATTTATTTATAGCAATAAAAACAATGAAAATAGTTTAGATTTGTGCCAAACACACAACTGTTTTTTCTTGTCATTGTTATTTATTATCATTCAAGAGCTGATTAGAAGTTTAAAACAAGACATGTTTAATTGGCATTTGTTAAGATAAATTAAAGCTATAAAGTCTAAGGAAAGACGAAATATTTCTGTTGTTAAATGGTTAAAAGAAAACTAATTTGTCAGATAATCAATTGCTTTGATAAGTACGTTATTGACCTCGCATTCACAAACACTTACTAGAGTACAAGTAGGATGGTACTTAAACATATCGACATAGCGATTTATCGATAAATTGACAACCACCTGCATGTTAACCTTAGCAGTTGCTAAAAATGCATTTAACATTGAAGCTCAAACGTCAGCTGTGTGGTGGATGCCAAGAAAGTCGCGTCATCATCGCATATAGACTGCAAAACTCATTAAATTGCTGATTTTGATTAAAAGCAAAGACCATCAAATTGAGGCAATTAACTAACAAATTGTTGGGGCAGATCAGCGATTGAAACACGAAAATGCTTTTATTTCTTATATTCGTGAGTAACATAAAAAAAGGCTACTTAAATAGAACCAGGCAATGTTTCGGACGTTAAACCTAATTAAATATTCCAATTAATAGACAACAACAATAATGAGTATAAGTTAAAGTTATACATGCATGAATGCATATTATGCACTTACAATTATTTTATACAATAAGATACAAAGTGCATCAAGTTAAATATAGGGTACCAGGGTAACTTTCAAAAAATAAACTTTTATGATCAAACAAAAGCTAAGTTACATCAAATCCTAAGCTTTCGTGTACTATACATGACATTAACACTGGAACTCAAGTGAATAAGTGTAACGAGATCATCGCAGTGTTTCTTATGTGCAGCTTGATTAAATCATACAAGAGAAAGACGAAGATGAAGAAATAAAGCGAGATAAAAAGAAAACGATATGTGTATGAAGCGTCCAGCAGCTTCGCATGCGTCATAGGTGTAAGAGAAAACTGGTTTCTTGCACTGCCGTTGTCGATGAGGCAATGCTGCTGCTGCTGCTGTTAAGCTTTCAGGTGTGCCCAGTTTACTCAGTCTCTCTCTCTCTCTCTCTCTCTCCAAACTATTCACAAACACAGGTACATATAGTGCGCCTCTCACTCAATCGTGTTTATACTCTTTTGAAAATTGTTCAGTTTATGCATGAAAGTGATGCCGACGCCGTAATCGTCGCTTGGCCTTTGTCTTTGGCTTTGTCGCCCGTCACTGTCGCTGACTTTTGCACTGATTATGGCAATTGGCGCTGCAAACAATGCGAAAATGAAAAGCTCGACGCAATAGGCAAAGCCAAACAAAAGTACATAATGAAAAGAAATGCAACTAGTCGCTCTGTTTGTTTGTTGTTTTTTTTTTATTTATTGCTTTGTTGTTGCTTGCGCCTTGAGACTGTCTGCAAGTGTTGTGAGTTCAGCGTCTGATTATTGACGTTGCGATGTCAACAGAAACGTCGCCAAAGTGTTGTTGACATGAGCTCCTTGGCTCAGCCAAGGTGCTGTCTCTCTGCTGACGTCGCTGCCTGCTGTGTGCACTGCACTTGTCAAGCTAAGTTTGCGGTTTGAAAGCCAACTGGCTACTTGTCATGGATGCTGATACCGATGCTGACCATATGCGGGAAATCTATAGCATTTGCATTACAAATTCATACATGAGAAAATGTAATTGCCTTTTCGTTTCTTTTTTTTTTCGTAGCAATTAGATATGAATTATCTGCACGCTTTGGCGATTTTAGAATTCATTGAACAATGATGATACGAAACGATTGTTTGATTATGGAGTGTACACACTTGGAATGCAACTCTGAAAATGTTTATATCTGTCAGTGTGTTGTCATTGAAATTTAATGAGAGTTTTTTTGATAAATGTAAGCGGGCATAGTAAGAATGTGATCTTCGAAGATATGAACTGATAAGAGCACAGAGAGAGAGAGGTAGAGAGAGAGAGAGATAAAGAGAGAAGGAAAGAGAGATAAATAGATAGAGAGAAAGAGACTGAGGGAACAAGACATACGATTATTCACGATTAGTTATATTTGTTGTTGTAAGTGTTTGGTTTGGTTACTATAATCCCAATATATGTTGACAAAAACTGAACCATATTTACTTTTATACCAATTACTCTGTTTAACACCTTCCTGTTATATTTTATAGTTTTCTAAAGAAAAAGATCTAATCTGATTTCATGTTGTTGGTTCCCAGTATGGGATTTTCAGGTTGTGATATTACAAGATCCATATCTCTGCCAGGGAACACAAAATTTCGTTAGCCCACAGAAAAATTGTTATCATTTGGAACGTACGAATGTACCAAACTTTCTTTTAACAGTTGATTTAGTTTTGTATTAAGAAAGGTCGCAGTTCTACTTCCCGTTTATTAGAATCGCCTGCATAGCGGAAATACGGTCTAAAACTTTACTTTCGCCTTTTGCGGAAATCCCCATAAAATTCAAATGAGTAGATGGAATCACCTTCCTTTCCTCTTTACTATTTGTTAGTAAAGTTTCATTTAACAACAATAACAATGCCATAGCAAATACACTTGTGTACTTGAAGCAAACAAAAGTTTTTGAAGCTTTTGCGGCTGTATCCGTTCCAAATTCAAATACGAAGGCGCTGCACCTTCTAGTTGCGAACAGTAATAGAAAATGAAAATTGAGAGTGCGCTATGGTAAATTTTACTAATGGTTTTCTAACAGTGCCGTTAACTGCCCCAAAAAAAAGTACACCCACACCCACACACACACACATACGATAACCTTTGGCATAACGTTAGCACACAAACTAATCGCATCGACGTTTCTTGGAGTACCGTAAATCACATTCGTCAGCCTTGGACAAAGTGTACGAACAAACGAATGCGCCCTAAGGAGAAACTAGAACGGAACTAAAGCTTTGAGTGTGTGCAAATGGCATTTCTTGCATTAGTAAAATTAAAACCGTAATGGGAGTGAGTGGGTTGGGTATATACACTTACTTGTGATTATAAGAATGTCTTAAATAAGTCAAAGCGGGCAGTAAGTTGCTGCTGCTTCTGTTGGCCAGGGGTCGTCACTTCAAAGTGCCATTTGACAGCAATTAAATTTATGACTTTGCCTTATAACGGTGCCGCTCTTTTTGACTTTTGCACTTGACTTGGCAGGCATTTCAACTACAGTAAGGTCTTATTAGCTCAACGTAACACACCTCATTTAACGCAACTTCCTAAGGAAATCGTAGTTTGTTTTTACCACTTTTCTAAACACAGATTTATTCGATTAACTTCAATTTTTGGAAATAGGTTTCGTGGCCGTCAGAAAGTTGGAAAGTTTTTAATAGGTTGCGTTGAGCGAGATCGTACTGTATTTTGAATATTATTGCTAGGGCACTTAACAAAATTTGGAAAAGTGGGAGAAGAGCGGTTGCTGTCACTTTGACAGTTCAAAAATAATTTCCTACATGTCACTTGTCTTATTTGTTTCATGCTATGTTTTTTCAACGTGTGTTGTGTTTACCTGTTTTTTTTGTTGCTGTGAGAAATACTCTTGCAAATTGCGACATGCCTCCTGCATAGACCTTAACACCGACCCACTCAAATATGCAACCCATATCTGTCAAGATGCAGGCGAGGCAAATGCCGCAAAACACGTATTGATAATAATATGCAGCAGCAAGAGAGAGAGAGAGAGAGACAGCTGTTGTTTCGGGGGCCGAGTGATGCAGAAGGGTTAAGAGGGAACAGGAGGCCTACTGATTCTTGGAGACGGGTTTGCAAACTCAGTGACATAATCGGCACAGTTGGCCTGGCAACAACTGTTTTGCAATTTAGCTCCTGCTGTTGCTGTTGCAACGTTGTAGTGGCCTTTAAAGAGAACTCGGGTTTTCTTCATTGCCACAGCTCGAAACATTTTATCATTTTTTGCCATTTTCTCTTTATCTCGTTTTATATCAAATTGAAATTGGCTTAAAGCAAAATGATGTAACTTGTCTAGCAGGAAACCTGACGGATTATTATGTCAATCAAATCAGTTTTGTACAGATTACCTTTCTAATCTTTGATTTTATCGTGAAGGTTTAAGGTTTTGAAAGAATGCATATTCTGAATAGAGGCATGAAATTGGGTAGATTGTGAGGTCGTGCGTCTAAAAAATATTATACAAAAATAATACTCAAATCTTTAATAGCATATTTTTAAAACCGTCTGTGTCTCTGTCTTTTTAATTAGTTTTTGACACAAGTTCATCTCTTTGATGCAGTCAGTAAAAAGTTGTGTTTAATAAAGACGGTTTCTGTCTATCAAACTTATAAAATGTTACATGCTATATATTATCAAATCTAGTTTTATTTCAAATATGTAGATCATGTTACCAATGCAAACTTATTTTCCCAAATCCTTCAAAATTGGCAGTATTGATTTTCGTTTTAATGTTGTGAAACTCTGCTGAACGTACTAACAACCAACATATTTGTATTTTTACAAGATTGCGGGTCAGTCCGTGGCTGACCCCAGGATAACATTACCAACATTTGCGACCTTTGACATTTGCCCAGTTTTGCTTGCTTTTGCTGGCTTGGCTCTGACCTGCTTTGATTTGATTGACACACACACACTATCTTTGGCTTATATATGTACATATATACATTTATTTGTGTGTTTGTTTAATATACTTAACACAAAATGTCACTGCATTGAGTGCTTTAAATGTCAATGAACTTTTCGATACGGGTATCTAAGGTTTTTGGGTCTTGGGGTTTGGTTTGAATGGCAGCGGGATACTATGTCTGTGTCTATGATTTTGTTTTTTGATTTTTATGGCTTTATTTCAATTTGGCATTAATTGGCTAACGAATTTTGCAAATGTTGAACGTTGTTGTTGTTGTTTGTTAAACGTTGTTGTACCTACACATAAAATGTATTTCATATTTTTGCTGGTGTTGTTGGCGATTTTGCTTTTGCTTGCATATTTATGGCTTTCGCTAGCCCGCAGGCGTAATCAACAAACAACAGCAACAGAAACAGAGCTGAAGTTGAGGCTAGAGCAGCAGCTGCCTCAAGCTGTTGCAGGAATTGTTTTTGTTGTTGTTACTTTAGAGCAGCATGCTTGAGTGACGAACGCGACTCTGTGCGGCTGGCTGAGTTTTGTTGTTTCTTTGTGCCTATGCAGATATTGCCGGCTGCAATTTTCGATGCATAATCAGCAAACAACAACATTTTTGAAACGTGACGAATTACGTGCAAAATTGCTAGCCAACAAAAACACCAAAAACAACAACATCAATGAGTCCGAAATGTTTGCAGTCAAGTGTGCTTCACTGTCTGTACTTTCTGCTTCAGTTCAAAATTGTTTACTCAAAGTCTGTAGGAAAATGCAATTAATGATAAGATTTGTTGTTGGGTTTTTGCAAGACACTTCTTAAGTGTTTGACCTTTGCTTTAACAAGTATTTTTCAACTAAGATACAACAAAATATATATATGATTTAGGCTTAAGTTTGTCATTCCATTTCCGGCAAGGGATGATGGAATTGCCAACAAAACAAAACTCGTGATTTTTATGCAGAAAATTAAACTTTCGCTCATAACAACCTTGCTTGACTGCTCAAATGAAAGGTTTGCACTTTTATTTTGCCATTCCGTGATTAAACTTTTCATTTTTACAAATTTAAATGCAAATATTAAAATCAATAAAGTTAGATGGATTTCTGTAAACTGTATGGACTAGAATTGCCAAATTTATGAAATAAGTTTTGTCGTGACAAACTTTTAGACAATTTGATGGAAATTAACAGACTTTAGAAATGGAATTAAAAATGCCAAGTTTTGTAAAATTAACCTAAAGTAATTTTGGCTGATTGGACTGGCATATATAGGAAACTTGAAGTGTGAGTTTAATAGCTAAAACAGCTAAAAATCTTCCCATTCCCATTTATTCGAATGCTTACTGCCTAATGAAGCGCTTAATTATTGATGAGTAGTGTTTTCAATGTGAAGTTCAGTTATGTTTAGATACAACAACCGACAAGCACTCAAACCTTTTGTGGAGTTCCAAGACATATTCGGACTGTGTTGTTGTTGTCCAGGCAGGCACATAGTCCAGCTCCCGCCCAAAGTGTCACGTACGCCAGACAAGCGCTTTTTATTTTGCCTGAATGCCAAAATGTATCAGCTGCTCAGCTCTTCTCTTCCCTTTCGCGCCGTTTCGCAGTGTTCATTGGCACGCATGCGCTGCGCGTACACACGAGCATAATTTTTAATCAAATCGCAATTTTCAACAACAACAGATCAACGGTCTTTGCGGTGCGGTAAGGTTCGGTACGTTATGGTTCGGTATGGTTTGGTTTCAGTTGGGACTTTTCTGACTGCTTGGCCTGACAGACTGGGTCCTGAAGCGGCTATGCAGGTGAAATTGTATGCAGCGTAACATATTATTAAATTGGCTTTGATTATGGCCATGAACGCAAAGCAACGGCAGCAACATTGTAAGGCGGTAGGCGTGTGCTTAAAACACGATGAAGAATAAGTAAAAATATATATGTAAGTATATGTATATAAAACCAATTTTCAGGCAAGCAGCCAAAGCATTTCCTGTCGTGCTATGTTGGTGTTGGTGTTGTTGTCGTTGGTGTTGTTGTTGTTGCCATCGTTCCACTGTTCCACTCAAAGCAATTAAAGTGTGTAAACATGGCTGAGTAAGCTGAATTGACTGTATCACAGAGTGGCGGAGTGCCGTTTGGCCATAAATCTTCTTCATCACAGCCAAAAATAGAGCTCGCCGACTCGACTTTTTGGGGGATCGCCGATACAAAAATGCAGAGGTAAAAGCGAACTAAAATAGTTGAAGCTACAACAAGAACACAACTGCAATCAATAAACTTACAAAAAGGTCTCGAGCAAATGCATTTGTGATTGATCTATGCGTAGCCAGGGAGAGGCAAGCAGCGTAACAAGACTGAACTTCTTTACTCTAACCCACAGCAATAGAAAAAAAATATAAGAAAAAAAAACCGGCTCTATTTAGGTCAATATGTTGGGGTCTTTACGCCTCAACGACTCAAACTGAAATTCAACCATTGAACCGATTGATAATGGCTGCTCTGATAAATTTAATCTTGACTGGTTCTATTACTTTCGACATGCCTAGCATAATACTCAATATTTCAATAACAATACCATTTTGAATGATCTAGAAGGGTATAATAAACTGGTTTGTTTCGAAAGCATTTTCGACCTTTAATTTTCCCTATTTACAACTTATAACAAAAAATCGATATCGATACCATATTCCGATAGTTAAGAACGTGAGCAAAGGGTATCTCCTAGTCCAGCTCTCTCTCTTGACTAGCGCATTCTAACTTGTTTTCTTATTTATAAAACTACCTTTTTATTTATAAGT
Organism: Scaptomyza flava; assembly: GCA_030179655.1. Taxonomy (NCBI): domain Eukaryota; kingdom Metazoa; phylum Arthropoda; class Insecta; order Diptera; family Drosophilidae; genus Scaptomyza; species Scaptomyza flava. The sequence goes on from JARNME010000012.1 coordinate 15,667,077, forward strand.
TCTAGCGATTTTTATCTAGATTCTTGTCATTCCCCCCTAAGCTACAAGATTTGCCTAACTTGGACTCTTCCTACCTGCTTCCTAAGCTGGCACACAAATATTATTTATTGTTATAACATTTGCGGCTTTTTGTTTCTTACGTTATTATGAGTTGGTTTTTTTTTTGCATAATAGTATCATAATGATTTCAGTCACGCAGTCTGAGACGACAGTTTTACGAAGTTGATTTTTTCTTTACCACTTTTCTTTTAACTCATGCAACTACTAGATGCTCACTTTTTGTATGCTATGTAGCTAAAGATATTAGGATTTTGATTAAACTTTACTTTAAAAACTTTTTAAATGCCAAAACGTTTTCATATCCGTTTCGCTCATTAAGGCATGTGGGCGAGGGAAGCGGCAGTTGGGGCTAGATTACTTAATTATGTGACTTAAGAACTATGGCCAAGGCATAACCAAAATAAATTACCAAATGGATCCCAAAATCAAGCACATCGCCAAAAGTTGTTAGTAATTTGGTTTGGCTCCCAGTTAGTTGCCATATTTTGTGGAAATGAGTTTAACAACCTGTCGACATTTGTTGTACTGAAGTTAATAGTGTAATGTGTTGAAATAATGGCTCATAATTACATAGACCATTCCTTAAACTTGACCATTTGTCGATCTGCTTAACTAACTTTACTTTAGTACGCCAATTCTACATTAAAATTCTATATTTTTTGTTTAGCTATTATAACTTTATTTGCAAATGCAGAGTTCAAAAACACTTGCTTCTACTTTCGCTATCGGTTTGTTTGCATATGATATCAACGATTAATCTATTTGTTAATGTCGTTTAAGCTAAATTAAACAGTTTGAAACGTAACGCCTGACCTTATGAATTGTTACAGTTTTTATTGACTGGGAAAAAAAGGCGAAAAATATACTATGACGTTAATGCAGTCAACAAATACCGGACAATGAGCTCTTATCTAAGTTTGTTCTTAATTAAAATGCCATCGATTTCCATATCATTATATAAATGGCGCATTTCCATTATTAGACGAAAGCATATGTTAATTAATGATAAAGGGGATATTGTAATTTTGTCAGGAAATGTATGAGTCATACATTTTCTTAAGCAGTTGCATTGAAATCTTTATTGAAAGAGTGAAGAATTTATTAACCAAATAATCCATATTCTGAATCTTGCAATGAGTTTCTTGATACAATTTCAATTTCATCAAAGACATGAGCTCAAGTTATATGCATTAAGTTTCTGAAAGATGCTTGCATTTGTTCCTCTTCAAAAGGATTTTACAAAACATTTGCCCATAAAATATGAAATATACCAAAAGAAGCGTTGTCATTTGTCATCTAAGTTTGTTATTAAATGGGCAATCGCGTTGTACTATTGCCTCAACCCAAGCTTGAACGCAACACTTAGCATTTGTTTATTAAAATTGCTCAGCGCAATAATTAATGCGATGTCGTTGGACATAAAAATAAGCTACAATTTGCATATTCATGCTTTTTCTGTGAAGCGACACAACTGCAACTTGGAACATTTAAAGCTTGCGCATCGTTCATTACTTATTTCGATTTAACATGGCTTTAACTCTTCCGCATTACGACAGTCTTTGAAAATGTGACAGTCATTGGCCCAAAAAACAAAACAAAAATACTTAGCCAGAGTTAGACAATGGCAAAGGCAACAGCCAAACAAGCTGCTTGTCGAAAATGGCAACGCTCCACAATGAAAAGCGAAACTATTAGCACACAGAAAATCGTTGGTTGCAAGCTTCCATTCGATTGACGTTTTTGTGGCTTTTTTTTTTTGACTTCCTGAAAAGAAACAGCGACGAAAATTGTCTGCCAAAACAAAAGAAAATGCATTGACAAAGACTGAAAATATAGGTTAAAAAAACATAGGCAAAAAACCAAAAATATATAAAAAGAAAGATAAATTATAATGACTAAAGCAACAAATGTTAAACGCCCATAGAAACTATTGAAAATTATTGAAAGAAATAAGTAAAAGAAACGATAAATTGAAATTAAACAATTATTCGAAGCTTTCAAAAAAGTTAATAAATATGAAAATATTTTAAATATCTTCTTTAGACAATTGACATTTTCTGCTGTGTGAAGAAAACAAGTAATTATGTTTTTAATATTTATTGCACGTAAAAATGCAAGTTCATTTGTGTTCAATTAAGATACGAATACGGTGTGCATTTCAAAGAAAAGTCAAACTTATTTGAATATATATTGTTGTTGTAGTGCATTCAACTAATCAGAAATGTTAGCTAAAATGCCTTTTAGCAATATTACTCTACAAAACTTTTTGCGGCTTCTCTAATTGCTTACAAGCCATATTATGAATCTCATTAAGCTTTGTGCCGAAAAGGGTATCATAACTAAATACATACATAATATATGTATATACACATACATACATAGTAACAAAAAGTCGGAGCGTGCACAAGAGCAGCTCTCATCTCATATTCATGCTTGGCTAGCTGCTCTTATTTGTTGTTGTTGCTTGCTCGCTTTTTGTATAATTTTAGGCAGGCTCAAATATTGTTGTTACTGTTGCTGCTGCCGCTGCTGCCGCTGCCGCCGTTGTCACCTAGTACTGGAGTAGTGTACTTGCAAATTTTGGTGTTGTTAGCTCAAAAAAAAAAAAAACAAAAGCAGAAAACAGTGGAGAAAATAGTTTGAAACGTGCTGCTGCATAGTCAAACAAAAATATCCAAACAAACAATCGAAACTAAAAACAGCTTCTGTGAAGAGCAAAAAATGGAATGAAAAAAAAAATATGAGTCGCTTGTAGTCATTGTTGTAGTTGTTGCGCGTTTAACGTAAACAAAAGTTATGCAAAACAAAATGCAGCAACAAGCTGAAGCTTAACTAATGTAACATTCAAACTAAATGAAAATAACTTCAAAACAGATAAAGTTTTGGTGTATTGTTTCGAAATTGACAAATTAGTAAGATGTTGCTAACAAACTAAAAGCTAAGGGCTAAGGGTACAGGAGGCGTGGTAGCAAGGGCGTGAGACAGCAGCAAATAGATTGGAGGACTGACTGACTGACTGGCCAGTCAACAATCTGTCTCTGTGCATTGGTTTTGATTTTTTTTTTTCTCTTTAGACATTAAATAACAAGAATTTTTTCTTGAGCTCGTAAATTTTTTCTTTAAAACTGCGAATATTTTATGTGATCTGCAATTTGTTACTTCATCCACGCTTTATGCTCGAATTTGGCTGGCAAAACGAGTTTGTCGCTTTTTCGTACACGTATCTGCACATTGAGAATTTCATTCTTGAAATGCAAACAGCTGTGCCAAAGGCCGCCAAATACATACATACATACACCTTTGGCATATGAATGAAGCATTGAAAGGCAAAAAGAAGAAGATGAAGAACATTCACAAATTTGGCCATAAAATATGGTAACGACGAAACACCTGCCATTGCCAGCAGTGGCATCATTCATTGTTGTTCACCTGCGAAAACTGTTGTCTGTTTGCGTGTGTTTTGGGTGCCCTTTTTGCCCATTGTTCCCTTGTGTTTATTGTTAAATCTTTTATTTGCACATTTGCTGCGCTCGGTCGGCATTCACTTCTGACAATCGTCAAATAGTTGCAGGTCGCATATTTCATTTATTCAGCACTCACAACTCAGCTCAAATTTCAGCTAACAAATCAAACAAGACTTAAACATACTTTCATATATATGTATATGCTTGTTTGATGTTTAAATCTATATTTATTTAATATACACACCATACTATGTGTGTAGTTTGGTTTCGATTTGAGTTTCAGTTTCAATATCAGTTCTTGTACTTCTTCTTCAACTTCTTCGAACTTTATGCTTATTTAGGCATTTATTTGGCCAAATATGCTAAATAAATAGCTTTAACTTTGATTTGGAAATTGTTTTCAGAGAGTTGTACGAGATGAGAATAAACGGGGTGATATTTTTAGTTTTTGGAAATATTAAAATAGAATTTCTTTAAAAAACATTAAATATATTAAGTTAAGCTTTTGTATACCGAACAAAAATGAATTTTATGATTGGAAAAACAAATGTTTGAAACTTTATTTACTCTAGTTTGTGTTAAGGCTTACCGAAATCAGCGTGAAAGTAACATGTTCTTCAGAATTTGTTCTATAATTGCACAGTTTTTATAGCTACCCATAGAGCCATTAGATTGTATCGACAACAAAACATGCACAAAAGTTTCTAGCTGTAACTTCGCCCACATATTGCAAGGACAATCCGCAGCTGGAACCCTTAGATGGATGAGCTTTTAAAAGCTTGCTTATTGCCAATTTAGAGCTGGCCCAGTTTTTGGTACAGTTAGTAAATAATCCAACTGCTAAAGTGGCCTTTATGCATTTGTTTGCTGCAAAATAAGCTGAAATAAAGCCTGTGGCGCAAGGCTGCATACGTAGAAAAGGAACAATAATCAAATTAATTAACATATAGTGCACCCAAATATAATCCCATCAGTTCCCCATCATTATTCGTTCATGACATTTAAAAAAGCAGGCAGTTCATTACACAACCTGGCCTGATTTTTATGGCACGCCCCATCCCCAACCTTAGCTCTGGTTCTGGGACACAACTGCACTTGTTAACATGCAATGGACGGTTGTTGTATGCTTGTTTGGTTTTTTTTTTCTGGCTTGCGCTGAAACGTTGAATTTATTGTAATGCGATTGCCGAGCCATTTGGGTTGCATGTGGCAAACACGGCTAACAGCAACAACAGCAACTTACAGCAATAGGAAAAAATATCGATTCTAGCATGTTGTCAGGCAATGACTAGCTGACTGTGTACGTGTGTGTGTGTGTGTGTGTATGTGAAAGTCTAAGGTAAATAAAAATATAAATTTTTACGCCATTCACACACAAATACACAAACGCGCAGACGAGGTTAAAAATTGATTTCCCTCAAATGACGGTGGCAAACTAAACACAAATACCAACAGATACAGATATACACACACACAAGTTTGTCGAATTGGTATCTTATAGTGGGCCTTGCCATATCGCAAGAACACCAACGCTAATATGTATGTTTGTGTACTTATAACTGTACACAAGTCTCGCCTGATATCATCACACAACTATTTACTTAGTTTCAAAATTGAAATGTATGCAAATAACGCCACTCTAGTTGTTGTAGCTTGAAAATCGATAAACGTTTTAGCGATACAAAACAGCTGATTGCATGAGAAACAAGCAACAGCAAATACAGTTTTGTTGGGAAAATTCATGATGAAATTCTAAAGGGAATTTAAAGTATTTAAATTAAAGTGCAATTTAGGGGAGAACCGGTCTCTCTTTCTCTCCCTCAGTTGCAACATTTACAATTAGAAAACTCACATTATGTTACACGCATAATTCGGGAAATTGTTTTGTGCTGTTGTCCAAATATTTACTTTAATTTAAGTAAATTACGTTCCATACTAAGCACAATTGTTTGGGTTATTTGAGAATGTTTGTTTGTTTGCAGGCACTTTTCAAGTTTGTTTGCTTAATTAAATTAAATATAGTACGGTACGTTTGTGGTACAAAAGATAGCGGCACCATAATTAGAAATAATGCATGCCTAATCAATTTAACCTAGTTTATTTTTTGTTGCATTGTTTAGAAGTTTGCAGCTTGCCAGCGTTTTTTAATTAAACGCCAACCCAGCTAGCCAGCATTTTGGTTGCCAAGAGCTTATTGTCGTTGTAAACAAAAGTTTGTTGCTGTTAACTTAATTAAAAAAACTAGGCTTCCATTTTATACTTTGCATATTTACATAAGTGTAGCTTGGATTTGTTTGTTACATAACGGAAAAGTGTTGGTTTTTACGCTTATTTACGGAATTAAAGTGGAAAAATTTTTAACGAAGCTATATACCAAATGCAAATAATCATAATCATCATTTATATTAAGCTTATGCTCATGCTTATAAGACGTCCATAATTTATTAACATAATGCAATTTACACAAGCGGAACAGCCGACGCTGTTTATATATATTTGTACGAAGTTGTTTTTAAAATGTTGTCTTTTAAACCAAACCAAGCAGTTGCAAATTGTGTGCTCAATTGCATTTTGGCCAAGTTGTCTGCGTGAGTGAAAGATAAAAATAGCACACAACAGCACTTAAAACATTTGCTCTGTTAACTAACAGCAGCTGCAATCAAAGGGTTAACAGAGCCAGTGCTGCTCTATGCGTAAGTTTATGACTGTTTACTTATTTGATTTTCGTCCTATGGCGACTTCAATGAGTCAGCGCCAAACGTTTTTGGCTTTAGCTGAGTAGATCAGACAGCACTAAATACATACACATGTATGTATTTGTATCTATATGAAGTGTTGTATGCTACAGCGCTAATTTGATGCGCCTACGGCTGCGACTGGTTGACAGATGGACAGACATTCCCACATTTGTATTTACCTTGCACGCGCCACAGTATGTGTGTGTCCCATTCCTACCCTAGCCTACTCCCGCGCCCCCTGAATGCACCTCTTTATGCGCACAATTTCTGTCTGCGCTGCACAGTTTTCAAGTGCCTTGCTCCATTCCATTCCGCACTTTGCTGGCAGTCACATTAGAAAAGGGGAGCAAGTTTAAATGCAACGAGCAAAAATCAATGCAACCCCAAAGCAGCATGTTCAGCCAACCGCCCCTCCCACACTCCCTCTCTTCTGCCAGGGAGTAAAATCCATTTGCCAGTTTCTATGTGGGTGTAAATATTGAGGTGTGGGTGGAACCGACCCCCCTCCATTGTTAGTGTGGGCGTCAACCGGCGCCGAGCTGCTTTATTAGATTGCTGTAAATAAGTTTATGACGTGCCCCACTAAAAAAAAAAACGAAAATGAAAATGCATCTTTAGCACGATGGCCAAGTTAACTATCTAATCGTGTGCTCATTACAGCCAAATTTGCATAGTTGGTTATTAAGTTATAGTTGGGATAGGGAATGGTGAGGGAAGGTGGTGACTTAAGAACTTCTATGACTTCATCTATGGGGCAAAGTCAGTGTCAAATTTACATGCAAACCGACTCCTCGAACAATAGATGGAGAAATTGCAGAAACTGCAAAAATGACTTTAACTGGAATTGCAAAGCACTCGGCACTTTGCCAGACGACGAGGAGTCGGTGTCCCCTTAGATATTTCCTCATTTGAAATTCTACGAGCAAACGAGAAAAAGCTTTGGAAAATGAGCAATTTCTTTGACACATCTGTGTGTACTTGTTTTGCCTTAGTTTTTAAAGCAAAACAAAGAAAAAAGAAGGAAAGAAAAGAAAAGTTTCGTTTTATTATTATTTTACTTTTACGGCCTTACTTACCAACCATTTCGTTGCATAACAAAAGCAGCAACGCCGCTGCGTATTATGTCATAGAAGTCGACGCTTGGTTTACCGCCATGTTATGTTTTTTTTTATACTAAAGTTTGTCCTCTTTTTCTTTGTTTTGTTAAAAATATCATATGATCTAATTTGAGATTACCATTCGCTTTATTCTATTTACAGCACCGACGGCACAGAATCCCCTATACTGGCTGAAGACGGCGGCGAGGGGCATGATAAACCGCGTTTGCGATATGGTGAATTAGTTATACTTGGGTAAGTACAATGGTTCTTTGTTTAACTAGTACTATATCATGGGTTTATTCGAGTAAGTTCATATAGTAAAATGCTGATCTTGAAATTCGGTTCCATAGTTTCTAGCTCATATAAAGTTTAGGCTTAAATCCAATCAATTTAGTTTTTTTTAATGAACTAAGTTTTTAATCAAATCCTAATTCTTAACAAAAGTATTCAGCCATTTACCACAACAATAGATCTATAATTGCAGTGTGGCTTAATGATCTTCAAAAAATAAACTTATGTTATATAAATATAATTTTATGATGTAAAAAATTTCGTTATTTTATTTGTCATCTTATAAGTTAAAAAACTTAAATTCTTGATAAATAAACGGAATTAAACATTAATGTTAAATTGTTCAATACTTACTTTTGCTTAAGAATTATGTTGAATTTTGATTTAATTCTGAAATGCTTTCGTCCCAGTGTAACTTGGACATGACGTCAAGCGAGGCATAGCCGTCGTGTTACCTGACCTGTACAGTTCTGGTTGCTGCAACGACTAGGGAGCACAAAAGGCTTAAAACACTAAACGTTGTAAGCCGCAAGCAGTCAAGCAACCAAGCAAGCAGCATAAATTAGATTCACACTGCAGCCGGCAGTCGAGCGGTGCCCAAGATTGATGATTTTGGCCGGCAGCTGGGACAGACGCTTGTAAATCTTGATGGCTGGCCAGTTGTCTGGCCAAAACGCTTGACATTGCGCTGATTGCCCGGCGCGTCGGTTGACTCACACATATGAATTGTTCTGATGCTGTGAGCAGCGAGCAGTGAGCAAAGGCAAAGCCAAAGTAATTTTTACTTGCGGCTTTGAGTCATTGTCATTAGCCTTAACGTTCTGTAAATGGTGGTCAAAGCGCAGTATATCTTCTTCTTCTGCTGCTGCTCGTTATCTTAACACTTTTTAATTGCCTGCAAGCAAGGCCCAGAGACAGAGAGAGAGAAACAAACACAGATTTACGTTTTAATTGTGTGGCAAGCTCGCAATGTGTCAGCCAATCAATTTTTCATTTTTCTTAAAAACTAAAAAAAAAAAACTTCCAGCTTAAGTTGTTGTTGTTTTCCTAACTGTTCCTGTCAGCTTGTTGGTAATGCGTTAAATATGATTTAAAATTTCTAAAAAAAATTTTTCAATAATATATTAAACAACTTTAGAGTACCAAACTGTTGCAGACCTTAAATGTCAACATGCTTTAGAAGCATTTTTGGAATTGGATTTTTGTTTTTGTAAGAATCCATTTGTTGTGTTTGGATTTTTCCAAGAACTTTTTGTCTATACGTTGTTATCCCTTGCTAGATATTTCTATAGAAATTGTTTCGCAATCAATGATTTTTTTGTAGTTGTTTTTTGTGCTTAGTGGTAAGAATTCGGGTTCATCGGCACGTTTCTAAAATAGTCTCTAAATGGTCGACATTTTATTACTAATCTTTTATGTGGGCTGTTAAATTTTAGGTAAAAATGAGTATCTGATGTGCAGGGCTTGTTTAAAAAGTTTTTAGAGCCGACTTATTGTTGTTGCCAAACACTCTCTAAAGACACTTTGACAAGACTATTCTAATTTTATGGAACTTTATCTTGTTGCTTTGATCACTTTAACAATAAATAGCTTAGCTAACTGAAAAGAAATTTAATTTTTTTGATTTGTTCCACGCTTGGTATTTAGAATAATGAATGTTATTATGTTAAAATTGATATGACTTTGTTAACATTAACTTATATTGTTAGTAAATTTTTCATACACTTTCTTTTTTGTTATATTATTAAAGTCCAAACTTTTTGAGCTACCCAAGAATTTAAGTTTTCTTGCCCTGCGTGTCGTTAGTTCCCGAATCAAAGAGCAGTTAGAGTGCGATTGATAGTCTCGTTTGCTGTTAAAAGATCTATCTTTTTTACAGCGCATACCAATTGACAAACTTTAAAAAGAACCTCCATAGAGTTGCGCTAATGATCTAACAATTATTACTGTATATTGACTTGCCAGTGCAGCCAAAAGATAAGAAAAAAATGCTTTTAAGTTATTGTAAGTCATTATTTTTGTGTTTATGGGTGGGGCCATGACTAATTACGTAAACACATTGCCAACGCAGAACTTGACCTATAAACCAAAAGAATAACATTAAAACATACAAATTGTGTTTGTTTCGTAATAATGTTGCCCCTCAATAAGAACTGTTATGGAACACAGCATGCATAGTGCTCTGCCGCCTTATCATAAATCAGCCGTAGAACGTTTAAATCATACTCTCTGTGTTTTTGCGTTCCAGCTACAATGGCTACTTGCCGCAGGGTGATCGCGGTCGTCGACGCTCCAAATTTGTGCTACACAAGCGGACAGAGCCGAGCGGCGTTCGACGCTCCAAACATTATATTGTACAATCACCACAGACATCGAAGGCCATACTGGATGCTAACCAGCACTCAATATCGTATACACTATCACGCAGCCAGGCCGTCATTGTCGAATATAAGGAGGATAAAGAAACGGATATGTTTCAGGTGAGTTTTTGACTCAAGAAAGTTTCAAATCAACCATCTCAAAATGGAAAATTTAAAAATTAACCGAAGAAAATGATCTAAGTACCTAAACAATTTACAATTATATATTATAGGGTTAGAGATATGGCTTAAGGTCAGACATATGGTCTATTAGCATCATATTTTAAATCTTTTAAAGTTTTAGCGGCTTTAATTCAAATTAAAACTTTTGTTTATCATTAATTAACTGTTTTGATTGCATGAGTTGCCACAAAGAGCAGGTTTTCGCAGCCATTTCAACAATAATATAATTTCTTGTCCACCTGTCCATAAATGAACTAAAAAACGAGATTTAAGTCCTGATAAGGTCCTCGAAAAATAGATTAATAGTTGCAAGCTACATTACAGTTCAAAGGTCACACTGACTTTAAACTTACCATCGAAGCCAGCCTTGATTAAGACTCTGAACATCTTCCGCTGGTCATCGGGTTTGATGAAGGCGCCCCTTCTTCTCTTCAAAGAATTTAGGAATAACCAGTGCAAAGCGTTTGCAACACCCTTGGGATAACGCTTGACAATAGACTCACTTTTAGGCAACATATATCTTCAGCCATGCCTACTTGCAGCGCTAAAAGGAAGAAACTATCTTGGGTGCTTAATGGTATGTTCAGAACAGAAACCTACATTGATACCTCAAGCTAGCCGAAGTCGATGCCCAGATAAGCTTTCTAAGTAGTCGCTAAAGAGACAGACTGGAAGACCATCAGAACAGACTGGCCATCCTGGCCCAGGAAGAAACCATACGGCGGCTGAAAAGGCGGCAATTTCCTTACCCATTTCGAAAATTTACATTTACTGTACTACATATTTGTATTGTATTTATCAAAGAGTAGGAATCTATATCTTCAAATTTTTTTAATTAGAAAAATATCGAATTCAAGGGAAAACTGACCTCAGATTACCGCCAAATAAAGATATACTATGTATATATAATTACTAAAACATATAATTTTATAGTTAAACTTCAGTCCTAAACTTTGTGTCTAAGCAGCAAATATTTTTTCATGTTTGTACTGAAGAGGCTTAATACTTAATCGCCTCATTTTATTTTTAGCTTGAAGCTTTTGTCTTGTCACCAGGTTTTGCCTTATAGGTCAAATGACAAATTTCATTGACAAATATATTGATTAGAATTTCTATCAGACTTTGTTCAATTCCATTTGCACTTATTTATTGGATTGAAGTGTAATAACAATATCGCATGATTAGGCATTTGAACATTTGATAGATTGCTTGGCAAATGAGAGAGTTCTATTAAATATGTATGTAAATATTTTGTGTATGTATTAAGGTAGAGATATTTTTAGGTCAATCGATAAAAACTTGATTAATCAGACAAATGCTTATTCATATTTTAGGTTGGACGCTCATCAGAATCACCAATTGATTTTGTTGTAATGGACACGCTGCCTGGTGATAAGAAGGATGCGAAGGTGATGCAGAGCACGATTTCACGTTTCGCCTGCCGCATTTTGGTAAATCGGTGTGAGCCCGCTAAGTCGAAAATCTTTGCCGCCGGCTTCGATTCAAGTAGAAACATATTTTTGGGCGTAAGTAAAGTCTAAAGCACAATCTCATTTCATAATTTGCATACTCATTCGCTGCGTTTTTGTATAACTTGCAGGAAAAGGCCACCAAATGGCAGGACAATGTGGAAATCGATGGCCTAACCACAAATGGCGTTTTAATAATGCATCCCAAAGGCTCATTCTGTGGCGGAAATGCCAAGTGTGGCCTCTGGCGTGAATGCTCTGTGGGTGGGGATGTATTTAGCCTGCGTGAGTCGCGTTCGGCACAACAAAAGGGTCAGCCCGTAAGTTTAATGAGTTTGACATAGAATTTTGAAAGCGTATCTAATATATACACATTATTTCGCACAGATATACGATGAATCCAATATCCTGCAGGATGGCACACTTATTGATCTCTGCGGCGCAACGCTGCTTTGGCGTTCCGCCGAGGGCTTGCAACATTCACCGGTAAGGCTTGGTTAACAAACAAGTCATCAATCAACATCAACAATAAACAAATTGTGTTTTCATTGCAGACCAAACATGATTTGGAAAAGCTTATCGATGCCATTAACGCTGGTCGTCCACAATGCCCGGTGGGCCTCAATACACTGGTTATACCCCGCAAAGTGACTATCAGTGAGCAGGTTAATCAGCCTTATGTGTACTTAAACTGCGGCCATGTGCAGGGTACGACTATAAACATTATAACATAACTGTGTATATAAGTTATTAATTATTTGTCATAATAGGTCATCATGACTGGGGTCAGGATGAGAATACTGGTGCACGCCGTTGTCCCATGTGCCTAGAACTGGGTCCAGTTGTTACCTTGTGCATGGGCCTAGAGCCGGCCTTCTATGTGGATGTGGGCGCACCCACATTTGCATTCAATCCATGTGGTCACATGGCGACTGAAAAAACTGTCAAGTATGCGAAATTATCATATAAAGGGTTGTGTTTTCCTTAAATCTAATCCTCTTATTGTTGCATTTTTAGGTATTGGGCAAATGTGGAAATACCGCATGGAACCAACGGCTTTCAGGCCGTTTGTCCATTCTGTGCGACACCGCTGGATGGCGCGACTGGCTATATTAAATTAATTTTCCAGGATAATTTAGATTAATTATTGTATATGTAATGTGCACATCTTTGTAGTAGATATGTATTTGTAGTAAATGAACCATGTCGAAGTTTAAAGCAGGCATTAAAACTAGGCTTTATTTATTATAATTACATATAATTCATAATTATACCATGTAATGCAAATCAAATACAAGAGAAAATTTATATAATTTAAGATCAAACATAAATATATTTATATATATATGGTATGTTTATGCATGTAATATGTAATTGCTTTACTACAAATGTTTAGTAATTATTTAAACGCAATCATTTACAATGTTACAATTACATGCAACAGACTCCAAATTGCATGTCGTCATACATACAAGATACTTTGATGTTATTTTTGTTTCCTATACATTTGTCTGTTGTATAAATTATTTCCAACGAAAGCAACAAAAAGCAAAGATGCAAATTGCAAAACTAATTTTATGAGCATTGAGCACTAAAGAAAGCGGAGCAGTAAATAATTGAATGATCATTTTCCATTGATTTAAACTTCCCGCTGCCTAAACTGTGTATATGTAATTCTGTATGAACATAAGTTTGAGACTCAATTTAAATTACTAACTACTATTATCTGCAGCAACAATATTTATTGTTAAAACATCAACAGCATTAATTAAATATGCTTTCTTTGCACCGCACAGGAAAAGAAAGCAACCATCAAACAAACAACACACACAATTATGTATTTTTTACCAAATCTAGAGCTTACGAACTAATTAACACAAGATAACACAATCTTAAAATATGTACAGTTTAGATACTTTGCTGAGATTTGGAATAGCAAAAAATTTAATGCAGAAAAATTTACACGCAATAAAATATGTCGTTACCAATTGTCTCATCCATTCATTAAACAAATATGAAAATTCTGCCTGTACGCATTATTATATGTTTATTATTTTTTAAATTGATTCATAACATTATTTGTACTATAAATTAGTATACAAAAAAAAAAAACAAAAACAAACAAACGACAAAAGAGTTCAACAAAAAAACACACTGTGTTCATATAATGTTGCGACGCGATATGTTAAGAAATTACAACATTGCAAACAAAACAAATAAATAAATATAAACTGTAAAATACAAATTTCTAGCGATACACACATAAATATACAAACGCGAGTATATTTTCATTAAAGCGTGCATTGCATATACTATAAAAACCCTTTGCTTGAAATTTTCACTAGAGCGGGCTTGTCTTACCAATAACTATGGCTTTTAGTGTTGATATGGGTTAGCTAGCAAAATCGTACAAGGGCTGACCTTTGAGATTAAAACCGAGCGAAGCAATATTCTGATTTATATATTTCCACTAAGTTTTTTATAACCATACAAAAATAGTTATTATAAAACGGGAGTGTCGTGTCACTGCCTCTTTTGATAAGACATCGTATTCAATTTCTGCTTTTCAAAAGATCTAGTTTAAACTTGGCAGTTCAGATTGTTGTTATAATATGAATATCTTGGCAAAAAATGATCGACGTCAATCCAAAGCTTTTAAATTACGATTACAATTAACTATCAATTAATTTATTTATCATGGTTATATGCCGATTAAAAAAAAAAAATCATTAAAAACTTCAATTCAAATTTGAAAAATGATGAAACATTCATGAAATATATGTACAATCTCGACTGCTCATCAACGTGACGTCGTATCCGTCTCGCCCTTGCCAATAAATGATCTCGTTTACACGATGCATGATATTGCTTCTTCGCTGAACGACAATATCTCGTCATGTAGTTGGATCGCCAACAATAATTGCAGCAACATAATCAACGATATGTACATTGAATCTTCGCACATGTTCACCTGTTGGTGTACGATTCGCTCTTATGACAAATTTGTGCGTATACGATGGCATTCGTTCCAGTGCTGTTTTTAACATATCAACCACAGCGTTATTAGCGTGAAAAAATGCTTGCAACTGTTCAATAATTCGTCTATTTATTCTATATTTGCTGAAATTTATGCGGCTCATCTGGTGTTGGCACCTTTGAATTATGCAAATGATATATTTGTCCTTGTATCTATGATGGCAATCAATTAAGATGAATCCGGTCTCTCGAATGATATTAGCTCCAAAGGAAGCCATCGAAAGCAGTTATTGTATTCCAGGATGCGTTGGCGAAAATGGTTGGAATCGGGATCAGATCGCAGCACAATCCAGCCGTTTCTCTTTTGAACAACTTTAACGCATTGCAATATCGGCATACAGTGGTCATTGGTCCAACATCTAAATTGTCATCACTGTTCGCAGTGGATCAATTGATGCCTGCGTCTGCTCAAGCGTTGTCTCAATCGGGCATTTTCTCTTATTACATTTTGTTGTTTTTCGCTTAAGTTCTGTGAATAGACTTGTTGCTGGCTGGCTTGCATGTCTTGTGCGGCGGCCGATGTACTCTCGGCATTTTGGACTATGGACAGACTGCAAGATCCACATAATTTACACAGCTCAACTTACCACCTTAAGGACAAATGCCTGCTGTTGAAGTTGAATAAAAATTTGCACAATACGCGTGATTGATTTGATAGTTTCCAATTGAACTGTTAGGATAGGAATAATTTTAGCCTCAATTTCGCAGTGAACCAAATTTCACAGTGAACTAAATGTCACATGAAATTAACTGAGCAGAGTACAATTCAGTAGCTGTCAAACAATTTATCAAGCACCGGCGCCAATCTTTCCAACGAATGCAAAACCGTGGAAATCGGTTCGTGCGTTCAAAATATAGCTTATTTTTGGATGAGTCAATTGATATCTGTGAGACTAAATTACTTGGTAAATAGCTTATTATACCCTTAACCCATAAAATGGGTAAAAAAGGGTATAAGGTTTTGTTCAAAAGTGTGTAACGGGCAGAAGGAAGCATCAACAGCCGAGACGATTTAGCAATGTCCGTCTGTATGAAGAGCTGCTAGAGACTGACTTCAGATTTTACTATATCATGAGCAGAACAAGTTTTGAACTGTTAACAACAAAAAATGTTGAATTTGGAAGTTGTAAATGAAATTGGTAACGACGACAGAACTTTTCGTGTTCGGTTAAAGCCGGATATATCAAATTTAATCGTATTAATTAATTTCTTATTGCTTGCTTAACTAAAATTTGCTTAGTTTTGTAATTAATAATAATAATTAATCGTTGTTTTTTTTCACACTGTGCTTTAATGGTTTCGTATTGATTAATTACGGAAGAAGGCGCGAACGCCGTCTCCACTTTCTAAATTTGACTTCGGTGTTGACAACTTGATTAAAAAGAATTTTATTTGTGTTACGGATTAGTCTAAGCGATATCCGCATTTAATTGTCAAAGATACAGCAATTTCGGGAAGGCGCGTACGCCGTTCCCGGCTACCAAAAATTACACGCACGAGTTATTCACATTAGGAATAATCGCAGAGGTCAACTCAGCCGAAGTGCAATGACCAAGCCTCGCTCCGGAGGAACCGCCTTCATGATCACGGTTGACCTCTACGCCAGGTAAGTATGCTTTCGTCAGCTCAGACCGTAGCATTCCATGCTCTCAATGCTAGAACCAGTTGGGAATTCCAACTGCCAAGTAGTATGCAACTAAAGTATGCAACATAATTTTAAACTAGCAAACAGTGCAATGCAGTGGTGGGTTCAAATATCAGTTGAGCCAAGTAGTGGCATTAATACATATTTTCAAGTCAAAACGCGATAAACGCTTTTTTCACATTTTTTTACGACTTATTTTGGTATTGGGATGTGCGAAGTTGATTTGAAAAAAGAGCTAGAGCGTACCTTAGAATAATAATAATAATGAATAATAAGTTTTAGGTGCTTGTGTTTTAGGAAAGTTTATTTTACTTTTTGCTCAATTTACAATCTAAACTTTTGCAACATTTTCAAAATATTCATACAGTGCTCGTTATCAGATGTGCCTGGCTATTTAGTCGATATTCTTCCACTTAAAACTTGAAGTGCTTGGTGTAGTAGTCATGGAAGAAAGTGTAATCGAATTGACCAGAGATTCCCTTGTACTTGTAGTAGGGCTCCATGGTGTCAATGTGATAGATGGAGACATCCTTGAAGTACATGTTGGGCACGTAGAATTCGTACTCATCGATCTCGCGATCGAAGGGGTAACCGAATGGCAAATCATCGATGAAGCGGGCACCGGATCCAATGCCGCAAGAGTAGGTGTAGTCGAAGGTGGAGAACTGCTCGTGGGTGGCGGGTGCGCTGTATGGAACAACCATGAAGAACATCTGCATGGGCATACCCTTCTTCCAGCCCATGGGTAGGACTAGGCGATCGGGGAAGCCGCAGTGAGGCTCGCTGATGTCCAGAGGGAATTCGTATTTGCCATCGAAAGCCATCATCACGTAGTAGTAGAGTTCGCTGTAGCTAGTGCGATCCTTGACGGTCCAGTAGAAGTCAGTGGACTTGCGGGTGATCATGTTGGTGCCAGCCTTCAGTTCGTAGAAGAACTCATCGACTTCCATGAAGTTCATGCGGCTCTCGGCAAGTGAAATGGCACGACCGAACTCATCGAATTTGGGTCCAATGAATGCACGGATAACAACCTTCTCGGGCTTGTCGGACTCAACGGTGTAGGTGTAGGTGAAGGGCTTGTGGTTCAGACGCATCTGGCGAGCGAATAGAGACTTGTCCCAGACGAACTTGCCTTCATGGAAGACCATCTTGTCGTTCATCAGATTAGTCACATCGAAGTCAACCAGATCGAAGTAGGTGACCAGCTCGCTGACCTCCACATGCTTCAGGGCGACACCGTGCATCATCAGTTGCTCCTTGTTGTATTTGGGCAGGTAGTGCATGAACTTGAAGTAGACCTGGACGATGTGCTTGTAGAACATGTAGTACATGGGATCGCGCATCATTGTCTCGAAGTTGAGCATCACGTTGGGGTAGACCTCCATCTGGTAGTAGTCGGCATCGGCGAAGTACATATGGGCGAACATGTACCAGAACTGGTAGAACATCTTGTCGAAGCTATCAATGTTGCCCTGGAGCATGCTGCCAATGTATTCAATGGATTCGGGTTTGCGCATATCGATAACGTGACCATCGGCGGTCTTGTAGTAGCCCATGTCAACAATGTTGTGGATGCGCTTCATGAAGCCGGTGATCTTGTCGAGCATCTCGAAGTTGCCATAAGTCTCAAGTTCGTAGTAGTTCTTGCGGTAGCTGAAGCCAACGCCATTGTAGTAAATCATCTGTGGATCGTAGCCCATCTCGATCTGGTGGTACCAAGAGAACTCGGGAATCTCGCCAAGGCCATGAGACAGACGCTCCATGTAATAACGGGAGAGCATTTGGTGGATGGTGTACAGCCAGAGTTCACCACGACGATCGTTCTTTAGACCGAAAGTGTTGCCATCAAGGAAGAAGGAGTAGTCCATGTTCAGGTAGTACCAGTATGAGTTCCAGCCCAAATCCTCAGTAAAGTAGGACATTTTGGATTCCTCGTTGTAGATGTTAAGGTCGCGGGTATAGTCGACGGGCATCCACCAAACCTTCAGGTCCTTCATCATCTGCTGCCATTTGGGGTCCTGGTTGAATTCGTTGATGTTTTCGCGGAGAATGTACTTGTGCTCGCTGTACCAGTGCTCGCCGAGACCCATCAGTTTCCACCACTGCCACATCTTCCAGTCCTTCATGTACATGTAGTCGCTGTTCTGGTACATGTGGACATAATCGTCATCCTTGAAGAAGACATCCATGTATTCCTTCTCATACATGTTCATCTTGGTCCACATCTCATAGTCGAATTTCTCAGCCTCGTACACGAATTTGCTGTTGAAGAAGAATTGTGGGAAGATCTCATAGATGGAAGGCAGCATTAGGCCATTGAAATCGGGGCGATGGATCACAGCCAGAGTCAATGCATAGACAAACATGCCCTCGTTGACATGCATACGAGCCCAGCACACGTTGTGGAAGAAGGTCTCCCAATCCTTGGCATAGTAGAAGAAGTTGAACAGACCACGAGCCTGCTTGGCATGAGACTTGACCAGCTGGCCGAAGAATTCGCCCTTGGGCAGCAGTGAGTGTGCCTTGTAGGCCTCGTAGAACTTCTTCATGTAGATGTCATAGTGCTGAAAGCAGAATACATTTAGGTATGAGTATTTGGATTGGACGAATATTTGAGCTTAGCTTACAGTGTAGTAGGACTCATCGAAGTAGAATTTCTCGCCCTGCTTGATGTACTCCTCGAAGAAAAGGGGATCCTCTACGCGGTAGACGATCTCGAACAAAAACTTCTGCTTAGCCAGGAAAGCCTTGTCGGCGGTCTTAACCTCGTGCGTCTGATGGAAATTGACCGCAGCGACCACGCCCAAACAGGCGAGCAATACAATTGCGAGTTTCATGTTTAAGTCCACTTGTTTCTCTTGTTACCACAGCTACTTGTCCAACTGCTCCGGATTAGACACACAATTGGAATCCAATGCCTAAAGACTGTTGCTTTTTCACCGTTCAACACGGGCTTTTATACCCCAAAAGCTGACTAAAAATATCTGACAAGGTGTACGGATCACGGTGTCACCTTAGATTATCTCAGATACTTGGAACATCTGTTGTCAAAACTCGCAGCACATCTGTCACCACAAGCGCAGCACCTCTTATCAATTGCCCAGTTGCCATGTGATAATTGCAACTGTCCAAAAATATTAATACTAACAACAAAAAGAATCAAGTCCGGGTTGTGTTGAGATTTGAATAAGTGAATGCACATTTGTTTTTCGAGTTTATTATTTCTAGAATATGTTTTGTAGCAGTTTTGGAATTTATATTCGTGAAGCTGCTTTTATTGACATCAATGTTTCAATTTTCTACCACTTAAGTTTTAAGGGCTCGTTGCCTTTTATTAAGCAGGTTTCTTATTGTCTCGATTTATTTGATTTTGATTTCGATTTCGATTTCCATCTCAATGGATTTACAATATGAGTTTTGTTGTTTTCTTTTAAAATAGAGTAGTTCTTGCATGCATAAAATTATGGATTTAAGTGCTTACCTAATTTATTAAGTTTGGAGATTTGAGTGCAAGATAATGAAAGAGTTTTTTAGTTTTAATATATTTGTAATTTTTGTTTGTTTTGTTTTTTGCAGAAAAATGTTGCTATCTAATTTTACTTAAGTACAGAAATGCTGCATAAGTTATAATCGACATGAAAATTCTTTTATATAAATGGATGTATGTATGTATGTATATAAATGTATGTAAGGTAAGTATTTGGATTATTCATTGCAATTCATAAGTATGTATATTGTAATATTTTATTTTCATTTCGATTACTTTATTACCATACGCAAAATGTATTTATAAACTTAGTTTTTTGTGTATGCCTCTTTGTGTTTTTGGACTCTTGTGCGCTTAGCTGCAAAATAATCTATACAAATATTCAATTGCCTTACAAACTCAAACGAGCTCCAGGTCGTAAGCCTATTCCTCTGTATATACGTTAATCTCAAATGTTTGTATCAAAATCTCTAATTATTTGATTTTTCGTTTGCCGATTTGCTCGTTTCTTTAATAGCTTAAATCAATTCTAGTTTAATAGCGTTACAAAAAAGAAACAAAAAAACGGTGTAAAAAAAAGTCACACAACAAAAACTTAACAAATCGATAAGTACTTTTAAGTGTGTACTAGGTATTGTCCAAGAAATAGAAAAATTACTTTTATTATGCTTTCGAATGTGAACGTCTTTATATATAGTATGTATATACAATTAATATATATATATATATTTGTTTTTTAGTTTATAGTATATTTTTTTTTTATATTTTCTGTGTTTCATTTATATATATCAAACCCTTGCCCAAACTGTACGTACTGCCACCAATAGGTATACAATACAAAAATAACTTAAATTTAATATTGTCTAATATTCGATTTTCATACAAACGAATTTAACCATTCGCAAAGTTATTCGTTTATGAGAACAATGCATGTATTATTATTTTGACATTAAATTATTGTCGCAAGTTTAGTTAGTATTATGTTATTATTGTCTTTACATAATGCATATTATAGTATAGGGCAAAGAACAAAAGTTATGTATACATTTATTTATATAAAAAACATCAATTATGCAAAGAGCTAAAAAGTTACAAGAAAAAACATTCGATAACAAAAATTGGAGTTCTTTCAAAAACTGGAGTTCTTTTCTATTAACTCCTTTATATTCTCAATAATATTGTTACAAGAAGCACCTCAGTAGTCAATAGCAATAAAAATAATTTCATTCTATTAGTATATGTAATAATATGTTTAGTTTTTTTTTCCCCCGTTTCGTAGTACATTTAAAATGCATACATTTATTTATTGTATTGTTTGCTTATTGTTTGCTTTTTATCAGATTTACATATGCTTTTTATTGTCATATCTCTTTTTCAAACTCTTACAACATAAATATCTATTATTGTACAACAATATTTGAGCTTTTCGTTTCGGGCTCAACAAATTGTTTTGCGCACATTTTATTATTGTCATCGTGTCGCGTTTATTATTGTCGGCTTACATTTACATAGAACCGCATATGTATGTATATAGAGATATGTGCATATCTCTTTACATAAAATGTATAAGTAGTAGCTGCTGCTAGAAAAATTACAATTTTACTGTAAATGTAGTATGTATAAGTAAGTTTCGTATGTTTCGTTTGCATACGCCGTAAAAAAGTAGAATTCAATACACGTAAATATACAAAGAGTTCTTGCTGCGCATTCCTAATTCTGACCACAGTCATCAACTAGCTTTACTGTATCTCTGATCTATCGTATATATCTGGTAGCTGTATCTAAAGTACTGCAAATACAGTAAGCACTCACGCACGCACACAATAGTTTCAACAGTTTTACATCTTAAAAATTATTATGAAGATATGTCTTTTAGATGATATTAGCCTGGTTGTTTTTTCTAATGTTCCAAAATCTCCAACACATTTTAATTTTTGGGTGCAAAGTGTACGAGTTGATATAATGATTGTGTATTTATGAAATTATAAATTCGTTTCGAAAACTTGTTAAAAAAGACTTCAACATGGATTAGGATATGTAAAGTGCTTGCTAGATATGCCTAAAAGAGCAACCGTTTTATCCGTTGGAGACCTAGGAACATGTCTAAACGTCAATTTAGCAGCGATCTAACTATCAGGCAAGCAAAGAACCTGCCTGCATAAGCCGTCTTACAACCAGGCTAAATACTGTCAATATCATGTAGCAGAAAATCTGATTACGTCCCAAATGTGCTAAACTGTCAGATGCTGTACTTGCACCAGCATCCACAACATTTATTCTCCATCCCAGATTGTTGTGTGTAAAGCACTGCAAAGGAGAATAAAGCGTTTGTTAGTTGGTCTCATTTCATATTGTGCAAAGTAGGCGTTTTACCTGATAATATAGCATTGCTGGTGCATCCATTGGCACCGTCCAATTCATGTAGCCCGGTTCGCCATCCTCGCATTTTAAGACTAGCGTCTCCTTATACTCCTCAAATGTCTCAATTTCAGACGAGCGATCTACAGTACGATGCTCCCATTCACAATAGCGGCCCACTGTTGATAGAAGAAATATATGTTCAAAATCATTAAAGTAAGCATTGGAATTAACGTTTGTATGTTTTCAACTTACCGCCTGTGGGAATAGCATTGCCATCTTCATCGTATTCTACGCCCGCATAAGCTTTCTGCTTGCGCGCCTCTAGTCCATTTTTCTGACCCAGACCACCCTCCTGGGAATCTGTGATGTACATGGGATGATATCTAACAAAGAATAAGAATTCACTGTATAGAAAACATTAAAAGAATGAAAAGACAATTTACCTGGCCGGCTGTGCAGGATCGTTGCCACCTTCGATTAAGAACTCATAGGTCAAACCACGCTCCACAGTTATTTCGGGTATAAGCAGATCGTTGAGATACCAAGCAATGCCCCACGAAGGTACGCCCGTAATCGCAGTATAGCCTCGTTTGCCACCCGTTGGTCCAATGACAGCACGGAATTTCTTTTCACCCACAATCTTGCGCGTTGGCCATGGCTTGGGTCCGCTTTCGTCCTTGACCTCATACAAAGAATTCTTGCAGGAATGATCGTTCTGTAAAGAGCTCAATGTCGGATGGGAATTATAATGTTAATGTTCTTTCTACTTACGCGCTTTGAAAAATTGATGCGTATATCATCGGGATTGTGATCGCTGGATGTGTGTGAATGCGCATTGGCCTCCTTGCGTGAATTTAATGGTCCCACGGCAGCAATGATGGATACCTCACGATCAATGGGTATGGGCATGTCATAGATAGCTTCATTGGTTTGTAACAGACGCTTATAACGGATGCTTGTAACACCATTCTTTCGATCGCCGCTAACTGCACACAAAGATTGATGTACATACAAATGTTTACAGCACAGCTTCAAATAGCAGTTTATTCTTCTGTACTCACCCACAATCACATCATTGCGTGCTCCAAGACGCTCATCGGGGCAGACACCACGCTGACCATCACACTGTGATAAATCGGAGATAAAATAATCCTCGGCACGAAACACACGAGCGGTTGTATCGTAGAAAGCAACCACAACATCAGACTGTGCCATCTGCGGTCGTCCATTGGCACCGGACAAACCAAAGGCCATATATTGATCTTCTGTGATGCGTCCAAAGAGTTCTATCTGCAGATGTTCGCCTTGTAGCTCCCACTTGACCTGCAATCTATTGGGCAGTATCTCACGGCAATTGGAGTAAACAGGCCGTGGTGTTGTTGTTGTCTGAAATTAACAGAGATCCGATATTAGATGAATGGTTTCCGAAATCAAATCGCAGCATGCATGGGGCTTGGATCTTGTACTTACGGGTGTATACCACCATGAAGGCTAATGCGGCGCGTATTCGGTTAAAGAGATATACAACAATGAGTTATGTGGGAATGAGCATATGGTTAAGTACAGTTGTGTGAGTAAGTGGATTTGTTAGTGTGTTAGTCAGTGCAAATGGGTGATTTGTAAGTATAGGTGTGTTATATTTGATTTTACATGTTCATCACCTCCATTTTGGGCACTTACCGTGATTTTTGTTTGTCCCAACGCTGGCGGCACATCAAGATCTTTGGGTATGAAAACATGCCCAAAGTTGTGCCTATATTCGACACACCACACGGCTAGCCAGTCTATATCGTAAACGGTCAAGCTGCCAGGCAGTTGAATCTCAATATCCTCGCCCTGATAGCCACGCAGCGGCTCCAACGATCCAATTTCATTGGGCACCTGGAATAATGCAATTTGGATAAATAGATTGCTTACTTAAAAAAAATACTTTTAAAAAGGTAAAATTAGTATTTCTGTTTAATAAACTTGTTTAATTTAGTACAAGGATAGTTGAAGTTTAGCTTGGAAACTTATGAACCTTTATTTTCAGAAATTTTTCAGTTGTAAGAATATTTTATTACATTTAGTAAAATTTTGGGTACCTTACCTTAACGCCCATAATATTTGGTTCGCTGCCATTGCCCACCCAGAAATAAGCATCCGGTCCAGCGCCATCGTAATGGAGGTTCGGACTATCAAAACAATGATCAATAGAAATAACTCAATGTCCAACAACAAATTTGTTTACTTACATATAAAATGTTTTTGCGTCTAGCACGCTTATGTTACTGGAGCGCAGTCCATGGGCGAGGCGTCTAAATTCTGGCAAGACACGTGGCTTAGGCACATCTATTCCAGGTGGTATAAAAACCTCTCCAAAGTCAACCTGAATTAAGGAAAAACATAAAATGAATCTAACAAAGTAAGCAAGCTTAAGTCGAGAAAGATGGACTTCGAAATAGCCTTAAACCCTAGACATTACGTAAACAGACACTGTTTTTATGCATGTATGTTCGTGTTTGCATGCGTAAACAGAAAGTGCATGCATTACTCCGCTATGGAATACTTGACCTAACTTCAATCTCCGATTTCGATGATATTTCACAGATTGACATTATTTTGTCTAAAGTTTTTAGATCAAGTATTAAAAATATGTTTACATCCGAAACCGGAAGAGTAATCGATAAATTTCGAATGTGAAGCCTTAAGCCCTAACAGTCTCTGAGATGGGCCTGGTGGACGAACATGTGCAAATCGGCTCGACTGTTGATACTGATCAAGAATTTATTAACTTCATGAGGTCGGAGATGCTCACTTCTGTCTGTTGCATACATTTTTACAATACCATTTTACCTGCTATCTCATTAAGTGGGATCAGGGTAAAAGAAATTATTGATACAATAATTTGTTTCATAATTTCTTTAAAAATTTGTTTTTCTTTTTATGATTTAATTGTTCTGAATAGAGTGTTTAACATGACTAAAGCATTTTTCTGCACGCTTATTTTGCATTTGTTGTATACCAAAACATTTGTATATAAGGCCCCCTATATACTACACGTGCACGCCAACAAACGGGACTGCTAGACCCAAAAAAAAAAAGACAGTATGCGCGCGCAGAACTCCATAAAACAACAAACACATGTACACACAAACATACCCCCAATCTGCACAGCTTGTGCTTGTATATGTGTGTGTGTGTGTGTGTGTGTGTGTGCGTCAGCCCCCAAGAAATTTTTTGGCTGTCAGTCAATGGAAGCGGAGAAACAGAGAGCGTGCGTAACACGAGAATACTCTCACAAGTGTATGTGTATTTATAAACAGTAACAGCTCGACACCCTGTATAAATTGTTTGTGTGTGTTTGGGAGAGTGTGTGAGTGTTTTTGTGCTTGTGCTTGTGTATATGCAACCACTTGAGTTAATCAAAAATGTCTGCTGTAATTTATTTTACTACGGCGGCCATCTTTGGCAGCCACAGCTCCACCCAACGCCCACTTAAATTCGCCCCCCCCCCCCCACACCGCACCGCCCAACTAACATAATGTTTCTGAAAGAGTTGTGATAACATTTGAAATACAATTTAAAGCCGTAAATGCATTTTTATTTGCCGAACTTAAAAAAAAAAACAATTTTCCCTCAGAAGGAGAAGTACATTTTTTGTATGTATATATGAGGAGCTTTCCTTGAAGTGGGGTGCGGTCCGGTGCCTTGTTGAACGGTGCACGGATGTGCATTTGTCTATGCAAAAATGTAATTAAAAATCTAAAAAGTCTAATGAAAACAAACTTTCCACTTGGCCTGACACAACTGACCCACATCTAAGCCCAAATATAATAAAAAATAAAAAAAATAAAAATCAATGCTTTTAACTTTTCCATAAAAAAGCATAATGCTGAAAAACGGCTTTATCCAAACTGCAGTTAAATTACAAAAATGTAATTACAAAATGGTTTTGGTCTTCACTAAGTACACACACACACACACACACTGATAGACACAAATCTGTCCTGGATGGCGCGTGCCGTTTGGAGGCGACCAAGAAAGGCAGCAGTAGCATCAACAGCGATGACAGTAAAATGGTAAGACTTACCGTAAAGCGTCTGCACCACACCGACAGCCATCGAATGTCCTTAATCCTTTTGCCCATGGGTAAACGCAGTATGATGTCCGTATTGTTGTGCGCCTGCAGAATGGGCGGATCACTGCGGGAGACATGAAAAGGGAAAAACACTATAGATATAGTATAGTACATATATATATATATAGTAAGTATATATTTGTTGTATGTGTGTGCTTGAGTCTAATACTGCATTTAAGTCCTTAAAAAATACCAAGAACTGCACCCATGCCATGACCATCTCTCTATTTAGTGTAAACTGCGCTTAAGCAGCGCTTATTAAAAATCCCAACTGCTCCACTGCTCTCTGCCCTCTGAATGTCGAGACCTTTGGCCTCGAGAGCCAACTTCGACACAATACTGGTCAACAGAGCACGCCTCCAATTTGCACTGTCAATATTGACGAATGCTTGTTGTGTGCAGTGTCATTAAAATGAAAGTGAAACCAACCAGATAAAGCCACAGTTTCAGCCTTTTGGATAATGCATTATCGCATATTGCTTCGTGGCTGCTTTGTCTCTGCAATCAAGACTGACAAGCTTTCAACAACTGCAATACAAAATCACAGCAGCCAGTTTACATTGTCAATTTAAATATATTATTTGTCAAATAGTATTTTGAAGAAATCCCAAAAGCCACAGACTTTAAAGTTGGAAAACGCATTTGTTTTTAAACAATTTCTAACCACAACAAAGGCAGGGAAGAGTGGGTAGACAGGCAATGTGGCAACACTTATTAATGCCTAGAAGTATACTACATTTTACTATATATTTATTAGTTTCAACACCAATCTACACAAAACTGTGCGTATAATGATATCTATTTATGAACCCTATTAAAGTTTATATACTTGGTGTTCGAATCTGGGTTAAAACTTGTTAGTTTGAAATACGATAAAACCAGTTTGAGGATATATTTTATTTTTGTATGCTTAATTATTGAAAGGATATGTAACAACAACAAAGTTAATTTGATAATTTATGTTATAGTATCTAAGAGTTAGCAACAGGGTATAACCAAGTCATGCACATTTAATTGGCACATTGTGCTGGTAGGTTTTTTTCGCTTGCATAATTTTTGGTTAGCTGTGACGAAGATTTATGGCTAATGCAACGATGCGAGGCATGTCACATGTCCGCCCCACTCCTCCACCCACTCTGCAACCGAATAATCGTATATGTAATGCATTTTCGTACATGCATACATATGTACAACTTTTTTATGTGTGTATTGCGATGCAACAATTCTATTTTATTCGCGTTTGTATGTATCAACTATAAAGAAAATGCAATATACTATATTTACCCAGATATTTTGATACTAACGAATTTAGACAATTTATTTACTATTCTATTTATTTGTATAAGTCTTTAAACGTATTTAAAATATTTAGACATTATTCGGCATTTCTCGTTTGCAACATTTCTTTTATTCTATTCTTGCTATGAGCTTAACTTAAGATAATGAAAGCAAACTACAGCCATAACATGACATTCCTGACTCTTTCCTTTATTATGCAGCCATATACCAGAAACCAGTAAAATAGTTTTTGTTTTTGCTTTATACTTTGTTTGATTATGTGCACCTGCTTTTACAAAAGGCGATCCTTTTCTCAGAATTTTAAACATTCATTCA
Source organism: Scaptomyza flava (assembly GCA_030179655.1). Taxonomy (NCBI): domain Eukaryota; kingdom Metazoa; phylum Arthropoda; class Insecta; order Diptera; family Drosophilidae; genus Scaptomyza; species Scaptomyza flava. The sequence continues at coordinate 15,695,005 of JARNME010000012.1, forward strand.
TTCAAATATTCCAGTTGATTAATTAAAATGTTGTGGGTTTGTGTAGAATTTGCTTAAACCTTTCACAGAGCTTTGCAGTCTTTGCAATAATGATTAACAACTTGAAATCGAGCTGCAATGCATATGTCAATCCCAAGAGACTTGAAGTTCTTCAACGATATTTAGATGGCAATATGTACTACTATAAGTAATCAGCATCCGCCAACTCTTTGTGTGTTGAGAAAAACTTGAGGGTGTGTTTGAGTTTGTACTTTATGAATGGATTGTTGCACATACATATGTGCCAGTCAGACAGGCTAACTGACTGTTGGGTGTACCAACAAGTGTCAGTCAGGCCGCAATCAACATTAGGCATTGGACACGGCTAAGCACTTAGTTTACACCCCTAGAAAGTGCGTTCGAGTTGTGCAGGTTGACCTTTAATGAGACCAAAATAAATTGAATGGTTCTGTGTCAACAGCACAACGAATCTCTATGTATGTATGTGTAGCTGCGTATCTGTGTAAGATACATTCATTTTGATTTTGTCAGGCTGTCAGCCCATGTTCTTCACCCTCCGGTTGTTGTTTGCCTTTGACTTCGGTTTTCACATGGCAAATGTACATATGTACATATATGTGTTTGTTTGTATTGTGCTATATTTGATTTGATAAGATGCTTCTTGGTACTTGCTACAGAGATTCAGATACATTGATGCACTCAGCACACAAATCCATAAGCTTCTATCGATTTTCTTTATTGTTGTTTGTTTTCGTTGTTGCTACAGACCGAACCGACACACTCTCAAATACCCCCCAATTAGTTTGAAAGCCTAGCGAGTTGTGTGCCTGTGTTGGCTGGCAGTCTTGTTTATTTGTCTACTGGCCAGCAGCAAATACTGAACCCAAAATCAACAACCAACACAGCACCAGCAACACGAAACTGAATGATGCCAAAGTTCAGTGTGTCAATCATTAGAGTAGTTATTGACTTGGCTACGTTCACAATTTCCGTTGAAGTATTACAATAACAGCAACAAAAAGCAAAGCTCGAACAACTTGTTGCCTTACCAGAATTCCTTTTTTATTTTTATTTTTTTTGCTAGCTGACAGTTATTTTACATTTGCCTAGCTTGACAAAAAAAAAACCCACAAATGCGCTTGGCATCCACAGAATCGAGTCAAAGAAACAAGCCAACTCAGCAGACACATAATAAATGGCAAAAAAACGACAAATGACAAACAGAGCATCAGTTAGCAAAGCTCAATCAACCCCAAAAAAAAAAAAATAAATGTAGTGCCTGTACTTATATACCCCAAATTATTATGAATGTTTTATTTGTCGCGCCCCATCTTCGTCATCAGCAACAGCACCAGATGAGTTCCGGGCAACGACCACTCAATTAAATTTATTTGAAAATATAAAATATGTTGTAAGGGCGGGTCTTTGAGGGATGTTGCATTAGTCAAGCAGCACGGAAATGAATTAATATATATGCTAGTCTGTGATATACCTTATATACCCTTCTTAAGGTTGCTTAGCAATTTACTTTACTGATTTGTTTATTATCTGATTGACAAATATCTAACCCGTTTTTTGATCAAATCTTTTATGTTTTAATTTACAATGCGATATTTATTGGCATCCTTATAGAACTTAAAAAGTACAGAAACTGTGGAGCTATATTCAAATTTCCTTCTTTTACAACAGAACAACAGAATTGTTTAACAAAAAAACTACAAAATAGAACAATTTGCAGTAGAAATTTAATGAACTGAAAATTATATGATTAAAATTTAAAAAAATATTAAATTAGTATTTAAATATTTTGTACATAATAGTTGTGCTTATTTATTTATTTTTGTGCGGAGAGCTCATTACTCTTGCGACCGCAGGATATCAGAGGGAATTTCGACTATGAAAAACCAAAAGCCGAAAAAGTGCCAGCAACAGGCACAACTACTTGAGGCATCTGACTTATTTTAACGCTTGGTGGCGTCGTCATCGTGTTTGCTGTCGGAGCTGTACAACTTTTTGTCGCTTAATTAAGTTAAAGGCTGGGCGCAGTAAAAGCAAAATGCCGTTTTCGCCTGTTGCGGCTGCGTTGTCAACGTTGATTAACATGAACACAATGAATGAATGATGTGCTGGATGTTGGGATGGCTGCCTTCGACGACTCATTTATTCATCACTTGACAATGGGCATATACATACTAAAACTACAAAACTTCGTTGATGCCACTTTTGCATGCAACAGATTTTAATGAGATCAGCATAAATCAGTATCAGTGAGAGTTTGGGGATGAATAGGTAAGTGGGTGGTGGGTTGGCGTTGTGCATTATAACAAGGTTGTTGGAAATGCAAATGAGCAACAGCCAACGGGCGTCATCGTCATGGCAATGGGGCGTTAATCAGCACAACGGCGACGCTGTCGCTTTTATGCTTCTCAAAAATAAAAAAAATTCTAATTTAATTACTTATGCTCGATGCATCCATTGTGACACACAGGGAGCACACACAAACACACTCAGTGGGACAAAGCGAGCGTGAACATAAAAAGAAGTGAACAGCGGTGTCAGCAGCCCTTTCGGCTAAACGCTATGTTTTATGTAATTAATGCTGATTGGCAGGCGTTCAAAGTCGAAGTCAGCTAACACACTCAGCTGCCATTATCAAAAGTCTTACAGGCAGAGTCACCTTTCCCAGGTTGTGTCAATCATGTGCATTTATCAATTACTAGCATGCACTTATGCAAACATATATCTTTCTATATGAATCTACATACATATTAGATCTAGGCAACTAAATCATTACACATAATAAATGTGCGCAATTAGTTCGCCCAAATGTATGCTATAGTTAGCACTTAGGAACGGCGCCACATAATACAGCAATCATTTGTGCCCACCTGCCACCCCAAACACACCAACACACCATTCATACACACACATACATTGTAAAAGGTGCATCTGGCTTGCGGCTTGTGGCGTGGGTAATGTGTGTGTCTGAAAGCGTAAAAGCGTGCAATCGCTAGCGCGACGCTTCTCGTTCCGGGCGAGGAGTGCTTTCTGCCAACCCCATATATTTATATTCAGACACACATACATATACACACAGATACATATACACACACTCACTATATGCTTCTTTCGAGGATGAGGCATGGCAATGTTATACATTGAACTAATAAAGCTCGGCACGTGGCATCAACAATGAAACGCATTAAAGTCGATTACAATATGAAGCTGGCATTGGTGAATGTGGGGAGGGGGAGGGGGGGGGTGGCAGGAAATAGGGGTGTGGGGTGTTGGTAGCAGTGTATTCGTTTTGGGCTTGCTTGGATTGACATATACTCAAACTCAAACTCAATCTGGTACTCGTATTTTTATTCGAACTCGTATTTCCTCACGTCATCAGGCAGCAACATCAACAACAACTTTGGCAAATGTTTTTCAAGCCATAAACCGTGTGGCAATTGCAAATGCATGGACGAGAAGAAGTAAAAGACGTTAAGAAATATATATTTCAAAGACTTTGAGACAATAAATTCGTAAAGGTAAATTTAATGTTCTGGTTTGTTGCAACGATCTGGAAACAAAACCTTTAAAACTTAAGTTATCTTTGAATTTCGTTTAGTTAAGTTAAGGGTTAAGTTGTACTTTATTAAAAATCTATTTGTTGGAAGACGCATGTTTATATTCTCTTTGCATAAGGGAAGTTACACTCATTAAACCAACATGCTGCAAGCAAAACAATATGATAATTTCTTTTTTATAATTTAAACACACAGCTTTATTTATATACATTTAAGCTCGACTTCTTTGTGCAGCTTTTTATTTCAAAAAGAATTTTTGCATATGTTTTTTGTGTTTGTTATTTCGGTGCCGAAGTCAAACGTGACGTTTAGAGATGCCATGCGATGTCAAATCTTTACAAATTCTTAAACATATCTTGGGCGCATGACAAAATGTCATTGACAAGTGGCTGAATGTGGCACTTTACCTTAACCTTGGCATGGTATTAAAGAGCTTGTTTAAATGACAATGATCATGAAAATGCAAGGGATTAAAAATACTTTCCTAATACTTGCCTAATCAGTCAAATGACGTCAAATTGTGTGCGTTTCATATAAAAGGGGGAATGCAACAAATTGACACATCGTGCCGAGACGCAACATAAGCTTGCAGCTGGCTCAACGCGACTTAGTGTGTTCAAGTGGCTGTCATGTGTGTGTGTGTGTGTGTGTGTGTGGAAGGTGCAGGCAAGGATGAGGCAGGAGTAAAAAAAAAATATGAATAGGATGACTCAAAAGCAAGCAAGGTAAATAAAATTCAGAAAAGTGCGGCTTAACCTTGTGCATTTGGCGACTTAAAGCAAATACAACTACAATGTGGCCAGAATTTATTCGTCTTCCTATTTTCACTCTCTCCCTCACACTCTATCCCTCTCGCTTCCTCGTTTCTACACTTGTGGCTGTGGTATTCATTGTTTGCCGTTGTTGTGGCCTGTTACAAGCCCACATAGTACACATACATATGTATGTATGTACATACATATGACCGCAGATTTAACGTAAAGAAATAAATGAGTTTTTCGCATTAGGAGGCAACGAAGCGATAACAGCAACAACACCTACAACAACAAAAACAGCAACAGCAACAGCAACAACATCAACAACAATAAAGCATTAAACGAACGGAACGAAGGCGAATTCGCATCGCAAATGGCAGCCAAGATGAAAAATGTTTTTTAATTTTTAAAAGTGGTTTCATTGTCAAGCGTGCGTAACGTAAAATCTGCAAGGATATACACACACACACGCACACACATACACATTTACACACGCTGTGACTGTGTATGTAAGGAAATGGGCCGTTGCGCTCGAGTAGCCGGCATCCAAAAAAGCCGCCCAAAAGTTCATCAAAATAGAAAATTGCATCGAATAATATAAGTACATACGGTCCTTTGTATTCCTCCGGATAGGGTATTATATAGCCTTCGGGCGATGGTCTCGGCGTTTTTCCCACCCAAAAGAAGGCATCCGGTCCGGTGCCGTCATAGGCAAAGGATTTAACAAACAGCGTTGACTCGTCCACCGCATAGATAGTGCCCTAAAAGAATACAAATTTTATGTTGACTGCCAAACATCCAATTCATTGGGTTCATTGCCTACCTTGATGCCATGCGCAAAGTTTGTAAACTGTCCAACGTAGCGGCCAAAGTAGGGCTCCGGTGGTGCACGCCCTGCCGCTGTAAAGAAGTAAGTAAAGATTCAAGTTAAAAACGGGTTTGGTTTTATGTTATATTTACTTCAAAAACTTTGTAAAAAAAAAAAATGCAAATTATGTAACTTTTTTTTTCTCGAAAACAGTTGAAAATTCAGATACAGCTTCAGCTTATGTCAAAGGAATTGCAACTAAAGTTGTCGCATTCATAATCTCTAAAGACTACTCTAGAAATGTGCTGAGCAAAAAACAAAGAGTTGCCAGCTGCCCTACAAAATTAATCCGCTTCGCCCAAAAAACTTTTGCCATACTAAACAAAATGTAAAATGTGAACGCTGCATTAAGTTTTGAGTTTCATTTTCAGTAAGCAGCAGCACAATTCAGATTCCAGGACTTTACGATTTTTACCTCGACTGGCTATCATTTGTTTTGAATAATGGTGACTGCGACTTGTGAGAATGGTTATAAAAATTATGCTGACGTTGATTATGTAGCTCCGATGATGATGATGTTGCTGATGACTTGGTCTTGTCAGCTTTCAACTCTGTTTGCAATACTCTTGACAGGTCCTTGGAGAGTTGGTTTCTACCCCGCTGTGACTCTGCCATGAAATTGATTGAAAACCATGAAATATATTGAAATTCAATGCTAAATTGAAGGGTGCGAGACAATCTGCCTGAAGATATCAAAACCAAACATTGAAGATGCATACAAACTGAGAAGCTTAAACATTATTAATTTGTGAATAACCGGAAGGCAAAGCTAATTTATAGTTGATTTCTGAGTGCCTCACAGATCTACAAACTTTGTGTTAAACGACCAGAAAATGTTGTTGCATCGAAGTTCCAACAAAATTTCAATACTTTATCAACAAGCAGTTCTCAATCATAGCGAGGAGTATCGTTAATATAGAAAGGAATCATAAAACTGACGTAAATTATTATGAAACAACATATAACATTTGTTTATATGAAACAAAATGGGCTTGGTAACATTATGAATTCTCATTCACACAAAATATCCATGTTTTAGCATGTTTGTCATCTGGTCTGTGTTAAATTGTGATATTAAAAGTATGCAGTCCAGTAGATACGATAGTTGAAGTAATATAAGTTACAATTGCAAGTCAAATTGTCACAAAAGTCTGTTAAACAATTATTGGAGTTGACAAGGACATCGAATTTACTTGAACCACAATTTTAGATTTCAGTGTATCAAGTGTTTCAAGTGTTTAGTAGTTTCAGCGTTCTGTGTCAAATTGTATGCCACTCTGCACAACGAGACAACGGTGGTAGTTTAACAAATGATGCTTAGGGTATTCCCCAGAATGTCTCAATTGTATCGATGACAATGGCGATGATGGCAGCCAAGGCGACGTCAATAGCAACACCAATAGCAATAGCAACAGCTACAACAAGGACGACAAGGACGTGCGCTCAACGTAATATGCATTAAATCTACTAATGCGTGCATTAATCTCTAAAGATTTGAAGACCGGCCCTGCAAACATGCCGCACGTGTCTCCATGAAATATACTACGTGCTCGAGGATATTTATACAATGTGATGACGAGCACAGCACGTTGACGCTGATGTTTATGTTCAGCCCATGTTCTATACCCTACCCCTTCTCACCCCTTGTGATGTTGAGAACGGATAAAAGGCATTGACAGACATAGTAGTGGCAAGCAAATAATAGTCCGCCCAATGGCCATGTCTTCTGCTTCTATCATTCTGTCCGACTGACTGAACGGCTTGACTGCGGTTGCTGTCAGCTGATATTTCTCTTTTTTGATACTGATAAGATTTTTTGCAGCTGATTAAGTGTGTTGCCTTGCCAGGCAAGGAAGGAATGGCTTTTTATTTTGCCAGTTGATTGAGGTGACAATGACAAACAGAGAGTGCGACCCACATTTCGTATGAAACTTCTTAAAGGGAAAGAAAACACAACATTAAGCAATTCAAAAAAGATTCGTCGAAAGCGTCTTTTAATCATATTTAAGCACATTTAGTCTCCTGGATAAAAGTGTAGAGGAGCGGAGCGGCAATAACCTTAAATATTTGCATTTTTTGTGCACAGACAGCATAAGCCCTATAAATTAACTGGTAACCACTACTGAAAAGGGCTGGACGGAATGCCGCTGCTGAATGAATCTGCCTGCTCTCAAAGGGTTGATGGCACCACATTCTCATTCACAAATCCCCTCTCTGCGCGACTGCTGGGTTGCATTAAAGTGCGTTTGTCCTCTCTCTTGTTGTAGTAATCATCAAAAGGGACGAAGACGGTGAACATTATTCCAGCCTGGCACTAAATACAACAAAGTAACGGAGGGTAGGGGGGAATAGTCGTTAGATCCGTAACCACAAGCAACCAGCAAACAATTTCACGAAAATTAAGCCGATTGAAGATTTAATAATAATATCAGCGTACAACTATTGTGCGCGGACACGCGTTGAACAGTCCAACTTCAGAAGGGTTTTTCTATCAATATTCCAATCCTGGCCTATAACACAATTTTACTTCTTCTCCGTGGATTTGGACTGAGGAAATAGTTTCGACTACAGTTATGTCAATCAATCTACATGGAACAATGTATTAGTTATTGTCGGGAAGGCGCGAACGCCATTCCCGGCTACCAAAAATTACACGCACGAGCTATTCACATTAGGAATAATCGCAGAGGTCAACTCAGCCGAAGTGCAATGACCAAGTCTCGCCCCGGAGGAACCGCCTTCGTGATCACGGTTAACCTCTACGCCAGGTAAGTATGCTTGACTCGGCCCAAATCCTAGATTACCTATGCCACATTGCTTGAACCAGTTGAGAATTATAAGAAGGCAATATGTTAAGTTTGCCAGAAAGTAGGTAACACTTTTCTCAAGGCACCACTACATAGTATATTTTGTTGAAATTTATTGCAATTAGGTTGTCGACAGGCAAGGACCTAGGTAATGAGGTTATAAATGCCGCGACGGCTGCTGCTTAATATAATCCTCAATGCACAGTATTTATTCTATTTATTTACTCGTCGTCGCTAGATCAAAGGAACAAATGATAATTAAATTCGCACTAATCTGCCCGTAATTTATTTTATCACATGCCCATCTTCGACTTTGACGTCGTCATCAACATTATCGTCAACCAGGGGTTCTGGTGCTGAGCTCTAAGTTTCACATGCACGACGCACACGGAATTCCAAATCAAATTTTCATTTACTTCCCAAATAGACTCGACCGGCAACTCTACCTCCCCCTTAGAAGCCCAAATGCCTGAGAAGCCGGCGGGTTCATTGGTTGGTAGCCCAACATCATTAAAGCACGAAAATATTCCTCCCTCAGAAATGTTGTTGTCTCTGCTGTGCGATCTCCCTTATATCACGGGGGATGCGTGCTGCTGTGTGTGTAGACGTGTTTTGTGTTTTGTGGATGTGTATGGATGGCAAATCGAATAAAATTTAGCTGACTCAATAAAAATCAAAAAGCGTTAATGCTAACGATATGACTTTAACCTGAAACCGAGTAAATTGTTGCTTGTGTCAAAGCCGAAAAAAAGGGGGACGACCGGGTCGACTTAAGGCGGAAAGGCAGCAGGATACGACAACTGGAAGCAATATTGCACCGTAATCTGACAGCGACAATTTTCGGACTTCTTTTCTTTAAGTCAGACCGAACGCTTAAATAAATGATGATAAATAAAAAGGAAGTAAAGCGCGAAAAAAAAGTAGGCTGAACTCGCGTACACAAACAAGGCAAAAGAAAATACGGAAAGCGGCTAATGGATAGAATCAAATGAAATCGAATGGGCTGTATTTGACTTTTTGTTGGCATTAGGGGCTGCATCTTTTCGGTGCCATTGATCGATGAATGAATGGGGTAACTCAACTGATTATTGAAAGGCGCCTGAGCATTTATTTAAATTGCGATATCTTGCATGAAGCACCCATAATTTACAGTAACAGATTTCATGCTATCCAAAACCATAAATCATACAAATTTGTTTCAATTAATTGATAGCCAAATTCCGATTTATGAATGATTTATGAAGCCGATAATAACAAAATCGTAAATTTGAAAATTGCTAAACGTTTTCAAAAACTGTAGACAAAAAATATAAATTGCTTTGACATTTGTACAGCAATCGGTTGTGTAACGGATATCGAATACAGAAGTTCTGTCGGGCATATATAAAAAGGGACGGTCCATAGAGACAGAAAGATATTCTCATTTATTTGACTAGTTAGAAACAACGTCTGTGTCTGAATGTTAAGTATGTATATTTTATGTTTTCTTAGAAGTTCTCCGAAAATAAAAGTATAGGATAGGTCAGGTTGAACTGGCCGACCCTCCCAGGGGAGAATCACACGTAGAACGCTAAAGGGTCCTTAGTGGGGGCGGTGGTTGGAGATGGTTGGGACTATCCTGGTCCTTCGGATTTTGTGTGCTTGTACCAAACGCTAGAAGATTTTTACGTTCCTGCTTGCTTGCTTCTTCTGGCGAAGCCAGAAAGAGAACTTGAAAGTGGCGAGGCAGCTGCAACGGAGATGCTGTTGCATTTCTTTCACACCTGGGTCCTTGCATTTCGTCGTTGTCCGTTAATATTAGGCAGTGGCCTGTTAGAAGACCCACAAGCCTTTGGCAGTCAAGCCTTTGTAGCTTTAGCATATATCGCGTTAATTTGTCTTCTTTTTATACTCGATACCGAAGGTAAAGAGTATATTGGGTTTGTGCAATGTCCGTCGTGGTGTCTGTCCGTCTGCATGAACGCAACTTTTCTCGACACCCTTCAAATATCTTTTCTATGGCTGGAACAGATATAGTGTCCAGATTGGGGTTCTACGCCTACTGTAGAGCTGGGAGATCGATAAATTCGATAGCTGAAAATCCATAAATCCACTTATTTATAATAACTACCAAAACATTTTGGAGTCAATCCCACCATACCGCTCCAGCTCTGTCCAAACCGCGAACGCGTCGTTCACACAGTTCTTGAGCTAGAGGCACCATATTAAGTAGGAAGATAGCTGGAAGAAAACTGGTATCCGTTTATCCTTTTGAATTAGAATCACCAAATTTGGTTGCAATATAGCCGGTGGCATTCTTATTTGCATCAGCCAATCTCTGAACGCAGCGTACAGACTTGACACATTCGTACTCCTATGCAATCAGGGCTTTTTTTTTAACCAGTTTTTAAACAGGTACTGAGCAAACGGCAGTCATTTGCGTCTGACTTCTTTTTATATTACATTATTAAGACTGATTTCAGTTCCTTAAAACCAATAATGGTATTTTTAAAATACAAATTTGCCTTCCAAAATTGATTTTAAAGTAAAATAAGTTATAAGACGGTAAATTAACGTACTGTGGAACTTCATTTTCGACACCCCAAACATTAGAAGTTTTTTTCTTTGTTTTCAATTGTTTTTTGGTAAGCCAACACTCGTGAGAGATTTGTTAGCGACACGCTGTTCTCCCTATCCCGCCGCCCACTTGTATCAAAAAAGGGGGCGTTACCGCTCAGTGGGAAGCGGAAAGTGGGATGTGATTCCAGCTCACACTGTTCGCATTTATATTTATTTAAATTTTATGACTTCATGTTGCCCAAAAAACCAAACCACAAACGAAATGAAACTCAAATATGTACACAAAGTTTCAATGTGGTCGACGGGGAGTCGCTTTTGAGCTTGGCAGCTTGGGAACTTGGGAGCTAGAAAGCTAAACACAATTCGCATATATCGTACACTGAACAGCGTACAGATTAGAAATTTTGCGCGGCAACATCACAGAGTCAGAGAAAGGTGGTTAGAGAAAGTAAGTTGGGGTGGGCGGCTAGCAATAGCTGAGATGGGCACTAGAGCGGGCTGAGGGCAGGGGCGTGGCGCATTAACACCCATACACGTACAGCGAAAAGTTGCGCAGACATCTCTGTCTCAGTTTCGCAAGCTGCCAGCTTTGGTGGTGGTTTCGCTCTGTGTGTGTGTGTGTGTGTGTATATGCAACCACAGCTACCGGCATGGAGCCTTAACGGCCAACAACACTCGTAACATACCAAAAGCAACAATAACAAACGCGAATAAAACGGCAGGAATTGCTTCTTGCTTGGGAGCGCACGCTTCAGCTAATTTAATCTCTTCAAATTGCTCGACAATCTGCGCGGCATTAGAACTACACACGTGAAAAGTGATACATACAACAACCCCATACTCCCACCTACCCCTCCTCTCTCACAAGCTCCTGCTGTGATTTTCTGGTGCGAATTAGATTACATACATGGCAAACTGGAAATTTGTGCGCTTTATTTTAACAAGCATCGTTTGTTAAACTGTGTTGACTGCAAATACCCGATAAGCTTGTCTTTAATTGCAAATCAAAGCGGCGGCCAATAATCAAGTTAGCCATGTGACATAACTACACATTAAGCTTACAATATTAATTGCGAGACTTTTGTCACATATTAATCCACCGACCACCACTGCAGGCGATCCAAAACCAATCAAGCATGCATCACAGCGCCAAGCTCTCAAACAACTATTAACTACTACTCCTATTGCTTCTCCAAAATGATAAGTAAAAGTGCAGACGGGCGAAATTTGTCTATTGTCTGCCCAACTTATATTGGCTCGAACCAAACAGCCAATTAGCATTCAATGCTGAATCACATAGACATCATTTTAAGCTGCATGATATGTTGTAACTATGGTTACAAAATAAAGAAAAGAAAAAATTATATAAAAGCGATGATGTAGCAAAGGCAATTCAACTAGTACAATATTCGACTTTATACTTTTGAGATTGAATATCAATTAACACATTTGAGGTCTCCGCCTAAATGTATGCAACTAATTTTGAAATACGTTAAGACACCTTCTGTGGCACGAGTTATCTCTACGAATTTGTAATAGTTGTTATTTGACTGCTGTGTACAATATCAATTAAACATTCAAGGATGACAACAACATTTCTAAAAATCATAAATAATCCATTTATATCATTTATATCGCCTTTAACAACATGACAGAGCCAAATTGACAGGCCTGTTCAATACTGTCACTCAATAAACAGAGCACGCATTTTGCGGTTTTTGTTATGGGGCAGCTCTTCAAATTGAACTTAATAGCAGGGGTATGCGTAACGCTTATAGCTTAGCCAGACACACTTTCGTTTTAATACACTTGTATGGGGCGTTTTTTTATGAAGAATTTTGTGTAAATTTTATCTTACTTTATGTATACTTAACTCACTAAGTTAAGCTTCTTAAAATGTTTCGTCTTTTTGACCATGTTCTTTTTTCGGCTTTTCAATATTTGCTACTCATATTTGTGGCATGTTAATTAGCCGCCAAGACGACCAACTGCATGCCAATGGAATTGAGTTCAACGATAACGACAAAAGCAACACCAACAAAGTCAAAAGCAACCGCAACCAGCAACAACTTCAACAACTGCAGCGACTGCAGTGACTGCGCTTGTGCATTCCGTTTTAAAAGTTTTTGTTTTTTTTTATATTTTATGCTGCTGTTGTTGTTGTTGGGTTTTTTTCCTCTCTCTCTGAAAAGACTTGTGTTACGTAACCGGCATGTGGGCTGTGTGACCCAGCTGCCGAGTCACTTCTGTTTGCTTCACTCGCCAGTTGAGCTGCCAACCAGCTCTTGATGTGTAAGTTTTGGGCCAAGTCTGAAGCGAGTGTGCTTTTTGTGTGTATGGTAACTGCTGGCCAAGTTTTCAGAAGATATAGCTATATTCAACGTTAACCGGTTTCCATATTACACCATTCGCTTTTTAGATTTTGGCAGTAATAGTTCGCACTTTGTGGTCTGTGAAAGAAACGCTTAATAATGCTAAGCACTACGCTCCCAGCACGTCTGAGAGTCGTCCAAGATCGATACGAATGATTAGGTTGTTGCGGTTCATTGCCCTTTCTAATGACTTATTGCAAATGTTTAGCATAATCGAAATGCAAATTCGATTAAATAGTGTTATTCGTAGCAATAAATAATGTTTACAGCGCCAAAAATTGTCAAAAGAATAGCCAACAAATCGAAAGTTGTAGCGATTAAATGCGCCTCATTAGCTAGACAAGATAATTTATTGGTTGGGCAAAAGAGAAGGAATTTTGAGTTTGAAGTAATTAAAAAAAAAAACGCCTTAAAGTCAAAGCTTAAAGGCTGCACAAGGAGTGCAATTACTTATTCAGTAGTTGTTTGTACAATTTTAGTTGGTAAAAATTATTTATTATTGAAATTCTTTTCTTAATTTAAATCCAAACAGATATCTAAAAATACCTGAATATTCAGCTAATGCAATCGTAAATCCCTAAACCATTACAATACAGTCACATGATGACAAAGCTAAAACACTGTCTGTCTATTAGTTTGTGGAAAGTCTGGGAACCCAAGTTTTTTATTTTTATTATTTTATTTTATTAACATTTTGTGTATTTTCTTTTGTTTGGCGTTTGACCAATTGCGTGACCGACACGTCGGTGTCAACGGTTCAATGAACCAGAAGCCAATTCTTTAGCTACCTGGCCGGGCTAATTATGATAATTAAGCGGTCAAAGGCATGTGTAAGCCACAACAATGGCTATTCTTTGATTTGAACAAAGAAGCTTACATTTACAAAATGTTTACTCAAAAATACTAAATGCGTAAAAACTTTAAATTTAGTTAAAGCAAAAACACCAATCAGAGACCTAACTTTGATAAATCGTTAGAGTGATGTTACAAACATTCACCTAATTATATTTTTGGATGCTTGTCGTTTACATATAGTAGTTTTAATTAAGTACCTGGTACCTGGTACCTGGTGCCTGAGCTCAGTAGTTTCTTAGTTTTGCAAGATGAATTTCGCTCATTAAGAAAATTTACAAGCAATTTGAAATGGCTTGTTAATTACTTGAAAAAAAGCAATTTTCGAATGGCTTCAGTGATTCTGCGCTGCTGGAGACATACATACATATACGACACATAAGTATGTATAAATCCGATTTCTATGAATTCACAGTTAATTAAAGTAACTTTAATTACATGTTGCCAGCAAAGACACGAAATAATAATGAACAAAAATTCGAAAAAGGCTAAATTCTTGCGCTAAAAAATCTATTGAGATCAAATTTAAAGCGATATTTTTTAGCTACGTTTTTTGACACTGTGTTGAACACATATTGATGCAGGTAAAACTACAAATAAAAAGTACAGAGATGTCCGAATATTATATTACTTTCAGCGGTGGGTGACTCTCACCGCTCTCATTTGAAATTTGAGAAAGAATGGACTCTGAATGTGACGTAGTTTTAGGACAAGCGTTAAGCATATAATTTTATGTATTTAACTTAAAATGTTGAGAGAGGATGGGTGACACTCGGGCCGCTCTCATTTTAACCATGCCTCTGAATGTGGGTGACTCAGAACCAATTTTAGAAATTATCTATCTAGAGCACTTTAAGGTTAATGGCACAAAGTCATCTCTTCTCCGATCCAACTAAAACTAATTGAAAGCTAAGCTAAGCTTTTATTGCATTAGATAAATTATATTATGTCTTGCCTTTTGCAATCAATTCAGCAACTATATTGCACTGTTCACACCTATTTTTTAGTATAAACTAAGAAATGTGCCTGAACTGTGAGCGTAACAGGGGAAGAAATAGTGGTTTCAAACTTTAAAAAGCTTACAATATTTCGCTTGTATATAGAGAATGTTCAAATTGATGTGCTTAGAGTAAGCCCATTTTCATTTTAAGATGAAAAACGTTTTGAAATGAAAACTTATCTTCACTAAAATATGGTGTATTTACTTTATCAATGCATAGTATTATGTCCAAATCTAAATTTAATAAGATTAACTTTTGCAAATATTTTTTAAAAAATTTACTTTTACAAAATAATAAAATTCAGACATAAATCGTTAAGTTACAACTTTAAAATCAAATCAAGAAATAAGAGTATATTTTTGTCGAATTAAATGACCAGCTTAACTTTACGCTGATCATTTTCGTTGTTTATCAACTAACCAAATGTGCTGCGCATCATTATTAATGATTTCTATCTGCTGCCATAAAGGGAAGGTGGTAGATTGTTGTGTTTTTATTTCAAAAGCAAAAAAAAAAAAAACATTTAAAATCGAAAATAAATTAAATGACGCATCAGTTTTGTGAAGTGGAAATTATTATTAAGACTATAGCCGAGTTAAGATACATTTTTTAAGAGTCTCGCACTCATCGAAATTCAATTGTGCTTGGCCACAATTGAAGTGTGGGCTAAGACCTTGTACAAATGGCAATTGTTTGTTGAATTGAGTCATGCTCGAACAACTTGAAGTCGTATCTAATTTGAAGTCAAAAACTGATCATTGAATCCTACAATTATAGCAGAATCATTTTGTGTAATTTTTTTGGACAAAACCTTTTTGTCAACTAGAGAGTAAAAGTGTTTTTTCAGCACACATTTTTAAATGGGACGTAGGTGTGATGAACTCACCTTGACAGACGAGGCAATTAAGCAGTATTGCAACAGCAACAACAACAACAAGCTGTGACCATGTGCTGATTAATCCTTGTGTTGGTGTCGTTGGAGTTGTTATTGTTGTTATCCTCGTTCTCCTCTTTGTTGAAGTTGCCACTGCCGTTGCCGTTGCCATTGCCGTTGCCATTGCTGTTGTTGTTGCTGTTGATGCTTGTGTTTGTCCCTGACGACGCGTTTTTCTCCACACTGACAGCGTTTCCATGGCCAAAAAAAAAAAATTATTGTTGCCGCTTTACTCCACGCAACGACCAAAAATCCAGACGAAAAAATTTCTGGAAATTTGTCTACGGATACTGTTTGTTGTTGTTGTTCCTTGGCCTTAAAATGAGCTTTTGTAAGTATTTTTTGACTAACAACAAAATTCGAATGTGTAAGCAGGTGCTTTAAAAGAGAGATTTGATTTTCAGGTGGGCTGCTGTCTTTGCCTTAGACAAAAAATCAGAACTCTGCGGACTGCTTTCTTTTATTTGAATTTCTGGTGGGTATCTTTTAGTATATCGTTGTTTTTGTTAAGTTGGCGGCAAATTTTTATTGTTGTTGTTTTCTTGTTTTCCTTTCTAATTCAAGGTCTCACATCGTATTTTGCAGGCTCCATTACACACACACACATATACATATATAGGCCCACGTCATGGTATTGGTGATTGCTGAGCTGCGCCTTTGTGTTGGTGTCAGGCTCTCTGCTTTTATTGTCGTGGTATTTGTAAGTTGGTCTACAAAATGGCGAAGGTTTGCATTGTGATGTTGTTTTTTTTTCGGTTTAAGTACAGCGATTGATAAATTTTTTTTTTATGTTTTTCAATTTTATTTAACTATCTACAGAGTTTTTCATTGATGTTTGATATTTGTGCTTGGTTTTTTTTTTAAATTTTTTTATTCGCTTATCAATTTCTTATAGAAATTATCTAAGTTATTGCGCAAATTTCACTTTAAATTGTAAGTTTAGCTTGAATTATTGTTGGGTTCACGTTTTATTTGTATATATTAAAATTAAGTTTGTATGTAAAAGAAAAAACGAAATAAAATGTTTTAAATTGGGCTATGCCCATAACTATAGATTCGTTTTCAACGCATCAAGTTTTATTTGATTATTATAATTTCACACTTTATTGTTTACCGTTCATAGAAAAAAAAACAAAGGTTAGTTTTTAAATTTTAAATAATTTGCCGTCGTTTTATTGTAATTTAATATTTTTCTTCAATAAATATATTTTATATGTGTATATATTTGTCAACGCCAAATGTGTGTGGAGGAGAATGAAACGGAAAAAAGCGTTTTGAACGCCGCGACTCGTGAAACGCGCGTCAGGAACAAGCTTCGGCCTCAGACTGAGTGCCGCGCAAATTCCAAAGCGTTCGCGGTGGTATCAATAAGAATGTATGCAGCGTGCGGTATTTTTATGACCCTTTTATAGGCTTAGTATTAATATTCACACTACAAAATTGAGTACGCATACATTACATTACATCATTAGTTTCCAACTCGACTCTTGTGCTATAGTTTATAGTAAGTTGGTAGCCATTATGTAGATGTTGGCGTAAACCAAGTTACACAGTCAAAATTGTAAAATTAACCAACAAATGTAGCATTTGGTCACACTTAAACATTATAAATGCTGAATGTTTTGTATAGATGGCGCCACAGGCAAAGCGGTTAAATTTCAAATGCTCAGCTGGCCTTATAGTTTAAGCGCAAATAAAATTTGTACTTTGTTGCTTCAACTGCTAATAAAACATTATAGATGGTATACAAAATGCAGCATGTATTTGTTATAAATCATCTACAAAGTGTGCTCGATTGTGTTTCAGTGTATGCACATATGAATTTGTACACGGTTTGTGTTTTCTGTTGGTTACTTTCTCAACTTTAAACGTGTGCATTTGCATTTGCGGTCACAATCCCTTTTGCAACGCCAATGGACGCAAAATAAGCCGTTAACCCTGACATTTTCTCTTGTTGCTCTGCAGATTTGTCATTGTTCAATCAAATTCGTAAAGTCAGATTAAAACTCTGTCTTGGGATATAAGTATGGCATGGTTAAATAACTTTTGATGGCGCGAAAAAAGCTGAGAGAAATTCGTAGCCAAACCAGCCTTGTGACTGTGATTATGCATTTGCATTTATGTATTATCATTGCATATTCAACACATGTACGCATACATAGGCGCATATACAAAATGGGGGCAGCACATCCGGGAAAATAAAGGCAGCGAAAGCAAAAAGCTTTTACTACTACCCCAAGGTTTGGGCGCGTAAATATTGGTAAGCTTTTCAGCTACAATGACCATACAGGGTGCGTGTCAAAGTTTGCAATGGAAGGATGGACTTTGCACTGCGCATGTGCGCACAGGACAAGCACATAAATAGTAGTAGCATACATACACAGTTTGTACATACATATGTATGTATGTATCTGTTGTTTTACATGCCGGCTTTTCGATAAAATTGAGAGTATGATCTGGTTGTCATCCTCTGCCCAATTATATAGAATCTGAAATATGTTAAGAGTTATTTTTTCTATTGTTGTCATTTACACTAACTACATACATTTTAAACGATTATTTAAAATTTTGAGTATAAATGTTTAATTCGGAAATTTTATAAATGTTTTGCATTTAATTACCACAAAATCATTGTATTAACATCAATTATTTGGTAATTTTAGCTGTAATGCTTTAAATTCACATTAAGCAAGTACATATACAAATAACATAGCACCAACAAGAATTCTTGTTGATAAACTTCAATTTTTTAACGGCTTTTTGGCGCCATCTGTGAGGCAAAATATTCACTTCTGCAATAGAGCATTTAGGGCTTGCGCCATAGATAAGTAAGAGCGAGGGAGATGTCTATGTCAATCCAAAACAGTAAGGCCGTTCGTTAAACAACAGGCAGGTACATTTCTAGAGTTTATTTGCAAACCTGTGCATTATATCGATACACTCGATAGTCTAGTATATCAATCTGATATGTCTGCTTTAAATTTTAAAAGCCGGGTGGATGTTGTTAAATTTAGGCAAACGTTGTAGACTATTACGTTTAAACCTTCAGCAAAAGTATCTTTTTGCATTCAAAATGATGATATACAATCAAATCTACTAATTATTTAGGTCAGCATCGGTGTTATTGGTGTGGTGAATAGTCTTGTCACTGTTAGTTGGTCGATGACAAAAACATATGATGCAAACGTCAATCGACTAAGTCGATAACATTCTGTTAGTGAAGTTGTCAAAAGCGGACGTGTTTCTGCAGCGTTTATACATTTACAAATTTTTTGTAATAGAAATAAATACAGATCAAACAAAAACTGTAAACCAAAGACCAAAAAAACAATGAACTAATGTAAAGACACACCGCGAGTACTTAATAAGCGTGTTCCCCACGTGGAACTAAATTTTTTTCGTTTCTTCATTTTATGATGTGTGCCTGTGTGTAAGCAGCTTTGGGCGGCGAGTAAGTACCACCAACCAACCGACAGAGACAGTCGACAAACGACAGCCGAGTAGCAGCGGCAACAAAAACACGCAAAAACAACCAACAACGTCTCAAAGACGGCAAAAGAGTGAGAAAGAAAACAACAAAAACAAAAAAAAATTAGAAAACACAATTTCAAACGAAAACAATATAGCAAGCTTTGCCCAGCAATTCCTAAAATTGACCAAGTTGTACATGCAAAATTAAAGCAAACGTTTTTTTTTTTGCGTTTCTTTTAATTATAGGGAAAATTACCGTGAAATTTTAGCAGTACTCATTTTAATATTAAAAACGTCTATATGTGCGTGTTCGTCTTTCGTCTACATTAATGTCGATGTGCGTTAACATTTGCATTCGTTAATTATACATGCGAGAATAGTCCAAATCACCAAAGCAAAACGCGTCAGGACAAAAGAAGAGAGAACTGCAGCGCAATCATTTTCGCCACTTGACTTTGCTTTTGGTAGCTTGCTTGATAATTATAAACAAAGCGAAATCAAACACGGATAAAATTATTATTTGAGTTTGCGTTTAACGACAAAAACCACAGCACTCAGAGAGTGAGTGCAATAGAATTTATTTAGTTAAGTTGAGAGAAACAAACGCGCGTCACTTTGTTTGAGCCCTCAACGTGGGGCAAATATAACAACAACGCGTCAGCAAAAAAGAAAAAAAAAAACACTGAAGAACAAGAAGAATCGTCAACATCAGCTATAGTAGCAGCAACAAAAAATATAATACCAACAACGTAAACGCAAGAGGGAAAACGGAACAAAAGAAGCGCAGGCAGCGGTAAGTTCAGCACCCCCTTCCCTATGTAAATAAATACCAGTTAAATTAGAATTATGCTTTTGAAAATAGTTTTCACATGCTGATGTTGCTTTAAAAAATGCCTTTCGCTTTTTACAACTGTCTGCAATAATATTGTTTTTATTGTAAAAACGCCAATGGTCATTTGACAACAACGAATCCATCTCAATAAACCAATCAGAACGCTTCGCACCCGCATACAAAGAGACCACAACTGGTTTTGTTTACAAACAACAACGGCAAGTGCGAAAATTTTCTCAAACAGGTTTTTGGTATCGGTTTTCTTTTTGCTCTGCCAGACACGCATTGAAAATGCTTTTAATCACCACAAAAAAAAAAAAAAAAATTATAAACTGGTTTTCCCCTACTTATTGGGTGTACGAGCTTAAGCAACCAAGAAAGCAGCCAACCTATCGTTGAAGATGTGGGCCGAAAGTATGCATCTTCTCCCACACAAAAAAAAAAAAACGGCTTTTAGCTGACTAAGAGCGACACCTGTTGTTGTGTGTCATCAAGCTATTTTGCTCTGTTGTTTAATAATTTTTTGTACTCGCCGCAAGTAGTTATTTGATTATTTAGTACTAGTATTAGTAGTGTGTGCTACTTTTGATAAAAAAAAATAAATAAATAACAAAAAATTGTCGACAAGTATATAAGTGAGGCATTGTCAACAATTGTCTATGGGTATGTGTTTCACACGCCCCATACGTGACATCATGTCAATTTTTGAGCTCAATTAACGGCACTATTGACTGAGCGAGAGAGAGAGAGTCAAAAACCGTCTCCCCCCTCTGATAGCTTCAGCATAGAGATAATAACATATTTACTTCCGAAGAGAATTGTTGTCTTTTGAAAAGTCTAAATAAAATAAATGTAGCTTGTAAATTGAGTTGGATTTGGTTGCTGCCATTTGGTCTTTAGTTAAACTATTACAATCGAATGGTACTCAGATTTCTTGGAAACATTTGCAAACACTGACATCATTCAATTTTGCTTATAAATTAAAATAAAGCTTTTGAATTCGCTAGATTTGAAATTTGCTTGCTTTTTAGTTTTAAGCCATTTGTTTCTTTGCTAAAATAATGTGCATGCGCTTTTCTTTTATTTAATTTTCGCACGATCATTCACCGCATTCAATGACCCATGGCTTTTACCCTAATGCGTTTCATTTTCCCCATTTTCATCATACTAACAATTAAATATTTTGTACATTTTGTTTTGTTTCACGACGCCAACGATATTTGTGGCCGCCTCCCACAACAACATGCTCTCTTTCTCTCTCTCCCGCTATTTTTTACTCACTGCGCGCGTGTGTTTGTGTTTGTGTATGTGCTTGTGCGTGTGTGTTTAGATCCTACGAAGGTCCTTCTATGTTCATACCAACGGGAGGGGGTGGGAAGGGAAACAGGCAACAGTCAACACACCAGCAGAACCACAACCACCAGTCCCAGCAGCACCACCAGGCGTCACACGCGCATCCACATTCGCACCACCACCACCCCAGCCAACAGCAGCAACAGTCGCGCATCTCTCATCTGCATCATCAGCAACAACAACAGCAACAGGATCAACAACAGCATCCACAACTGCCGCAGACGCACGTATTTGTGCAGCAACAGGGTGCCGTCCCGAATCTTCTTCACCACCAGCACCTAACCCTACCGCCACATCTTCAACAACAGCATCTCCAGCAGCAGCAGCAACATCATCTGCAACAGCAACCAATTATCTTCTATCCACAACCGCCGCAGCTACCGTACGCAAATCACGCGCCCCACTCATCCAGCAGCAGCAGTAATGGCAGCAGCGGTGGCGCCGCTCTTCAACTGAGTGGCGCCGCCAGCAATACCTCGCTGGGACACGGTCAGACCCATCATCACAGCCTTGCTCATGCTCATGCTCAGGCGCATGCAAATGGTGTTCTCACTCCAGTTAGCAGCAGCAGCGGCGCAAGTTTGGTGCATGCACTCAACAGCTCCACGCTGCCGCCGCATTTTACGCAACCAGCTGGCCTGATCGCGCCGGCCGCCGGCAATGCTGCTGGTCCAGCCACCGCCTACTATTCAACAGCTTATTTGCCCTTCAATCATCCCGGAAATCTGCTTAACGCACAGACCGTTGCGTTTGCCCCGAATGCTGCAGCAGCAGCACCCACTCCCGGCTTTTATACAACGCCAGCGCAGCAAAAACATCAACAGCAACAAATGGCGGCAGGTCAGCAGCAAGCTGTTAATGCGAGTAGCACTCCAAGCCCGGCACTACCGCAACCCATTACATATTATCACTCAACAATGCCGTCACCGTTGCCGCTCAACAACAATAACAGCAGTGGCATCAAAAACAATAACAGTTCGACAGGAGGCGGCGTCGGCGGTGGCAATGGCAACCATCGTGGCAGCATGCGAGGCAGCGGACAGCGTTCAACGACACCGCAACATCAAAACTACTATGCAACCTTTCCACTGCCAACGGCACCACCACCGCAACGACATACAGCGGCAGCAGCTATTGCGCCAATTGTAAACGCACGTAACTCTCCGCTTAATGGAACTCCAGCGTATCCCATACCGCCAACATTTGCGCCTAGTACACCGATTGTGCCGCCGCAAAGCTTGAATACGGCGCCAATGATAGCGGCCACAGGCTTGCCAGCAGCAGCACCAACGGTTCCACCAACCGGACTGCACACGTATGCCTCGCACCTGCAAAGCAGCAATGCGACAGCCGTTGGAGCAACAGTGCCGAGCTGCATACCAACAGCATTTTCTACCACCTCGTTGAGTGCGGTGCAGCAGCTGGCCGGTATTGAAAAATTAAAGGAGCGTCGTCCTCATGCCATACCCATAATCCATCCGGATACCAAAGAGAATGTCCTCGATCCCAATTCATCGGTATTCATCAACAAGGACTCAAACTCTACTTCAAGAACGGCAAGCGAGTGCAGTCTGTCCCGTTCATTGGCATCCGGACCGGATGCAAGCTCGCTGCCCGCTTTGATACTAAGCGGCGGCATGGTAGATCATCAAATGCAAACGGAGAAAGCGCCACAACCGGTGACCGATATTCAGACAGACGCACATGAACCGGAATCTGCAGTTCAATCTGTTGTGACCCCACTAACTGATGAAGACAAAGTCAGTGTCATTGTGAAGGATTTACTCGCTCATTCGGACAATCCAGATCTTAGCTTTTTTCAATATAATGATGGTAAGTCTAATATGTTTATTGGATTAATTGGCTGTTTTACACAAAAATTATTCAATTTATTATAAATCGATAAGTTCTTTTTTGAAATAAGAACTTTAATTAATTAACGCTTCTAAGAAGTTAGTAATATTTATTCAAAAGTTAGCGAAAGAGGAAACTCCGATATTTACGTTTACACAATACAAAACTTATATCATTTTAATAATTAATCTGTAGTGGATAATTCCTCGGAGAATGCAACCGAGCAACCTGCTACTGGCAAGGAAGCCAATATGGATAATTTGGGGCCAACAACTAGCGCATGCCACACAGATGTGCCAGTGGTGTTCACTGAACCGCTGACAAGCAATAAACAGCGGCCCAAGTCGGCCAACAAGCAAAGTAAGTGGGCATATCAATATATACATAATGTCGAATAATGCATTTAATGATGATAACTGTTACAGGCACCGCCACGCCCATATCGATAGCAAACGCTGTTGCCGAGGCGGCCACCACAAGTAGCAGTAACAGTAGCAGTAGCAGTAGCAAAGCTCTTTGCATTCTGGCCGGCATTAAAGATCCATCAGCGCCACAACAACAGAAGCCACTTTTACCGACACCAATAACGGCGAATACTGCTCGCTTGACATCAGATTTGGGGCCAGCGAGTCCCACAAATATGCAAAAACCAAAGCTATCTGGTCAGCAAGTGAAGTGTCAGCAGCAGCGATTGCAGCAACAGCCTCAATCGGAGCCTCAACGTGAGCCTCAACCTAAGCAACAGCAACAGACTAAAGAGCAGCCGCAATCGAAGCAGAATCAGCAGCAGCAGCAGCAGCCTCTGCAACAGGCTCAACAGCAGCCAAAACAGCTTCAGCAGCCCAAGCAACATATTCAAGAGCAGCAACAGCAAGTGAAAAATCTACAGCATCTAAAACATGCTCAGCAGCATTCTCAATCGTCTCAGCAGCTCAAACAGCGTTCTCAGCCAAAACAGCAACAAGAGCAGCCACAACAAGTAAATAGTAAATATGAGCTGCCATCGAGCTCCTCATCGGCCGCCTCGACACCCACGCATCAGCCAAAGTTGCAACAGATACAGCCAACAAAGCAAACTGGAGTCGCTAAAGTCACACCAGCACCAACATCAGGTCCAAGCATGAGCACAGCTCAGCCAGCGACGGTTTCAAGTACAACAATGTCTTCAGCGGCTGTGCCGCCATGCAAAAAGAATACACGCAAACCGCAGAAGCGCAAGGAACTGGAGAAGAAAAAACAGAAAGTGGCAAGCAATATTGCAAATACATCGACAGCTGCCAGCAGTGTCACAACTGTAAACAACAACAATAATAATAATAATGCTAACAGCAGCAAAAGCGGCGCCACAAGCACCTTAAAGAGCAAAAACAATAGTAATAGTGGAAAAAGTGGCGCTGAGACCATTATTACATATGCGACAACCACTAAAACGACAGCCGCTGTCGCATCCGCAACGCTGGACAAAGTGGCGCCCACGACGACTGATAAGCTTAGTGCAACTAGTAATAATTCTAGCATAAGTTTTAGCCTAAGAGACAAGCAACCCAATGATTTGAAGCAGCCGCTGGCAAGCAATGATGAGACTGGCAGTGGAATCAAATGTAAGTAAACCATAAAACAAAATCGAAAACAAACCGTGTGTACTACATGTATTAACATTTTTTTGTTTTCATTTCTTAGATGACCCCCAGGATATAGATTTGTGTGATGTAAAAGCGCAAGTAGAGGTTGACAAGCATGTAGCCAACAAGGATATTGTAGCCAAGTTTCTTGACGATTCGCCGAATGAAGCTAAAATACAGTTGGAATTTCTCAATAGCAGCAGCTCTATGTGTGGCGATGAGGACTTGATTGCCGAAAAGTGCACGAAAATCGATGCGAACGCCAAACCTGCCGATCAAGATGTTAATAATTCAAATGATGCCAATGTGGACGAGCTGAAGTTTGGTGATTTTACCGAGGAAGCAACGCCGGATAATTCCAGCTTTATATGCAGCTCCACATGGTCGAGCTCACAACCAGAGGATGTAAAAAGCCCGGAGATCAAGTTGTCCGAGGATAATGTGGATTGTGCTCCAAAGAACAGCACAGAAAAAATCGAATTACCCAGCAAGACAGTCTCGCCTGCACATCAGCCGGTTCAAGAGCGTGTATCAAATACGAAGGTTACCAGTGCAAAGGCGTCAACAACAACACTAACCAGAAGCCGTAGTGTCAACAAACTTATAAGATACAACTTTGAGGAGTTGCGCGAGCTGTCGAAGCTCAGTGATTCTAACAAGCCGCCATTGGTGCCTTGCCAGAAGGGCGATTGTATTTCACAGCTATTCGTTTCGCGACAGTTACAGCAGGTGCAGCAGCAGCAGCAGCAACACCAGCAACACCAGCAGCAGCAGCAGCAGCATCATCATGGCCATAATCAGCATGGCCAACAATATCAGCATCCGCATGATTCAATTGACTATGCTTCTGGAAAGCGTGGACGCAATCATGTCCATAATAATAAGAAACATCACGAAGGAAATCAAGCGGCAATGAGCGGCAATTCGAGTGGTAACAGCTCAGGCCCCGGTGGCATGGGTAGCTCTAATACACGGCACATGGACATAATACGTGTACAGCTGTCACTAAAAGAGGAGATTAAGCTTTCGGAATGTGAGAACGCCTGGCAACCGGAGACGATGCGTCGAATGTCCTCTTACAGCGTAACGGAAGCGGATCCCGACGATGACATGGAAGTGGTACTGAAAAAAGTGCGTGGCATTCTTAACAAGCTGACCCCGGATAACTTTGATGTGCTACTTAAAGAGATGTCCAGCATTCGAATGGATACCCAAGCAAAAATGACAAATGTAAGAAATGTTTAGCATCAGTTTTCATTGTAATGCTTACTTATCAAGATTGTATTTCATTATAGGTTATGCTGCTCATATTTGAGAAGACAATTAGTGAACCAAACTTTGCGCCCACATATGCGCGCTTCTGCAAGGTTCTATTTCACGAGATCAAGGCGGAGAACAAGTCGCAGTTTACCAGCGCGCTAATAACGCGTATTCAGCACGAGTTCGAGTCGAACGTAAATGATGCCAATGCTAAGGCCAAAAAGTTGCAGCCCACACAGGAACGGATCAATGCG
Source organism: Scaptomyza flava (assembly GCA_030179655.1). Lineage (NCBI taxonomy): Eukaryota > Metazoa > Arthropoda > Insecta > Diptera > Drosophilidae > Scaptomyza > Scaptomyza flava. The sequence continues at coordinate 15,721,374 of JARNME010000012.1, forward strand.
TGCACGGATCCGGCCAAGAAAGTCGAACTGCGCGCCGAAATGGAGGATCTGGAATATCAGTTCAGACGTCGTGCCTGGGGCACTGTGCGCTTCATTGGTGAGCTATTCAAACTGCAATCGCTGACTAGCGATCGTGTGCTGCATTGCGTCGAATCGTTGCTGGAACATGGCTGTGAGGAGAAACTTGAGTACATGTGCAAACTCCTAACCACGGTTGGCCATATTTTGGAGGGCGGACCATCCGAACAGTACCAAAGTGGTGCACGCATCGAAAAGATCTTTCGCCGCATTCATGATATTGTGCAGCGTACTCGTAGCAATAATCATTCACACCGACAACATCAGCTCAACATTAAGATTAGTAGCCGTGTGCGTTTCATGATGCAAGATGTGCTTGATCTACGCACGCGTAATTGGGATCAGCCCGTGGCAGCGCAATCAACTGCCGGCAATCGGCGTCACAAGCAGCACGATGAGCCTAGGGCGCAGCAGCAATCACAGCAGCAGCACAGCGGCCGTGGCGGATTCCAGTCACAGCAACAGTCGCAGCAGCAACAACAATCAAATTACCAATATCAACAGCAAAAACAACACCATCAACATAATTATCATGGCTACGATAGCGGCAATTACTTTATGCAAAAGTCAAATAAATCGCAGCATCAAGAGAATCAATCATTGAGCATAGATCTCAATAAGCTGCGCTTTAGCAGCGGCAATACTGAGGACACATCCAACGCCAAGCTGGGCAATTCATCGCATTATCAATGGCGCAACGCAAGCAATCGTCCTGTCAGCTCAGCGCCAGCGACACAGCTCACTTTGCTTAAGCGCACGATGCCAACGAATTCTTTTACGAATCCTCCATACCAGCAGCAACAAACGCCAGCTGGTACAGCATCATCTACTGCCAACAGGAATAATAACATGGAAACGACAAACAGAGTTGAAAGCGAGTTCAATGAAAAACAGTGTCAGACTTTGGTCTCCAAGCTTGTGGAGGAGGTGATGAGCACACAAGATTGGCAAAAGGAGGTACTGTCAATTTGGCAGAGTGCAAATGCGAAGCCACAAACAATTGTATCTATTATACATTATGTACTGATACAGTATGTGCATCTTGCAAAAGTCGAGCGACAACAGCGTTTGGCATGCGCCAATGCCTTTTCTTTTTTAATGCGACATGAGGCCTTTGGACGGAGCATCTTTGCTCAAGCGTATGAGCGTTTTGGCGAGGGATTTGCCGATGTTCTGCTGGATGTGCCAAAAGGCTGGAATTATGTTTTTGAGTTTTTGGGACCCATCATACACGAAGGTTGTTTGGATTTCAAGGATGTGTGGCAAGGTCCTTGGGTGGAGGATTCAAATTTCACCGAATGTTTCGTGCGAGCCTTTGTCAACTATTTTGTGCAAGAATTTGGCGCCAGTTACACGCACAAGCTATGGCATATTGACAATAAACTGGATCGTGGCCAGCTGTTCTGGAGCGATGCTCGCAAATACCGTGACTTTTTACAGTCAAATAGCTTTCAATTTTTGGAGACAAAAATCACACCCACAACTGGTGTGCAGCGACCAAAGGTAACTCGCACACCCGCCGAGCATGTGGAGCGCATTAGCTATCTGCTGCGGCTGTCCAGTGATACCGCCATTGATTATGTCAACACTAATGTGCATATAAATGCACCATTTGTGCGCCAACTTACCAAATTTCTATGCTGTGATTTCGCACTAACTGTGATCACTAATAATCCATCAAATAAGACTACAAACAACAACAACCATAAGACTAACAAAAACAAACAACATCATCAGTTGCAGCTGAATGTTGAGATATTCAAGAGTCAGTGTACTCAGCTGCTGCGACTGTGCATCGATATGGTGGAGGCCCACGAAATCGCTTGCATCGAGGAGACTGTCGACGCGATACAGAAACAGTATAGGCTCGAATTTGATGATGATATGGCCGCTGGCGAGACCATATGCAGCATATGGATTGTGCTGTATGACTCGGAAGTAATTTCGCGGGACTCATTTCAAAAGTGGTTGAAACAAGAGAGTGGGCAATCTTCTGCCTACCCTCGACATCTAATGGACAAGTTGCGTGCGTTTATTGAGAAAATCTAAACACATCGCAAACCTAACACAGGATCAGCCACAAAAACAACAACAACTACAACGAAGCAAATCACAAGCAAACAAATACAAAACACATATTATGTATGCGACACTTGTAACAGCAGCATTTGGCATTTTATTCATACACCTCGCGCGGTCGTATTTACATATAAACTACATACTACATGCATACCAAACATTCATACCGCAGACACAAGGAAAAAAACATATGTTCATATAATATGAGAGTTTTAATAATAACACCTAAGCAAACAAACAACAAAACAATTAAAACTTCTACAATAAACAAAATACAAAATGGCAACAAGTAAAAAAAAAAAAAACTTAAGTTGAATCTCGGCTGCAAAAAGTATTCTCGAAAATCACACACAAACTTAACGTAAGATATAAGTCAGGGTACATATAAACATACAAATATAATACATATATACATATATATATATTATATATTATATATATTCAAAATCTCCAGTATTTCACTTAACATTTTCGAAAGAAGTCAAAAATCCCGCTAGTCTATCAGCCTAGTTATCATTCGATTCTTTATTTTTACCATTAAGTACAACAAATTTTACGTTTGTTAATCTTTTCATAACATATATTTACTTATTCTTACTACAAATTATTACAGAATTTGATTTATGTGATTTCCATGCAAACGGGCTCAACCGAACTTATACGTTTATTTCCTTATAAAGAATCTATGACTATTTGAACTTTTCCCGAGGCTTAGACTCAATTAAATATACAAAATTATATAATTACTTCCATGTATGTTATATTTTAAACAATGTAAATTATAGCAAGAAAAGACATGTAAAGTATGTATGTATTTAGTACACAAAATGCATGATAAAAAAAATAAAATAAATAATAATCCAAAGATACAATTTAAATTTAGCTGTAAAATGAAAGAAAAAAATACAGAAACTTTAATTTAAAACAAAACAAAACATTATAGCAATTTAAACCAAATTTAAAACTATATTAATAACTTTACAGCAAATATAAACAAAACACAAAAAAAAAAAAAATGGAAACAAACACAATTAAAAGCAAAAACCAAGAGCTCTAAGCCGCCTTGAATTAGTTATTTTTGTAAGTGTACACAAGGAAAAAAAAGATTAATTTCAAAAATTAATATTTCAATAGTAAAAGATTTTCACAGATTTTATTTTCATTTAGTTATCATTTTCGATATTTATTTATACACTGAAAGTGGTAAAGAAGAAAGAAAAAAATTAAAGAGTCGTATAATAAATTATTTAGCATAAAATATTAATAATACAAAATAAAATAAAAGCAAAAAATACGGTTAATTAAGGAATTGCGAAAGCGCTTCTGCACTGAAAAGCAAATTATTTAAAGCCAAGCTAAGAAAATTCTGAAAACTTCTAGCATTCTTCGCAAGCATTTCAAATGTGTAGCCAAATTCTGGTAAATTAATTGAAACAAAACACAAACTGTAAGCATTTTGTAGCCAGAAAACTTAACAAATTAATTTAATTTCAAATTAAATGTAAACAAAAATAGAAGCTGGTTAGAGAGGGGCGGTCTAACAGATAATGAAATTATAAACAGCAAATAATTACAAAATTATAATAATAATAAAAAAGAAAACAACAAGCAAAGAAATAAAATTGCAAGGCGTTTCAATGTGGGGCAAGACAAAACGACAACAACTATCAAATCCACACATCATACACACACCCGCACACACATCATACACACACCCGCACACACATCAGTTTAATGCATCCACATTAAATGTAACACCCCAGCAATTCATGGTGATGGCTGCATTTAAGTTTCAAATCGCATTTAGCATAAGAGGTTTAGGATAATGCTTTAAGGCTTGAAGCACGCGCAAAAGTAAGCACAGTTTTGAATTATGTGTCTATAAACCTAACTGATACACAATCTTTTATTCGTGCCTTGTTTAGATACCACTTAGATCAAAATGGAACGACGCGGGCGCATTCCAGTAGCCAAGTTTCGAACGCAGGAGGCCAAAACACGCAGTCGGAGTCGAGTAAGTGAACCGGACTATAATGAACAGGATCCGGAACATGATATGTTTACGCTGCTGGAGGACAACATTGCGCTTAAGGAGGAGAATAAGGCGCTTAAGTTAGAGATTGAATCTCGTAAGTTGTCATTCCTCCCAATACAATTTTTTTGGCTTTATACAACAATCTCTACATACAGATAAAACAACGCAGGAGGAGCAACAGGCGCTGCATGAGAAACTGTGCTCTCAACTAGAATTACTGCAACAGCAGCAAAGTAAATTTGTGCTTGAAATCAAGGAGCTCACTGTCAAGTTCAATAAAATTCTCAACGAACGCAACGCGCTCGATAAGCTGCACAAAATGAAGGTTGATCAAATACAAAAGTATGTTACGTATCTTAAATCTTACCCAGCAACCTGAATTGACCACTTCTTAAAGTCTCACCAGCGAACTGGAACACATGCGCGAAAAGCAACACGATAACTTGAGTGGCAGTAACGCATCTACGCTAATAGGATCCATTGAGCTGAAACGTAATCTGCTCAAGATATTACAACAGGATAGCAGCGATAGCGGCGACGTTGCCATTGGCAACGATCTGGACAGCCTCATCGACGTCGATGGCAATCTGGATATGCCCATTACTAACTCCTTAGTGGAACGTCTAGTAACGGAGTTCCTAACGCTCAAAAACGCCACCAATGCCGTCGAGCTTCAGCTGTACGAAGCCAATGAGAAAATAGCCGAACTAGTGGAGCATGTAAGTATAGAGCTTAATGTGCAGACTAAGAGCTTCAGCCTACTAACACTCTCTTGTACACTTATGCTTTATAGCAACATCTCTTGGAGGAGGAGAATGAAACACTGCGCACTGAGAATGGTAATCTGACCAAGGTAGCAAAACTGTTGACTGACAACATGAAGGAGAGTGTGGAGACCAGTCAGAAGTAAGAATTGATATTGTTGGATATAAAAAATATCACAGGTTTTAATTAATGCATACAATTTTACAGAATGGAGGCCGCTTTGATAAGGTTAAAGCAGCGCAATGATGAACTAACTGCCAAGACACGTGATCTAACTGATGGACAACCACAGGCATCACCGTCGCCCACAACACTACAGACTCAGGTGGAGTTTGAGGAGATCAAGGATCAGGTGCAACATCAAACGCGCGAACACAATGAACGCATTGTGGAAATGGTAAGCTGGCATCCAATGAATTTTAGCTACATTTTATTTGGTTATATGGTTTATATTTCTATCTATCTATTCTACCTTGCCTATCTACTTAAAAGCAAACACGTAGCATGTTTGATATATTCAAACCGTTCTCGAGTTTCTTTAAAAGCAACTGAGAATAAACAACAAAAGGGGCACAACCAAAAGGCAACTTTCTTACAGCACACACACACTTTACTTTACTTTAAATTGCACATCCTAATAATAATTGATTTAAAAGTTATGTAACCGACACATGCATGGAATGTGTCCAGCTGGTTTTCCACTGTTCCCTTTCAACATTATTTTTGGTGCTGGATTCCAATCGAAAATCACTAAAACGTAAGCGCATATCGCTTGCATTATGCTAACTAGATATCTTAAAACTCTACCCTCTATCTGCACTAACATGCATCAAAAGGCGTTTTAACTAATGTTTGCTCAACTAATTTTCGTTACCATCCCAACCCGCTCTGCTCCCGTCCCCGTACGGCCCTGCTCTTGTTTTCGTAGCAAAGTCTAGTGGATGCGGCTATTGCAAAAACTACTAACGAAGAACTAAAAAAATTACAACTTAAGTTGGAAATACTCGAGGAGCAGCTGCGTCTTGCTCAAACACGCGCCGATCTCGCCGAGGAGCAACTGATGCGCTATCAGCAAGCAGATGATTATCATACAACAAAAGCTATTGTAATAGCACCTCCTCCACCACCACCACCACCGCCGCCACCACCCATGCCGGCCAAAATAATTTATAAAGCTGCAACGGCTTTGGGTTCAGCTGGTGGAGATGGTGGCGCTGGCAGCAGCAGCAGCAGCTTTAGTCAGCATATAGCTGGGCATAATTTGCACAAAGGCGTCGGCGATAAGATTATCGATAATGTCAAGCAACAGGTACAGGCGCAGGCAGCAACAGGTATGTCATTCAGTTATCAACATTTTCATAAACCAACCACCAACTGGCCTAGTTTATCAAGTCCGGATATGCGGTTTTAGGGATGTTTGGGTGTGTGTGTGTGTGTGTGTGTAAGTGTCATATATTCCACTTAAAACTGGGAGCACTTTCACTCCTGCCATTGTTCAAGTGTAGATTTTTGTTCCTTTCTCTATTTATCTGTGTATATACCGAACGTATACGCAATCTACCAGCTTTTTATACATACATGTGTTCATAGTTCATATAAATTATTATTTTGGCAGCGTAGGGTAAACTGCACATATTGATAAAATTGTAACAAGACTGAAATGTTATTAAGTTAAATCACTGCTGGCTTGCAAATAAAGTTTTTTCAACTTTTGATCCAACTTAAAGGAAAATTTAAAAGCAACGGATTGATGAAAACTATTTCAATTTGATTGTTGTACAGAAGAAAATCAAAAAAGTATGTTCTGACTATTTTCTAAGAAGCTATAATTTAGCATATTTTTAAGAAAGTTAAGCATTTTGTGGAATTTCTAACACTTAAGTTTAACTCCAACGACTTAAGGTTTGGTTGCGCAATGTCTGCCTGTCTTCATGAACGCAACTTTATTCGACGCCCTTAAAGCTAAGGACTTGAAACTTTACTTCAAATATCTTGTTCCGTGGAAGGCTGGCAAATCGATGACAAGTCGATATACCTTGCAAATCGATAATACACACATATTTCCCACATTTTAACAGTCACCCAATTTTGTGAGAAGATAGCTGGTTCCTTCCCAGAAAAATCTGAATCAAAATGCCACTCTCCCAAAGTTCGCCCTACTCCTTCTTCCGCCGTTTTTAAGCTAAACTGGTGACATTTTCCTAAATCTATGATTTTCACGAAAAGCTTTTATTTATTTCATTAACGCTATATACAAAAGATAAAGTTCAGCAAGCAAACATTCCCAAGCTTCAAAAATTAATCATAGTTTTGTTGCAATAAATAATTTTCAAATATCGTTAAACTTTTCTTAGAGAATGCCTTAAGTTGGTTGCCTTAAGTCAAAAAACGATCGAAAACTTTTCGAAATTTTCGCGTCAACGTCGACAAAAACTAAACTGACCAAAAAAAATTATGAAATTGGAACTATGCAAATGTCAGGCGCTTTTTTGCCTGTCTTTCACTGTAGATGCTTTAATCCTTGGGTAAACATTGACAGTCTATGTTTCAGCGTTTGTTGTTGTTATTGTTATGCTTCCGTGTTGGATTTAACAGCCTTCTACTTGAGGCTGTCAATTGTCAATTGTCAGTTTTTGCTTCACGCAATACCCGTCCACCGAGTGTGGCAACATACCATTTGCGATTATAATTGATTTTGTGCGTGTTTTTGTTTTTTTCTTTTTCTACTGGTGATGCTGCTGGTGTTGTTGTTGCTGTTGTTTACCTAAACGTTGCCACGGATATGGAGGACGGAAGCAATGGCCATGCCCATTTTTTTTGTCTGATGCTTGTTGCATCGGCGGTAACTTCTTAATTAAGTTTGCCACGAGCTTTTTGACGCAGCACAGACTGGCTGCCGACTGTTACTACGCATACACACACACACACACATTTATATATATGTATGCATGCATATGTATGCGTATAGAGATGTAGTATGGCAGTAAAAATCTAATTAGCGTCGGCTTTACGCTCAGGAGAAAGAGAATTGGGGAGGACACGGTTGAAAGTTGAATTTCTTTTTAGCCTTAATACATTTTGCAATCAATGTGAAACCGCAATACTTTTTAATGTGTGTGGGTGTATGTGTGTGTGTATGCTGATGTCGTTGTTGTCGTTGTTGTTGTTATTGCTATTGCACTTGTAGGACATCCTTGGCGTTTAATTTCCGCTTTTATTGCGTTGAAACAATTGTGTGATATTGATTTGGTTTTGAGCTTGAGATGGATGCTTTCTGATTGCCTCATAACTTTGGTGGCGCAAGTATGAATTCAGTTTCAGTTCAACGATGACCCAACGTTAGAACGCTTTTGGTTAACTGAAATACTTGACTAGATTTAGAAGTTATATACGAAAACTGTGCACATTTATACTAAGAATAAATGTTTGCCTTTTTAGCCTCGAGGATAACTTCTTGAATGTCGTTAATAGAATTTTCCAAGCTCATGTTATTATTATTATTTGTTCTTAGTGTAATAAGCTACTAAATTTTAACAACTGTAGCGAATTATGACACGACTTAAACCACAAAATCCACACAACAGGTCAACTGTGTACATACAAGCCATGTAAATAGAATGAAAATGAAATCAACTGGTTGTCGAAAGGGCTTTAATGCGCACTCACAACCACACAAGCTTTTGTGTGATATGTGTGTGTTTTGCCAGACCGAGCATGCCTAAATGTATTATGTTGAAAATACTTTTTGCAAATACGCATTTTTATAAATTCAAACTATCGATCTGTACACAAAATTATAGCCTTTTTCGCTTGAACAGCAACGAAACTAATGCATATGCAATTATGTGTGTAAATATTTCGCCTGTCCGTTTAGTTTGTAGCATAAAAACTCTTTTACTTTAAAAACTTTTTTTTAATTTCAAAATTGAAGAGTAAATTGTTGATCAAGTTAATAAGTTAAGTTTGCACTTAGACAACATCTAGTTTGGAGCAAAGAGTGTTCTTATCAAACAGCAATAGTTTAAACTGGCATGAGGACAACAACTGTCGCATCTAACTTTTGTGTATTGCAACACACATATATATATATACATATACCTACGGACTGACTTAATTACAAGACCCTCTCACTACCACACTTGCAGTCGCACTCTCACTGTCACTGTCGCACTAAGCACTTCCGTTTCCGATTGTTGTCGACTGCTATTTTTTTGTGTTTTCTCTCTTCTTTTTTTTTTTGGCGCGCTCACAACACACGCGTCGTATGCGTAACGAGGCGCACATTGAAATCAATCAAGGCGCATATTGTGTGCAAGGCTCGAGTTATTAAAGCAACGATGCTTGAGCTGTTGCTATTGCTATGTGTTTAGCAATATGTACATATTTAAACGTATAAAGTATGTAAACGTATATTATGAATGCTATATAACCTGCGTACAATAAATGCCCGTACAGTTGTAAACGAAGCGCGCGCGCGTCACTTGAAGCACATGAAGCGTTTGAGCTGGCAGCAATGCGAGCGGCAAGTTTACAGCTAGCCAGCGTTCTGGCGCATTCGTGTCCTGGCGCTCGTTCTTGTCACCATCAGGCAATACCAGCAGCCCAGGCAGGCAAGCAGACATCGACGCGTCGTCGCAATCGGCCCAAAAACAAATGAAGCGAACCGAGCGAATAAATTTTCTGACAATATTGTTGTCGCTTGCCGGGTGAAGCCAACCTGTAGTTATAAGTTTGTATGTGTGTATGTGTTTGCGTTTGTGTGTGTGTGTGATATACAGCATCTCTCGTACGGATTGCCATAGCAATGTTTATATGCTTTAAGCATCGTCAAATAGCATTTGGCTTTTGTCAGCCACTTGTTTCTTTTGTTCTACCAATTATTATTGACGAGAGTCTATGCTCATTGCTCGCCTTCGTCCTAGCATCAAGCTGCCACATTTAGACCAATTTCCGCTTGTGTAAATTAATTGACTTTGAAGAAGGCACAGACCTACCGACCGACCCACAGTCGGATACCATTTCCGCAGCATTTCCGGTTGCGCACGATACAGAAAAAGGCAAGCTTTACACACTAAATTACTTTATGCATACTTCGAGTATGTGTTATGCCACCGACAACTTGAAGAGCCAGAAGCAAGTGGCTATTAGCTGGCTTCCTGGGTCGAGGCTACTGCCGCTTGGCAACACAGTGCTTCCAAGAAGCAAACAAAAATTGAGACGTCGAGTGAGCGAGCGGACAAGTGGACGAATGGACGGACTTGGTGCTATTGTGGCTGTCGTCTATGCGACAGCTTCGGCTTTAAACAGCCATCAGGCGTTTACATGTTTCACTTGCAGCTTACGGAGCTTTATGTTACCCAGCGCCCAACGCTACGTATCAAATTCGATGAAGGCAAGGCATACGCCATTTATTATTTTTACGAGTAAACCGAACAGCACAGCGCATTCCGCAGCCCAGGACTCGAAGACCAGCACAAGACGCTACCTTCAAGTGTCACATTATTGTTGTCGTGCTATGGCGTATTATTATTATTTGTGCGTTTTATATTTCCGTATTTTATTGCTTCACTTTTCTTATAAACATACAAACACACACACGCACACTCAAGCATACAAACAGCTCATCTAGAGACCGTATAAATTCATTGACTTGGGTTTTTGGGGCACAACAATTCGTTATACGCAACATCAGCAATGTCAATTCTCGTTCATCTGACAGTTGTTGAATGCATGGGATTAGTTCACACTCCTTTTATTCTTCATTTTGCTGTTGCTTTTCGTGATTTATATACATTTGCCACACACCCGATAATCCGCAATTTAACATCCTTAGCACACTTGATTGTGTTACGTACTTTAAAGGTAGGTGCTCTTTTAATACTTTTTTGGCTAAGGTTTATACAAACTAACCGCATGTTAGTTGAACTCATTGGTTGTTAAGTTAAACAACAGTTATTAAAACAAAAAAAAACTTGCAAAACAATTACCTAATTTATCTTAACTACACAATTCTTTAAGGTCTTGACGCTATAGTACGCGAATTTAAATCTGGTCGCGTTACGTTGCGTCGGAACCATCGTCGCAAAACTGGAACCAGCGAAGCTCTGAAGGAGATGTTCCAAGTACTGGAGATAAGTCAGAAGCAGAATCGCAACTCAAAGATATGCGTCGATCTGAATACAACTCTTTAAGAGGAAGGGAACTTTCTTATTCTCTTACTTTGGTCTCATAACTAAGGGCTACGCTGTGCTTGAACAACTAACATTCCATGCATTTTTACTATTTATTTATTACCATTAACTATATATGCCTTTTCGAATGTGCCTTTTACTTGAAAGAAGAACAGCAAAAAAAAACCGCCATTTAATTTACTACTCCTGTTTTCATGCATTTGAATTACCTAACATGTATTTGTCTTTTTGAAGTGTTCACATACTAATTATTATAATTATTTATACTTTATTAACAATAAAACCCAACAAAATTGTTTTCAATAAAAAAAAACCTTATAACAATCAAAATACTATTTGACAAATATGCGGTTTAGTTGGGGTTTCAGCATGCTTAAAAAGAGCTCAACTTAGCTGGTGAAACAAAAAAGAAATTTCACTTGTTATTCAACAAGATGCAAAATCTTGAGGGATGAGCTACATTTCACCTTTCTCCTGTATTCAAAGTAAGTTCATTAGGCTTAATTGTACTTTATTATTGCTTATTCTTTGGCCAATGCACAGATCGCAAATTACAAAAATTTACACAGAATTGCATACATTTTAATGTATACATTTTAATGTATGTATATAGATAGTTTAACAAAGTTTTAAAAGTTATTTGTTCATTATAAAAGTACATGTGTTAAAAATACACATTAAAAATTGATGTTATGGCTATTGGCGTACAGTAAAAATGTGTGTGTGTAAATAGTTTTTCACATTTTCACATATTACAAAATTTGTCTAATCGATAACGAATTGATTTACAAGTATTATATTGCAACATGTATTGTAATTGACTTTAAATTGAGTTTGTGCTAAAAATTGACATGCTCGATTGCATTTTTGATTTCGTTTTGTAATAGATTGTGGCACATGTTTGCATAAAGAAACGTACAAGGTTATATAAACAACGTAAGAAGTAAAACTTAAAATAGAATAGTTTTAATTAGTAACATACATCTATATGTATGTAGATAGTAAAATACATCCTTGTGGAAGACAAGTAACGTGTGTGCTTATTGTGTGTTAATCGAAAACAAACTTTTTTAATAGAATATCGATACATAAATGTATGTAAGTTTGATAAAAAATGAAGTTTTAACTTAGATAAAAATGATGATATGCTCAACATAATATCATTTCAACATAATTAAACATTTAACATAGATCTGTAATCATACTTAGGATTAATTATTTTTGTTAAAAGCTTTTATATTAAATATTATGCGATCGTTTGTTAAGACACTTATGCCGTTTGCTATTTGGTAGTCGGTCATATGAGGCAAATGTTGTTGCTTTTTGTGTGTTATTGATCTTGTTGCTCGTTCCTTATGCTTACGCGAGTAGTGCTAAATGTTTAATTTATATGTATGTAGTAACAGGAATATTTGGCACTCGATGCTTGCTCGTTGACAACGTTTTTAGTTTGTTTTTATGGCGCAACACTGGAAACAGTAGTGAGAGTTTCATTTGCTGTTCGTTTTTTTTTCATGGAATGTGTTTACTGTGTCGCGATGGCTTTGGTGGCGGAGTTGGAGGACGCGGTTTTGTGGCATCATTGATGCCCGGCATACCAAAGTTTGTGGCCTCCAAATACTCATACGTTGTGTTTGTAATACTGGTCTTTGTCATGATTGTGGTGCTGATGCTGCTGCTAGAGTTCGTATTGCTGCTCAGCACATTTAGCATGCTATAACCATTTGGATTCCAGTCCAGACTGTGTGTCAAGCTGCTAAAATCGGTTGAGTCACGAGTTTTGGCGGGCAATGGCGGTGGTCGTGTGTCCTCCTCCGAAGTGGAATCGGTCGTTTCTTATAAATATATAATAATAATAATTACCAATTTACCAAGATGTACGCTATTTATACTTACCAACTGAGTTGCGATTGCTACTCTCGGAAAGCGAGCGCGTGTCTGCAAAGTTTTTAATGCTCGCCGTTGGCGTTGCAATGCTAGCCGGCCGCGAAAGACGACGCTCTTTTTCCTTTTCTGAGCGCAGTGGTCGTTTGGGTGTTAACTTTTGAAAATAAACTAATTAAGGTGGCATTCTTATAAGTTGTGTATGAAGTTGTATTTTACCTCTTCAGTCAGCACGCGTGGATCAGGCGTCTTGGGCCCGCTCAATGAGCTATTAGAGGCACTGGCTAGCGAATTGATAGATGTTTTGACTTCGTTTTCAGGCGTCGAAGTAATTGTGGTCAATGGTGGCGTATACCACTGACAATTGGCTACCGGCAGGCTTAATGTCTCGCGATCCTGTAAGAAAAGTTTGTTAGTTCATAGTAAAGTATAATATAAAAGTAAAAGGTTATGTTACCTTCTTCATGGAGCGCCGTTTGGCGGGTGTTTTGTCCTTGTTTTTGGGGCCTTTAGTGCTGGGCGAATGTCCCAGACTGGGTCTATGTAAGCGGACACAATAAGCAACAAATGTAATTTACACAAATAAAACAAAAATACAAAAACCAAACATGCAACAAAAATCAAGTTGGAAAAAATAAATTTATAGTCTAAAACTAAAAATTTTCGAGCAGCGTAATAAGGGTTAAAAGAATTGATGTTTTTTTTTAGTTAAAGGATTTTTGGGTCAAATAAACAGGAGCCATAACTCACCTGGTGTTGAAACTTAAGCTGGCCAGCGTTGACTTGATGGAACTTGTGGGCGGACGCGGAAGAAAAGTTGACTTGGAAAGGCCGCTGCTGCATTTGGAGAAGAAATCAGCATTTACAATCTGAATGCCAGAAAATCAATAATAGCAACTTACTCAGAGGAGCCCATGCTGGTCTCGGACAATCGATTATTGCTGCTGTCAAAAAGTGCAGGCAGGAAAGAATTGGTGCGTCGCATTATCACCGAATCACGTTCGATTTTCAAGTCGCAGGTTTTGCGTCCGTATCGTGACTCAACATGATGCTGCATGTCCGCAAAGCAGCCCTCCAAATGATCCTGCAATGCTTTAAGACTATCAGGTGCTTTCTGGCGATGCAATCGAATGGCTAAGGAAGCAAGGAAAGTTAATAAAAAAGCAACTTGAAGTATCATCTCAATGAAACTTACCAATATTAAGTAGTGGTATTTGCATAGCAATCAATTCTTTGAGCTCTTCCACAAGTTCTTTGTCATCCGGATTCTGTTCCAGATACTCATCCGTCAAAAACGCCTCCTCATACTTGGCAAATCCGCCCATAACAGCAGGATCGACAATGCCATTGAGCTTCATACTGAGTTGATTAATGTGGAGAATTTCATCGCTCTGATGCAGTATGACCAGTTGTCTAATATCCTTGTTGGTGTCCTTCATAATCTCAACGGCACGCTCCAGTGGAGAAATCTTAAAGGTATGCGTATCGACTACGGGGAACCAGCGCAATATGCCAGGCAATGGGAATTGGGTGATTAGCTCGGTCCTCTCCAGCCAGAGATTGCGCACATCGTCCATGCTGCCGCCACCCGTGCTATCACGGAAGGGGCGCGAGAATTGAAACTTTTGCACATTGTTGGAGGTGAAATACTTGACAATTTCATTGGAAATTATCTTCTCATTAAACTTCGCAAAGGCTACATCCATAATAGGTTCCACCTTATTGACCTGTATATATTGGCCATCGCTGTTGGTTATATCTTCGCCAGGCGCCTCCAACGTTTGCATAAGCTCTGCCTGTGGATGCTGCACTAGCATGCGCGAACAAAAATCGCTATGTCGCTCGTACTCCTTGCCCCGAAAGATGTACACCTTGTTCTGCAGCAGTCGCGGAAAGCCAAGTCCATAAAAACACACTCGGAAGAACTCGGATGTGTGTCGCATCTCCTTTAGTATCTTCTCAAAGAATAGAGCCATGCGCTTAAGCAGCTCGGCAAGCTTAATATAATCATAGATCTCTTCCTCATACTGCTGTGCCAGCACTTTGCACATATCAATTGCACACTCCCATTGCTTGCCCCTGTCAAAGTAGTCCATGATCTCATAGTAGAGCGCTTCCTTGAGCTCACGATGAGTGCGACAGCTGCCATGTCGATAGCTGCGCAACTGTGGCGACAATTCCGTATCGTTCCAGCGCAACAGCTCCGTGTGCAGTTTCAGTGTAAACGCCGCTTCCGTATAGTTCTCGAACTCCATGTGCAGCGCACACAATTTATAAACGTAGCGTATGTACATCTCCTTGAGATCCACTTCCGAGTAAAACTGCAGCAGTGAAAAGGTACACGCCATTCGATTCTCCTTGCTCTCGTCCTGTATGATGAAACGGTACTCGAGCAGTTTGTCCATTAGCTTTGTCACCATGCCCACGAAGCTGGTGCCGTCCACATTAAGCGTATTGTGCGCAGCACAATGTTCCATCATGATCTTTTGGAACAGTTCCTTATACTCCGTGTCGCCCTTGCCTAAGGAATTCAATTGTGTTATAAATATGTACATATAAACATGCTTTTGTTATGCTTTCACTAACCTGCTCCAATTAGAATGTCTAGCTTCTCGATCATTGCCGTCTTGAACTCGGAGAAGTTGCCCTTATGATGGGCATTGTTGTGCTTGGTGTCACCATAGCTTTCCAGCTCGAGACGCGAGCTATAATACTCGCACTGCATCATATCAAAGAAGATTGGTATTGTTTCGCGACGCAGCTCGGTTTCGGGTATCATGCTCATCTCTAGAATGGGCTCTACCAGTTGTGGCACAAATTTAGGTTTGTGCTTGCCCAGCTGGAACCA
This sequence comes from Scaptomyza flava, assembly GCA_030179655.1. NCBI lineage: Eukaryota > Metazoa > Arthropoda > Insecta > Diptera > Drosophilidae > Scaptomyza > Scaptomyza flava. The sequence goes on from JARNME010000012.1 coordinate 15,737,254, forward strand.
CATCTTGCGTATTTCCTTGGCCGTGTCCTTGCGTATATCCCGATACCGAGCAAAGACTATTTGCCGTTTATTGTCATTGAAATCGTTAAGCTGCAGCGGTGATTGCACTAAAAAGGCAATCGAACACTGAAAGAAATTCGACCATATTTGTTTGTCAAACACCGGGCACAAGAAGTAATCCGTTATGACCATGCTCAGTTGTTGCAGGGCACCAAGTATGACCGTATTTTGGTGCATAATCATGTCCATCCAGTCGCGTGGAAAGACAGCCTTCTGATGCGGCGAGACAAGCTCCTCAAAAACCAGTAGAATCTCAATGACAAAATCTTTGAGTTCGCCATGCTGATGCAGATCATTGACTAAATATTTATAATGTTGTGCGTCCATGCGCTGCAATATGCCCAACATAATGGCAAAGAACTGACCAACCACGCCAGTATCCCGATCCAATGAATGTGCCGCCTTCATGACCGAACGCAACAATATGATCATAATGTCACGGACATCATTGTGTGTGGGTCCAACATCCGGGCGATAGAGCAGCTTTAATATGTTGTTCATTATATTGATGCACTCGGCGATCTAGCGATAAAAGTTGTTAGATTAGTTTGAAAGTTTTGTTTCGAATTAATAAAGTATTATATTCAATCAATTTTTAACACGTTCTCTGCTTCACATTAGAAATTAAGTTAAATAAAATTCAAAACAGTGCAAAAATATATAAATTGAAAACACAATAAACGTTGTAAATATAAGAAATAACATTTATAATATTATAAAGGCTGCAATAAAATAAGAACAAACGTGTCGTACACCAAATGTCAGGCAATCCACAATTGCATTTTAATTAATGAGCTTTAAAAGCTCCAGTATCGGAGTTAAAAGCTTTATGCACTGCCTGCTTATTGGTATAAGAAAAGCTTACAATTTAAAAGCCATTGAGCGTAAAGTGCACAAAACACCGACGTAGTGCAAAATGGCAGAAATCTAAACATAACTTAAAACTAAAATTATAATAAATACAAATTAAACCTATAGTTATAAATAAATTGATAGGTACAACGCAAAAGGCAGCTGATGTTCTGATTTTGGACGTACGTTACAATAGGCCTGATCTGATTCTGAGATTGTTGTGCAATTTGCTTAGTTTCGGTGGTTTTTTGTTTTCATAGTTTTTGTTACCTTTTTATTGGCAGTCGTTTCACGTGTGTGCAGTTGGGATTTTTTTTGTCCAAGCACTTTAGCGGCTTTCGAAAGATTCTTTTCTTGCTGCCAGATATCGGTTTTCGAGTCACCCTATTTGTATAACACAATTATGATAGTGTAACCAACAACAATACAACAAAAACCAACGCACCCAACATTGAGTGGATTGTAATTTGTTGTGCAACGGGGTAAAAGTACATAAGAGAAACATTTGAGAACATTTAGTTGAGTTGATCATGATTTAAAAGGCATGTAAGGAATAATTTAATAATACGAAATACAATTATGGTGCTATATCATAAAGCCAAATAGGTATTACAGACAAATGAAGATTGACAAGAGAAGAGAAAGAGTGATATATATATATATATATGCATATATATTAAGAGAAGTGGACGTTCCAGATGTGCATACATACATTCGCATTATATACTGTGCGTTCTTGTGTATGTGGGTATGTATGTGTGTGTGCATTTGTTTATATACTTATGTATGTATGCATATTGTATGTTGTGTAACTATAGCCATTTGGTCAGATACGGTGAGTGATGAAATTGAAAGTGGGTGGTTGGTGGGTTGTGTATGAGTGTGTGGATCGTGTGTGGTGCTTTAATTAATTGCCATATACTACAGATATTATGCTAGATGAGAAAGAGGAGCGCTCAGCTAACAGCAAATCCCAAAACAAACATTTTCACAATCATTTAGATACGTTTAAACACTTGAAATTCCTATGGGAACCAACCAAAATAAACACACACAAAACTATACTTATCGACGACGATGATGATGGTCGAGAGATCTTCTCGCTAAAAACACAGATCGAGCGCTAACTAAACAATATAACACAAATGTGTGTATACACATTATATAATACTAACATACTTATAAACTATTAAGATAAGACATATAGGTACATTTAGTTTGCATGAAGTGATTTCAATTGCTGTGCAGCTACTTTACCAAGTGCTTAAGGCTAGGGACACGTGACAATAATAATAACAGACACATGACAACACATAAAACATTAAATAAACTCAATCAGATGCAATCAATTTTTAAAATTATTAGCTAAAACACTTCGGTGTGCCGAAAACTAAAGACCCTTGCAGACAAAATTGAATAATAATGTTAAGAACAATTATAATTAATTCGCTCTGCAAGGGTATACCAAACAAAAATGGATGCAGCATGCTTAACTTTAACTGACAAACCATCATCAAAAGGCTACAAACATATATCAATAATTATTTTGTATAGAAACTGAGCAAAATTAAGACATCTCGCATGTCCAGTTAATAAACACATAATGATTTGATCTGTATTAATTGTCTGGCGCATTGATTAGCAGCTCTCAAAAATGTTAAGCTATAGCTTTTAAGAAACACATAAAATTAAATGACAATGGAAATGTACGTTTTTTTTAAAGAGTATTTGATAAATGTTAAATTATTTGTTGTTGATTTAATTAATATTTGTAACAAAATAGCGCTATGCATTTGCAGTTAAGTTAAATTAGTTACATTCGATCATTTGACTTGAACATGAGCTTGGTTATGTTATAATTTTGCATCTCGTTGTTGCATTCACAAGGCCGTGTATATATATTTGTTTATGTGGAACACAAATAAAAACAATGCGTTAAGATTATAAACTGTATGCAATTTCCGATGGATAATTTGTGGCACAAGCAATTTTAAAGCTTTCCTTAAACATACATACCTCCTCCTTGCTCTCGAGATGATCTTTAATGTGTTTGCAGAACACCGGCAACAATATGGCACGGCATTTTGGAGAGCTAAATAGTTTCGTTTCCACAAAGTCCTTGATGCACCCCATTTTTGATTGAGTAAGGCGACGTGGCGGGAACTTTTCTAAAATCTCCACTATCGAAATGCTATAAGAATTCGAAGACACAAATTCTTATAGTACTTAAAAAAAAACTCTATAATTGTGAACGCACCTGAGATGCACTTGATCGAAGACCTCCATTAAGTCAGTTGCTATAATGTGAAGATTTTTAAGCAAAGCTCCCTCTGACTTTAGTAAATTGCTGGGGCACCCAATCATGTCGATGAAAATTTTCAGTAGCTCCTGCAGCCGTGTGGCAAAGTCCGCGTAGTCATTGTTACAATTCATTGCGGCGTACAAAACGCGTGATCGTATGACAAACTTCATCACATAATGCAGATAGCGTGTCGTCTTATAAAGGCGACGCACTGCGGGACTCTCCTCATGCTCAATACCATCGGCTGACTTTTCGCTCGGTGAGATAGCATCTCTTAAATTGCGCTTCAATACATCCATCAGTTTTCTATTCAAACATTAATTACTTATTATTTGCATTCAAAGAAAAATATTCAGTTTACAAACTTACGTATAAGCCAACGTGGCTGAAAAGCTCTCATTGATGTACACATCGAGAACGGTAAGAAAATGTTGGTACTTTAAATCGGACACCGTTTCAATCAGATGTATGATACTCATAAAAACAAGTTGATCGTACTTCTCCGGATTATCGTTCTCCACCAGAATATTAAACAATGCATCGAGTATGTCTTGCAAAAATTTCACCACCTCCTCACCGGGCACCATAGATAATGCATTTAATGATTGCTCCAAAGTCTCTTTGTGCGCTGACCAGTGCAGCAGTCCCAAAAGGCTTACTATATATTTATATATATTATAGAATTTTGATATTTGCAATTAGTTTTCCACACAATATATTTATGCCCACAGTAAACTTACCGCTCTGCGTTAGCTTCGTGCTGCACAGATTAACGTCAATGCATAACTGATCCTTAGGCAGAAGACTTAGGCCGCTCATCGAAGGTTTGGTGCCCATCAACTCGGCTGTGGTAGCTGGAAGCTCCATGTAGCAATTGGCAACGGTTTTGTCATACTTCTTGTGATCGATCTTGTAGACGGCAAGAATGTGCTGTCCTTGTGTTATGGTGGTGCCATTGGCCTGCATCAGACGCACATAGGACAGGCCAAATGGCTTCTCGGAGCGATCCTTCTGCTCGTTGCTGCTACGGTGCTTAAGGGTGAAACGCAAATGACACAACTTAAACTCTTCGATGGGCACGTGTATCTTGAAAGTTTCCTGCCACTTGGGCTTGTCATCGTGATAATACACCACCGACTTGTATTCATCGATGGGCGGATGACCGGCACCGATGCTCATCACACCAGGCATCAATTGGCCCTGTTCATTGGCCACGCAAACTGTCACCTCAACATTCTTTTCCGATGTTTTGGCAATGCGCGCAAATTCACCACTGCAGATGGTCAGATAGAGATCGTTGCGCACATCACCGGGTAGAATAACCTCGGGGAAGCCCATTTTTCGGGCTACGGGCACATTGGTGTGGACAAGGCGTGGAAAGTCCTCCTTGATCTGTTTGATATCGCCGCGCAGCACCTCAAAGGTAACAGCCATTTTCGATTCGATTTTACCAATGTCCTTGTTGGCAATAAGCTTACGCAAAGTGCCATCCAGTGTGTCCTTCTCACACATGATGAACGGCAGATCGAGATTGTTGCGAAAGTCTTCCGGCTTGCTTATAATGGATGTCAGATCCTTGCAGGCCACACCAAAGGGACGTCGCATCATGTACTCACTAGCACTGCCCGAAGATCCATTTGAATTGACCGAGAGCTGCGAATGCTTGCGGCTTGCTGCCGTGAGCATACTGTTTGGAATGCCCATGCTGGTGCGCTTTGAGTCTGTTGAGTCCTTCATCTCCATGGAACCAATGCGTATGGCATAGCACACCAGATACATTTTCGATATGTTTAGATCGTTGCGGCTGAGATCGGTGAATAGCACACGATTATTATCAAACTGATCAATATCCCGTGCAATGCCGGTGCGCGACCATTTCACCACATAGTTTTCACTAATCGGCTTATGCGTATCGCCATTAAAGAGTGTAAACAAAAGATCCGAATCCTCCTGGAACTTGCACACAAACGCATTGACATGCAGCAAAATGTTGTGCGAATATTTATTGAGGCCACGCGACGTCTCACGCTCGCTGGACAAACGCTGCAACGGCAAAGAGTGTAAAATTAGCGAATGTAAAAGTGCAACTTAATACAAGTTTCAGTTAGTTAACAGGGAATGACTTGAAGGTACCCTTTAAGCCCATATTGATTGGGCACTTTGCTTACATTTGCCTTTTCTATGCGCGTGACGGCATGCACGTGATTCTCGTACAGCTCTGTGGTGCAAATGGCATTGGTGTCCAGTATGTCACCGCTCTCATCGCGCACTACCATGTCAAGACCTAGCAGCTTGTTGCCGGTATCAATCTGTGCCGTGGCCTGCAGCTTCACCTTGCGCATCTCGTCCAGCGGCAGGTTGCCGGATATTAAAGCAGCTCGATTGTTATTTAGCTCATTCATTTTTCGACGTATCTTCTGAAATTTGTCATTCGTATTCTGCAAGCAATAAAATTAAAGTTGCAATGCTGCTTCATTTAAAAAGGAATAAATAAAAAACTCACCAGAAAATAGCTCTTGGCAATGCCACCCCACTCCAGCAGAACTTTTGTGATCTCCTCAACGATATCTGTGCGCTGGATGCAATACTCGCCATTGACGATGATAAACTCGCACAGATGCACATAGCTTTTGGGGAAGATTCCGCGGGTTTGCTTCTCCCTGAAAGCGCAAAGGAAGAGAGTATTAAAATGTGGCCGACATATGGCCAACAACTAAGCCAACGAATATATAGATATATGTATGTATTCTGATAAATTCACAAATTATAATATGAGTATGTTTTTGTATAACGATAGTAAGCAAGAGTAGGAAGTTACAAGAGTTGTGACAATAGTCTTATAAATAATACATCTTTAAATGATTAAATGTTTAAAAAAAGAGTTCTTAACAAATTAATAATAATAAAGTACAACTAAATTATTCATTTTGGTCTAAGTTTCATTGTAATTGTCGTTCGTTTAATATCATATCAAATCCTCGAAACATTATTTTTAAAGGTTAAACACAATCTGAAGCAAGGTAGATTGCTATAAAAATGTATGTGTTTGAAATTAGTTTATTTTCTGTTCGAACAAGCGTTGGCATAAACTTTAAATTTAACCCTCGCATACATATTTATGAGTATGTTTTAATGACTTATGCACAATATGCTTTTATGGCTGCAGCATGACACAATTCACTGTCGCCGCTGATGAATTACCCAACTCAAACCCAAAACCAACGTTCAACTGAAGCTGCGTGGAGGCTCAACTGCGTCGACATTGTGTTTGTTATAATCGGGGCAGAGGAAGTGTGCGCAAAGTGTGACACTCGCAAATGAAATGGAATGCTTTAATTTGGCTCAATTCAGCATTTGACATGCGGGGTGGCCGGCTTAATTGCCTGAGGCAACAACAGAATTGAACGGAATAGAACAGAGCTCAAGAACCATCAATCAATAGGGCCTCACAGCATACAAATATTTAACTGACTCTTCGTAACTATTTAAGAACTGTGAATAATTGTTGCTTTGAACTTCATTCAGGTATTATCGGACTTGATATGACCTTCAAAACATATTTGGGCTTTGAATGCCCCAATTGATTTTTCAAATGAATAAACAACAAGCTGTGGGCTCATAATTGCTTATCGTTTGGAATTCGTGAGAAAATGCACAATTAAAATTGATATTTCCTTATAAGTAAACAGAAGCAGTCAAAGAAAAACAACAAATACGAATTTCGGACCAAAGAGGTTATCTCAACGCATTGAATTTCTTTTTAAATGCCAAACACTCACAACACCATTTTTATCGCTTTAACAGCAATAAATACTTAATAGTGTACCAACTACAGTGAGTGCCTGGCACAAGGAAAGATCGCAGCATAACAAATTTATTGAAACACTATTAAAGCCATAATATGACTTAATGACTTTAGCTTAACTGATCATTGTGATTATATGAACATTCACTTTCCTCTGGTTTCACTGTACTTATGCATACTTGTCTGCTTGTTGGGCTGGGTTATGGGTCAGCAAAAATATGAAGAAAGGTCAGCTAAGCAATCGTGGTATTCTCACTTGTGGTTGTTGTTGTTGTTCTTGTTTCTCTATAGCTAATGTATCTCAACTGTTGTTTCTTTTTCCTCTTGCTTGCTTTCAACGATAAGGCCCGCCTCAAGTATGTTATATATGATATATAGTATATATGTATGTGTCCGAGCGCTGACAAGACGCAAGACACCATAGATAAATAAGCAAACAAACAAACAAAAAATTCTACAAACTTTTCCCTACCCATAAAAGTAACAAGGCAGTAAACCAACATGTAAAATACCCAGCATAGCAAAAAGGTCAATCCTATTGTATCGGGCACAAATTGTATCTTTTCTGCTTTGAATTTCCAATGGAGAGTTTTGCCACATGGCCGCATCTGCTATGCTTAAGAGATAGGGTTGAGCTGGGCAAGAATGCATTTGGTGTTGGGCAACTTGGCACAGATTCTAACAAAACTGATTAAGTAAACAGCTCAGAACAACGGCCAAATGGGCAACATCTTGGCCACCAGCTGCTTACCTGATTTATGCATGAGAAACAATTTTTGGATCATTTCCGTTGTTTGCTTCTAGAAATGTAATTGGTTTGTTATTGTTATTGTTTCTAGTTTTTTTTATTCTTTTGAAAACAAACAGCTGTGAGAGAAGACGGCTGATTTTGTATTTTGAAACTTTGATTTAAATTTAATTTTATGCAACCCATAAATGTTAAGCTAATCCTTAATTTAACAAAAGGCAATATACTCAGGGACTGTTGCTTATGAAATCATAGCATGTACTGGGAGATATTGTGCATCTATCTGAGATACAGCCCAGATTTTGTACTCTACTGATCGTATTGCATTAGGATTACACATAATCTATAATGCAATTTTTCATACTTCACTTTCTTATCGATTTCAAGGCAATCTCAAAAAAAAAAAGGTACAAACTTTCGACTTAAGATAAGCAGTATTGTAAATGTTTAAGTAATTTTTAAATTAAAATTAAAATTTGAGTATTTTTTCTTCGTATATATAACAATAGCTACACTAACATAATGTCTACAAACTTCAACTTAAACACTTAAGTTTATAAAATGCAAATGCAGTGAAAGTGTAGATAGTAGGTTTGATGGGATTACAAGTGATTTACATAATCTGCTTTTCTACATACTTTTGCTTGTAGCCGTAGTACCAATGTGTGGTCGCCTTGAGAATTATGACAGCATCACCCACATCCAAATTTAAGCGATGTGGCTTCGTATCCTGATCAAAGTTGCATTTGGCTACAAATAAGAGGAAATAATTCATTAGTAAATATTAAAACGCATTTTTGTTTTTTAGTTCACTTCACCTGTTGCGCTATTCAACAGCTAAGCAAAACTGAGACCTTAGCTTAACAAATTAAAGCTTGTGGAAATTAAAGCTCGGCAAAAAAAGCCCTCCCCCAATCTAGTCGTAGTTTAGTGCTAGGTGATTGGCATCTGTTTTGGGGTGAGGGTTATCAATTACTTAGTTAGCACAAAAACATATTTAGATTGGGATCGGAAACTGGGGTGGCAGCTGTGGGGAAGCTTTTAAATGATTTTGCATTGGCGCTTTTGGCGATGGCCCTTTCCGTTCTACGTGAGATTTATTCTTACTGCACGCAGTTCCTGTGCTATAAAGCTGACAAGATTCGATTTAAATGACGCATTTTTTTAAAGTTGGGCGTAAAAATGCAAAAGAAATGCATTAAGACACACACACACACATAATCAGTAAATGCTTGGGGGATCGAGACAAAAGCCGCAAGCAAAAGTAGCTGCGTTTACAGACGAGCAACCAAGTTGGTTGGGGCGACATCGTCATCACTTCCTCGCCCGATAATGAATACTGCACACAAGCATGAATGCATCTACATAAATGCCACTGCTGCAGGCAACGCCAAAAGCAGACGCAACAACAATAAAGCCGACATCGCGTAATACGCCCCGGGTGGTGATATTGGTGGCGCAGTAATCGTCGCGGTCCAATGACCGATGTGCGGTCTCTCTATCCCTCTCTCTCACTCTCTCTCTCTTTGTATCACTGCGCCTGATGAACAAGCATAACCAGCGAGAACGACCTCCGCAACAGTAAGTACATAAAACTAGCAGCATGCAACAACAATAAGTGACAACAATTTGCAAAGGTATTTTTATTATTTATATGTATATTATATGTTGTTGTTACTGTTGCTATTCGCAGCTGTGTTCTGTTCAAATTATTCACGTCTCGCATTTGTTAGAGAGTGTGCGTGATTTTTATGCAAGGAAAGTTAAGCTTCTGAGAGTGGGTCAATTACGAAAACCAGTCGAGCATAGCTAGCTAGTAGTTTAATTTACTGCTTTTATTAATGTTTGTACATATATGTAGTTTAATTTACTGCTTTTAATAATGCTTTTACATATATGCGAAAATGTTTTTTATAACGTGAAATCATGAAATGGGTAATATGGGTACATACTCTTATTAAGTATGAAAACTTTGTACCAAATGTGTAAAGAAATTCATCGATTAAGAACGGCTTGGCCAATCTGACTCAAGTTTTAAGGTGAAAGATTTTACGACATCAAATTTGGTAAAATCCTCCAAAAAAAATGGTGAAACGTAGCGCTCTGGAACTTTGGGCACAAAAAAGTTAACGTTGTACAATGTGATCATTAGCAGCCGACTCGATATAGCAATGTTTATCTGTAGTACTATTAAAACTAAAGGCTTTAGATTTTGGGATTATTTTCAAATTATCGATAACTCCTCCCAATTTAGATGGACACATGTAATCGAGAGTATTTACATTTATAAAGAAAATAAATAATAATGGAAATCGGTAAAATTTGTATAGAGAGGAAGGTACTCTGTTACCTAATTTTTTAGTGAGCACCATATTTTAATTAGTATCTTGTTGTTTTAATTAATTTATCTAACTTTTCGGTCTGTACTCAAGTATACCTTGGGTCTGTCTTCCTATTCGTTTTTCTTGAATTTGTCCCTCTTCTCTTTTACAGTGTTTTTTCTTTTTCTCTATCTTGGTCTTTCTCTTCATATTTCGGTTCTCGGTCTTTCTTCTTCTTCTTCTCTTTCTTTTCTTGGCTTTTTGATTCTTCGCTTTCACCTCTTTGATATGATCTTTGCCCATTCTACTTTTGTTTTCCTTTTTTTTTTTGAATTCTCTTCTTTTATCTCTTTGCAGAGCATCTTCTAGTCGCGCAGTGCAGATTAGATAATTTACTTGTTTGTTTAACTTATTTATTATTGTATTGTAATTTATTGAATCAAATTTCAGTGAAATAAGCGATTGTACACACACACACACACACACAAATAAGTTTAACTTGAAGTGTTCTTATGCAAAAAAAATAAAAACGCTATATATGAAGCACACAATTTCTCAGAACTGACGAATGAATCATGATCTCGATGTTTATGTCGACGCCGACGTCGGTCAACCAATCATTCATCGAGCGCTGCTGTACACACCTTGCTTAGCAGAGACATTGGCTATGAAAAGGTCATTTAATTGTGCCCATTTCCCTCTCGACGATAAGGCAGAAGCAATTGAAAAACTGACAAAAGCTAGACCTATCTGTTGAATTGGTGGACTAACGGAAACAATGGTGAATAATGAAGTGCAAGCGCGCCTGGGCTATAAATAAAATCGAGGGATCAGGCCAAGTCACGGCTGAATGGTGGGAGAATAAAAAGGGTAAGGCCAAAGCATAAACTGAGCAGGGCCAGGTAGGCCAGGCCAAAGCACACTTTATGACCACAGACAAACAGCAGCAGCAGCGACCACAACGTGTGCAACAAAAGGCAGCAACATTGTTGACGGCGGATGCAGCTGAATTTGCCTACCTTTTCAGGCCCCCAACACACAACTATGGGGCAGCACGTGCACAGAGTTTGTGTGTGTGTGCTCGTTGTGTGAGCCTGGCTGAAATGGTAGCTGTGTGTGTTTATATGTGTAAACAGTGCTGCCGCCTAGCAAATTAAGCAAACCAAGCACAAATATTATAATAATAATAACCATAACAACAACAAATTGCCAACAAGTAAAAAAAAAACTACGACGCTTCGTCATCTTAACGCTGACAAGTAAAATATATATGTATATATATTGACATATATGCATACCTGTACCTATGTACACAACAACAACAATCGTGACTGGACGCCCCAAACGTTGTTAACGTCGGCATCAACAACAATGAGCTTGGCTCATTTGTAAAATTCAGGTTTTGAATAGCACGCAGCTTTTGGCACTGCTTATTTGTACGTACGAATGTACGTATGTATAGAAAATAATAATAGCACACGTAAAGCACGAGTGATAACTGTGAGAGTGTTTTAAAGTAAGTATAATCAATCGCAGCTATGGTTGTTGAATTTGAATTCATACAGCACGAGGTATACAGAAGATAAAAGTGTCTGGGATAATATATAAGCACACCAAATTATGAATTGACACTGAACTCATGGCAAAGTTTCATTAATTTTAAATGATTTTGTATTTTAACATACAAATTTAGGTAACTATGAAATTTTCATTTCAATGCAGTCAGAAATTGAAACAAACGCCTTCCTATAAATATTTATGTATGATGGAAACAGTTACAGATCTTCAGTCACTGTGACTGCTGCTCATCTCTAATTCAACTGAGTTTTTTGTTGTTGTTGTTTTTGTGCTGCGGCGCATTTGGTTGGCGTGTTTTCTAAGCTCGTTTATTCTTGGCGCTCACTTCTCCAAGCTATTACCTAAGCTATTGCTAACAAAAAATGTATGAATGTATATTGTATTGATGTGGAATCGTGTTTGTTTGTTTGTTTGTACATATGTACATATATACAAGCTATGTTTTGAGGGTCAATTAAAACGATTCTCAACGGCTTAGACGCATCTTGCCTTGCTTATTACAGCTTAAATCTTAAATACTTTCAAGTATACATTCAATTCAGCTTTATATGTATATGGTTTAGGGAGCTTACTTTGATTATACCGTAACGCTTTTAATGATCGTGTTAAAACAGAAATTCCATTAAATTTATTATTCGTCTCTTTTGCAAAGTTTATTAGCCATACAAAGCTTTTCAAACAGGTAAACAGATAGAGAGACAAAGAGAGAAAAAGAAGAACAAACCTTATTTGTAGATAAGATTTTATGGGCAGTTGACAGTTACAGTTAATGGCGCCGCGCTCGTAAAACTCACAAGAACTAACCGAAAACTTAAAAAAAGTTAGTATGTACAAAAAAAAAAATGCTGATAGTACTTCCAATTATGGAACGAGCCATAAAGTAGCGCGTGTATAAACAAAATCTTGACCCATTTAGGTCAAGAATATTAAAGAAAAAGAACAAATAATATATACAGGAAGGATACTAGTTTTATTACTTCAAACAAGTTCCTAGGAAAGTAGTGATTGTAGTTGATCAGCTATAACAAAAAATACAAACAAATTTCAATGATATTAATTATATACATATTTGTTTTAAGATTGTACTCCTGACTCATTTAGCATTCTTAACCTAGGGTTCATGGACTTTGAAATCCCTGATCGTAACACTAGAAGCTTGATAAATTGGAACTAGCTGCAAACGCTTTCAATGAGACATTCATGCCACATGACGCATGAGTCACATGATGCCAATGCCAAAGTTGATCCAATTGTCGCCCACAAGCAAAGCGCCGTTACTTTCTACTTAGATTCAATATTTGCCACAGAGAGCATAAATTATTCTTAATTATAAAAAGTTTCAGATTCGAACCTGATTTTGCTTTCCACGATTGACAAAAGCCAACAACGAATAAAAAAGTTGCGACAATCTTATCTATGCAGCAATAAAGAAAAGCTAGATGGAGGCCAATGGCTACGATTAAATTTCAATTTGGGATTGCAAAATGGAAAGCGCAGATTGGCTTTCGACTGCGTTACAAAGAGAAGAGAGTGGAATGGGAAATGGAACTGAAGCTGAAACTGGAAGTAGATATCAAAATGTAAGTGGGGTTGTCGCTCTTTGAGTCGTTTAAACAACTGCCTGTGGATGTACTCATAAATATGGACACAAACGCAAGAGGGGAGATACATCCTCCAGTTGTTTTTATTGTTGACAGTCTCAAGTTGGCAAACAAATAGATAGCTGTAGCGTGGGGGATGCAATATTATTTGAGCAAGTGCTAAAACTGGCAACAAACTTCATACTCGTATATCATTTTTATCTTAGTTTTGGGTGTAATTGAAGTTGCTTTGTCATGGTAGAAAATTTTGCTGCTTTGCCTCGAAATCGAAATCACTTTCAATTATTATTTCATGCGCTACGAAAAATTAACGAGCAAGAAAACTTTAATTAAATAGAAAATAACAAAACTTTAACCAGACCAACACTCATCAAATTTCCACTCGACTCAATTCAGCTTCATCTCGACTCTGCTCCACCCATTTCGTTTCGTCTCTATTTTTTTTTTTTTTAATGCAGAGGAGCCTCATTAAGTTTTACATTTGCTTTCCTCTTGTTGTTGCTATTCAAATTGAGAAGTAGAATGCATGGTGGCTGCCTACCTATCGCCCTTTTTCATTCTCTCTCTTTAATTAAAGTTACATCCAAAGAAAGTAGCGCCCAAAGCGCTGAGTCAAGTGTAAATAGCAAAGGAGTAAAAACAAAACGCGCGCTTATGTGTGTTGTGTGTGGGAGAGTGAGGCAAAGTACGGATAGCCAGGGCTGCAGCATTGCAGGTGCAGCCGACACTAAACTTCTACTAATGAACAGTAGAAAAGCAAGCCAAATGCCTGATGGCGAACGACCACAAGTCACAAATCAACACAAATAGACAGACGTCTAGAAGAGAGCGAGAGAGCTACGATAGAGCGCGTACGATTAAGTGCGGGTGTGAGTGTGTTGGTGTGTTCGCCCGCTACGCACAACGCAAGTGGAGGGCCCAAGTGGAGGCGGACGCTTCCCTCACTTTGCATTCAAATTGAGCCTTTTCAAGCTTCAAATGACAAATGCAAGAAATAAATATAAACAAAAGCTCAAGATATTTTCTATTATTTGCTCAAATGTGGGACACTGAATCGCATTTCGAAATACATTGCATTGTTGTTGGTGATATACACTCATATACACACAAACGTCTTGTATGTATTTATTTGTTTAATGTTTTAAGTTTAAGACGCAGGCGTTAAAATAAAAATAAAATACAAACTGGCGATAAGACAACAGCAGACCATTTTTGATAAGCGAAATGTGTGTGTGTATTTAAAAACCATTTCATGGCTAGCAAATGCAATGAACAGAAGTTAAGCAAACAAAAATGTATAAATAAAATCGAATTGTTTCATGTGTTCTTTTCTTTGGCATCAGCCTTTTAGGCCACCTAAAGAGTGGTAATTTCAATATCTCAAATAATTCCCCACCCATCAAAATTCTCCCGTAAATAAGATTTACATTTATCTTAAAATATAGATTGTTTATAAAACCCAAACATGTAAATAAAAACAATGTTGCGTATGTGAATGACAGAAAGAACAACTTTTGAAATGTTATGCTCACTCACATTAGATCTTTACTGAATGAGTATAAGTGTAAATGATTTTCTCATTACAAAAGCAACAAATGAAACCGAGCTCAATGCCGTTTGTAATCTATCATCATATCTTTTTGATATTCCGTACAAAATGCCGCAAATTTGATTAAGTTTATGACTACCGCGCCCACTTCGCAAACACTGATATGTATTACAATTATTTCGACAGCTATGAGTATTAAAGCAATTCAGCTAGAAAGCGATGCAAACGGTGTGCGGTGGGTGCAAGGGCAAACACAAGTAAATACCGAGTGCAAACATTGTGAGCATTTTCAATGAACTGTTAATTCGATTACGAGACAGTAAATTGCGCGATTACACTCATACATTTACAAATTAAAACACACACATGCATACATATTTACCATCTATCTATTGAACACCAAAAAGGTCAACAAACAAAAGAGCCGACAATAAAAAACATTTCACACGTACAAGCGACCCGATGAGAGCATTTCAAAAATGTTACATTTGCTATTTCATGGTCATTGCCAATGAATAGAATGGGATTTCGTTGTTGTTTTTGTGCAAAGTGCATGAAAAATACATTTTTCTTCTCTCATAGATGCATGTGTTTATGTATGCAAGTGTAAGTGAGTGCAACCAGGCGATAGAAAACAGGTTACAAACAGGCAAACTCAAGTACATATGCTTGTGTTGATAAAAGTAAAGCAAAGATGCGGAGGCTGGAAAAAGAGAAGAATTTAGGATGCGATCGAAAGAAAAACGAAATTAATGTGCTTCCCTGAAAGAAGAAGACAAAGAAGATGAAAGTCTGTGTGTGCGTGTTGACACAGGGACCACATGGCCGGCGAATGCAAGGGCGAGAGGTGCAGCAGCGACAACAACAAAATTACCGTAGCAAACGCAGCAGGGGAACCAGGAACCAAGTTCCAAAGTCAGCAAAGCGCTCGTACTTGAGCGCAAGGTAAGAAGAGAGTAAAGAACGCAGTGTTGTTGTTGCTTAAAGCTGAGTTCATCTCTCATTTTTGGAATTGAGAACACCGCAGCGCACCCACACAATTGTTATTGCTGCTGTGGTTCCAGGAAAATGTAGCATTAAATTAAACACTTTGTTTAAACAATGTTATTTCGGAATTATTTTTAAGAATTTACTACATGTTGCGTGCTGAACATTCTATTAACATTGCTCAACAAACTTTTGAATTTATTTTTGCATTTCGCTTTCATACTCACCAATGCCAAATGACTGCTTAGCGTTGCAATCTCTCCACACACTCATTGTGTATAGTTGCTGTTGTTGTTTTTGATGATGTCAAATTTTGCCACAATATTAAACATAAACACACACACATGTAAAGGCATAAGTTTGTATACACTTTCGTTGGCAAAATAAAATAAAAGTTAAAAACGAGTTGCAAAATTGCAAGTAAAAACAACAAAAAACGACTTATAACACAACACCACAAAAGCAACACATAGTTTTAAAAAATATTTGTGTTTTTTTAAAAGCCATCAACTTTTGAGTTAAGTTGTTTTTTAAAAATAATATTATTAATTGCACAATTTTATTGCAGTTTTTCTTTATTAATTTGCACTTTAGTTGTCGGTACGTTGTGGTCAATTAGTTCTCATTTTGGAAATTGGCTGGACATAATCTCTGCTTACGCTCCCGCACGCACACACGCGTTCACTCGGGCGGGCATATTTCCACTTCGCTGTTTCGCTCACAATTAATTAATTAACCGGAATGAACCCCGCGTGCAGAGCACACAACACATTTCAACTGTTGCTCGGCTTCTACTGTGTAGTGTGACCAGTCGAGATTACGCCCAGAATACGTAAGCAGCATCAAAATAAAATACGATAACAATAAAATTAATAACATGACTTATGAATTTCATTATTGTTCTGTTACATTTATTGATTGTTAAGTGTATTAACTTTTTGTGTGTATTTATTTAGTTAATTGAGAAGAAACGGAATCTTTAGTACTTTATAATCCAGGGCTACAGCACGAGCCTTCTGCAAGTATTTCGATAGCACCTCGAAACGGTCGCACAATTTTCCGCCAGACGAGACATCGTGAGAAAATATTCGGCGCGCCATTTCTCTGTTTGTGCTTAGCATCCATAAATAGACTAAACATATCGTGATAATTATTTATTATTGTGGAACTGGCATCCACTTGACGCCTTTCGCATCCTATAAACTTTATAAACATATCCTTAAAGAAACGCACTCGTGGTGCGAACAGTTGCGAAATCGCAAAATTGCTCACTGCTCACATTGCGAGAAGAAATTTGACGACTAGCGAATAGTTTATGTGTGTGTTTGTGTTAAGCGAATAGCCGGAGACGGATCAATCAATATGTTTGGCGGAGCTAAACCCCCATTCGGCACCGGAGCCGGCGCCACAGGCTTTGGCGCATTTAGCAATTCCGCTGCAGCAACACCCTTCGGCCAATCGGCCTTTGGAAAGCCAGCTACGCAAGCATTTGGTGGGACGCCCGCCTTTGGTGCCCAACCAACACAGCCATCGATGTTTGGCAGTGCAGCGGCACCAAGTCAACCAACCGGCGGCCTCTTTGGTGGCGCAAGTACATCCAGCGCATTCGGCGGCACAACTTCAGCGCCCACATCATTTGGAGGTTAGAAACGAATATCAGTACTGTTTTTTTTTTTTTTATACTCTTAAGGAGAGTATCAGCATGGCAAATCCAAGGAGAGATGTCTATAAATTATAATAATGTAAAAACGTATCGAACAAAAAAAAATTCGTAATATAGACTGCGATTTTCATTAAACCTACATATTTGCAATTCACCAGAAATAAATTCGTAATGTAGAAAACTACGTTATACAGCATTTCTTTTTATGGAAATTCAACTGTATATACAAGTATATAATGTAGACAAAAAATATGAGAGGGTAACAAGAATTCCTCACATTAAAAATAACTGTTTTTGGACCTGCACTGCTTATAAATGCCTCTGTTTCACTTTCTGTTTGCTTTTATTTTGTTTTAGCCTTTTCGCAACCGCCGCAGCAGACCTCAAGCATATTTGGATCAACGCAGGCGGCACCAAATACATCGCTCTTTGGCCAGAGCGCAACTAGCGCCTTTGGGGCTGCAAAACCCGCTACCTTGGGCATGACCAGCTTTGGCCAGACGCCAGCAGCACAGCCACTGTTTGGTCAGCAGCAAACAGTTGCGTCTAGCGCGTCGGGATTTGGCAGCTTTGGCCAGACGGCGCCGGCGACAACAAATGTGTTTGGCAGCGGCGCTGCTTCAGCATTTGGTCAACCCCAAGCGGTAGTGGGTGCAGGTGGTGGCGTCAACGGCACCTCATTAGTAAAGTATCAGCCCACAATTGGCACGGATACTCTGATGAAGGGTGGCCAGACAAATAATGTGAATACTAAGCAGCACTGCATTACAGCCATGAAAGAATACGAAACCAAATCGCTTGAGGAGTTGCGCATTGAAGATTATGCAAGTGGTCGCAAAGGTCCACAGGCGGGCAGCGCTCCGGGTGCTTTCGGTTTTGGCGCTCCCTCTGCAGCTACACAACCGACAGCAGGTGGACTATTTGGGTCGCCGGCACAGCAGCAGCAGCCGGGCGCCGGGCTTTTTGGACAGGCAGGCCAGGAAAACAAGAGCCTCTTTGGTAGCTCAGCTTTTGGACAGCCGGCCGCAGGAAGTGCCTTTGGTGCTTCTACTCAGCAGAATAACTTCTTGCAGAAGCCCTTTGGTGCGACAACAACGAGCGCGTTTGGCACAACAACAACCGATGCTGCTAATCCGTTTGGTGCCAAGCCTGTCGGCTTTGGCCAGACTGGTGGCAGTATGTTTGGCCAGGCGACTGCTACAAGTGCCGCTCCCGCATTTGGACAGACATCAACGGGCTTTGGCGGCTTTGGCAGCACTGCCGGCACAACTACTCAGCAGACGCAGATGTTTGGCGCCACAAACGCCGCGGATCCCAACAAGCCTGCCTTTGGATTGGGAACTGCTGTCTCAGCAGCTAATACGGGCTTTGGCGGTTTTGGTTCAGCTGCAACCAGCACCGCTGGCGGCGGTCTTTTTGGATCAAAGCCGGCAACCAGCTTTGCAGCGCCAGCCTTTGGCGCCAGTTCCGGAGCAAACACAGGCTTTGGAAACTTTTCACTGAGCAATAGCACTGCACCTGGCGCCGGCGGTGGTCTCTTCAACACTAATATAAATAAGCCGGCCACTTCAGCATTCGGTGGGTTTGGCACCACATCATCAGCACCGCTTAACTTCAATGCCGGCAATACCGGTGGCTCTATATTCAGTAGTGCCGCCAAGCCTGGTGGCGGTCTTTTTGGTGGCAATACCACGCTTGGATCAAACACAGGAGCTGCCCCCACAGTAGGCGGACTTTTTGGTGCTGGCGGCGCAACTGGTGGTTTTGGCAACAACTTGGCCGGCGGCTTTGGCACCCTGGGCGGTGGCACGACAGCTATGTCTGGCATGGGACTTGGTGCATCGCCTGCTCAGGGTATTGTTATGGTGCCCATACATCAGCAAATACTATCCAAGGTGACATCGCCATATGGCGACACGCCCATTTTTAGAGATCTGAAGCGCAACGATGAAGCGGACGCCACACGCGCCACAAACCCAGCCGCACAGCAGGCAGTGTTGCACATGAATAGCTCCCATTACAAGATTAATGACAAGGACAGTCCGGCAGGAGTCAGGGTGAAAGCGCTAGTCAGCTCCAGGAATAGCAAGTCCATGTTTGACGGCCTGGAAGAGTTCGATGCCAGTGTCGAGGGCTTTAGTCTGAAGCCCAACGCTAAGCGGCTGGTTATTAAGCCCAAAGTAAGAGCACCAATAAGCACAAGCGAGCCGAGCAGCATTAATCAACACCACAGCAGTCCTGCTATGGGTGCACTGCGTCAGCATAGTAAATCATTTAACGGCGTCATACCAAACGAACCACAGCCCAGCAATAACAGTGGCACTAATAGCTCGCCAGTGGCGAACAGAGCTGATCCGGATATCAGCCGTCGCGAGTCTTGGCTGCATCCCAACAATTTGGCCAAGGTGCGCCAGCACAATATACAAACGGGCATGGATCAGTCGCCTCTGAACAGCACCCTCACAGATCTAGTGCCACGCAAGCCATTGGAAACATATAAGAATGCGCCGCCTACACGCTTATCAGTGTCCACCATACCAGAGAATCCATTCGAGGACCAGGCGAGCACCATTGCGCGTCGTGAAACTTTCGTTTCGGAGCATGGCAATGAAAGCACCCTGTCGAATCGGTCCCTTGAATCGGAGCAGCGTCTGGCCATTGAACTACCCACCGATGCGGATCCCAATGCTGATGCTAACCCTGAGCCTCATCCAACTGGTATTGTGCTAACCCGCGTAGGCTACTATACCATACCACAATTGGACGATCTCAAGTCTTACGTGGCCGAGGATGGCTCCTGCGTGGTACCTGATTTTACTGTAGGTCGTGAAGGCTATGGGAATGTATACTTTGGCAAGGAGATGGACGTGGCTGGTCTCAATCTTGATGAAATTGGTGGGTAAACAATGCAATTATACGAGTATTGTCTATGATTAAAAACTTTTCTCGTTATTTTTTAAATTTTTTTTTCGGTACAGTACATTTTCGCAACAAAGAGATCATTATTTATCCGGACGATGATAATAAGCCGCCCATTGGCAGCGGTTTGAATCGGGAAGCTCAGGTCACCTTGGATCAGGTGTGGCCAGTGGACAAGACCAAGCATGAGGCAATTAAGGATCCACGTCGTCTTCTTGAAATGGACTGGGAGGCAAAATTGCGTCGAGTCTGCGACAAGAATTCCACACGCTTCATTGAGTACCGCCCGGAGACAGGAAGCTGGGTGTTTCGCGTCAAGCACTTCTCCAAGTACGGACTGGACGATAGCGACGAAGAGTGCGAGGAAGTACCCACCGATGCCAAAAAGGCCAAAATGGGTTGCATGGAAGCACAGAATGGACCCACTACCACCACCGATAAAATAACATTAACAGCGCTACGCAAAGCGCAAAAGACGTCTGAGGAAGCAGGTCGTAACATGGATCCCAAATCCTTGGCTATTGGCGCTACGAACGGCTTTCGACCTATGGATAACTCCGCGGAGTTCATGATGATGGATAAGACGCGTATGTAATTTGACAAAAGATTTATTAAAAGCCCTTAACTCAATTTTTTCTTCCTCGCAGAGTTCTTTCAAGCTGGCGGCGGCACTGATTTCTCCATGTTTGATGCACCACGTCATACGGCCAGCCCTACGACTCCATTGAATCGTGAATTTGTGGGCAACGAGCCGCACAAAGTGCAGCTAATGAAATCATCGCTATTTGTTGAGGACAGTGATGATGAGATGGGTGTGTACCTGCTTATTAACCTAAACAAACATTGCAGAAATTAAGTCAATTAAGCAGTATTACATTTTTAATAATATGAATTATTATGTTTATAAAGGTTTGGTTTGAGAAATTGTCAAGTAATTTAATGTTGTCATGTATGAATGTTATGTTTTAATTATTTTTTTTTTTCTTGTTAAAGCTAATATGTATAAAGTTTGAAAGTTGCTTAATTAAGTGGGTTGCTTTGCCTTTTTTCTTCTATTTGCTATATATTTTGACAGATTCTTATCCGCTGCCTGAAAGACAACAACAGCCATATCGCACACAAAATCTGTTTACCCAGGACACTAATTTGTGGAAAGACGGTGTTGCCTCCGATAACTCCAGCGAATATGGACGTCAGTCGCCAATGTTGGCAGTATCCTCATCAAATTCTGTAACCAGCATAATCCGAAAGCTGCAATCTGAGGTAATATATAATTCAAAGAATATCAACAGTTTTGTGCCTGTTACTCACTTCGTACAATTGCAGACTTCATCGGTGGCAGCTGAAAGTATTAATCTAGTGGAAAAGAGAAAACCAGCAGTCTTGGGTTCCTTAAAGCCGTTCAATATTGTTATAAAACCCCGAGTGGCACCTGAAAAAGTATTTGCCTCAGTTGTGCCATTAACTCGTTCCATTGCTCATGGCCTCTTTAAACACTGGATAGCGGATCTCGGATTTTACAGGGGGCGCAGTTTTAAACTGAGCTTTGGACCACAAAACACATTAATGGTGCCCAACACGTTTAACAACCTATACAGCTTGCGGGAGAGTAAGTACTTACAATTTTATTTAACTGGTTATTTATATTAATGCTCCGTTATTTTTTGTTTTACAGTCGGCAAAGCGTCACCGGCAGCAATCGCCTTTGAGAAACGCGCGTCAAACGATTATTCGCCAAGTATGCTGCAGCGTCTTCAATTTAATACGGTGGACAAGTATGAGAACTTTTGCGATAGCATTGTGCCGCATTTGGAAGTGCAGTTGCAGGACTGCATTGCCAATGAAGTGGAAGGCAGCAACTGTCCTTGGCTGCAGTCGAATAATGCAACACAACTAATTGCCAAGCATCTAGCCGCTGCCACGACGCTATCCAATACAAATAGCATGGCTGCTTACGGAGAGTCCGTCTGGTCTCTTTTGTTTTCTCTGTGGGGCGAGCACGAGGACCTGGTCGGGCAGGAAAGTAGCTCTCATTTCGTTGTCATGGGTCGGCGCAATCTGCTATCAGAATGGCTGGAAAATGCACTGGTTAGCAAGGATCTGCTGGCAAAGAAGGTCAGCAACAATAGCTATCTGTGTCATATGCTTGACTTGTTGTCCTGCCACCGTGTGACCGAAGCCTGTGAATTGGCTTTCAAGTACGACGATGGCAACCTGGCATTAATTTTGTCCCAGCTCAGCTCTGGTGCTGTGGTGCGTATGCTCATGGAGGAGCAGCTCTTTGCCTGGCAGCAAAGCAAATCGGACAAATACATCAGTTTGGAGCGCCTCAAAATGTACATGCTTGCCGCTGGCGTCCCACAGATGCAGTCGTCCCATGGTCCCATTAATCTACTGGAGGACAGCAGTTGGTTGACAGTATTGGCACTGCAGCTATGGTACTTTACAGCCCCGACCTCTAGCATAACCGATGCATTGCTGGAGTACGACAAAGCTTACCAAGCCGAGGAATGTTATGCGGGTCCACCTGAACCAGCCTACAAGGGCAAGGCACCATTCAAAAGTCGGCACCCTGTCTTTGATCTGCGATACCATCTTCTGCAGCTCTACTCAAAGCGTGGTCATTCCTTAGAGCAAACGTTAAATACAGTAACACATACCTCAGATCCCATGGATTTTCGTCTAAGGTCAGTAATAAAAATCAGCTAAAATCTAAATATTTAATCAAGTAGTAAAAATTAAATTCACAGCTGGATGCTGCTGCAAACACTGGAGGCGCTGGGTTATCATCATTGCTCTCCGTTGGCCGAGGCACAACTGCATGTAAATTTTGCCAGCCAACTGGAGAACGAGGGTCTCTGGCAGTGGGCAATTTTTGTACAGCTGCATATTAAGGATCGCAATCAGCGGGAACGGGCTGTACAACACACACTACAGCAACATGTCAGCGTAACACATGTGGAGCTTAATGCAGAGGAACAGTTTATCATCCATCAGTTGGGCGTGCCCGAATCGTGGGTGGACTATGCTAAGTCGCTTAAGGCGGGTGCATTGGAAAGACGACACGCTCAGGCAAAATATCTGCTAAAGGCCAAGCATTGGGTACAAGCACATGAGATAATCTTTCAGTATATCGCACCAGATGCTATTATAAACAGTGAGTAAAAAAATCGAGTAAGTTAAAATTGTTTCAATATTTAAATTCAATTTTAAATTGTTACAGACAATCTGGAGTATTTGTACAGTCTGCTTAGTCAGTTTGAGTGCACGGAAGACAGTGTGGTAAAGGTGCCCAATTGGACAAATCAGGGTCAAATATTTTTGGATTTCATCGACATCAGCGCTAAGTTCAGGCAAATACACAACGTCACCAGCAATGCCGACATGGTTGCGCGCTGGGAAAGCCTTAGGCCACAACTCAGTGAGATCTGCTCACGCATCAGCCTGCTGCCCTGCCCCACATCTAAGCACAGGCTGTGCCAGAGCGAGATATCGAAGTGCCTGACCTGTCTGGTGCATGGCATACGCATAGTGTGTGAAGATTTCGATTCGTGTTACATTATGGAAATGGCTTCTGACCGTTTGCCGATGCCACAGGAGTTTATTACCAAAGAGCAGTCCAATCTGCTCGAAGAGTTTATGCAAAAAATGTTAAATCATTTGCCCGAATCGGAATCAAAAGCGCAAACAGCTTTAATGCGCCACACTCCTGGAATGATAGTATAAAATAAAATAACAAAGAAAATCCATAGAAAACTAAGCAGGGAAAGTAAATGACCGGTATGTATTTAAGCTTACAGTTTATTTTAGATTATCAATTTATATAAATGTATATGTTTGTATGCCAGTAAAATGATTGGAACAAAAGATAAGTTATTATGTATGCAAAACTATCAAATACTACTTGTAAAATAGGCAACGTTTCGTTTAAAAGACAAACTATCAATTGATTGTTGTTAATTTTGTTTACAGTTTAGATTTGCTCAAATGTTTATAAATTTTATATATTACCGATTTTTTGATAAACAATAAAATGGATGTTTGTTCAATGACTTAAATTACTACCTCAAAGCTTTTGCTCATTATCGATAACTGTTGGCAATCAAGCTCACAAAAGCTTGTATTCAATGTGAATCGCACTTGCAGCGAGCGATAAGCAAGATCAGTCGACGACTGACTTTCCTACTTTTCATTATCATTTTCAGTTTTCCTTAGTCATGTCTCTTGGTGAATTTACGTTTTAGTTTCGTTTTTATTGCGTAATTAAACATGACAGATTCGAAGCCTACCTCTTGGTGCGGACGGGGTGACAAGCCACGCCAATTCGCCAAGCACAAGCCCATTTTATGCTATGACAAGCCTGCGGCCGCTGTTGTCTCCAAGGATGAATACGATGTAAGTGGGTCGAATAAATAACTAATGTTTTAGGATTTCTGATATGATTTGTATGTTTTATTATTGCAAAG
The DNA here is from genome assembly GCA_030179655.1 of Scaptomyza flava. NCBI lineage: Eukaryota > Metazoa > Arthropoda > Insecta > Diptera > Drosophilidae > Scaptomyza > Scaptomyza flava. The sequence goes on from JARNME010000012.1 coordinate 15,762,105, forward strand.
AACAAGCGTTACCAGGCATTGACTGGCGAGCTGTTGGAAACATTGGTGGTGCCGAAGCGTGAAGCCCGCACATGGACAATGCAAACGGGCGATCTATGCCGGATAACTGTACACGAGGGTGCTCAGGTAGGCGATGTTAACTTTTGGAATCTGGAGAACCGGCAAGAGCGTTTCTATTCAGGCAAAACACGTCAGCTGCACGCCTCCCATCTTAAGGTTTACGACCGACTTTGGAGCTGTCTGCCCTACTTGCGTCCTATGGCAACCTTTGTATTCGACACTCTCGCCAAATATGGCATCGATGAGGATGGCGGCGCATTGCACGATGTGATAGGCACCCGCTGTGATGATTACACATACAAGCTCATAACGGGCCAGCAGCGTCAGGGTAGTTGTCACAGCTCCCTGGTGAAGGCCGTGGTGGAAGAGCGCGGAATGTGCGAGCAGGATGTGCATGACGTTTGGAACATATTCATGTGCACGGGTTTTACCACCGACACACAGCAATATTTCTGTAAACCAAGCCCAGCGCAAAAGGGCGACTTTATTGAATTTATAGCCGATATGAATCTATTGGTAGCTCTCAGTGCTTGTCCCCAGGGTGATGTTTCTATACCTGTTGGCGCTGAGGTGCCCGACGAGCAGTGCCATCCATTAAAGGTGGAAGTATTCCGCAAGAAGTAATACATATATCGTTTGAGTCGTTTAAATGAACATATTCATTTTAAGGCCTTCATACATTTATAAAAATTAACTTAATTCCCCGTACCATTTCAAGCTGGGATGATATGCATGTGCTCGCAAAAGTATGCCACAATTATTTTTGCTTTGGAAAAAATATAGCCAATGCAACAACCTTTATTAAATTTCCCATAAACTTAACATTTACAAAGGGAATCAGTTTTATTTTGGTATTTTGTATTAAAGTATTTTCGTTGCATGGTCACTGGTCCAGTCAGGGTTGCTTTAAGTTTGCTTTGACTTGGTCAAAATTGTTTCAAGAAACAAAAAAAAATATATAAATCAAACCAGAAAATTAAATTTACACAACACGAAAATAGAAAATTCAAAATACCACCGACTGTTTAGGCATTGTGATGATTAGCAAAATATCGGCTTGGTATCGCGACAATGTCTCGGAGTCAGCCGACTGCCTTGCCTGTCGTCTAATAAGCGGGTTTGGCATGATCGGCATCGGAGCTTTTCTACTCACACAAGCAAAGTGCCGACGCTCACCCGTGGAACACTATGCAATGAAGAGCATTGCTGCAGGTGCATTGAATACAAAAATCATTACAAATCCATATGCATATAGTGAGCATGTTTATACATTAATAGTTGCAGGTTTCCTGGGCGCAGCCCGATTAGCAGATGCAAACTTTTTAAAGCCAAAAACGGTACCCGAAAAGCAAACAAAACCAATAGCGGGAGAAAATCCATTCTTCAAGCGCTGATGCCATTTTATTTGATATATATTTGTAACTTCGTTTTTTCTTTAGAATTATAGTTGTTCAATGCATCTTTCACTTCTTTAACGTCCCACCTTGCCCAGCTTGGTGTCAGTCTTTGGATTGGCCGTCAGCGTCTGAACGGAGACAATGGTTTCATTGATTTGAGTTTGTAGCTGGCGCAAGCTTTGAATTTGCAGCAGACGCAAGATGCGCATCGGATAATCCAGCTCGGGATCGTTGGCCGAAACCACATCATTGCCCTTGTCGAAAGGAAACGGTGTGCCACTAATCGCTTTTCGATTCTTTGCTGCCGGTCCAAAACGCTCATGGACGATGCGCGCCACAGCCTCCAGTTGAAGCAAATGATTGGGATGATGGGGCACTTTTAGCTTTGTGGCCAAGTTACGCACACCGGCTATAAAGTCCATATCATTGACTATAATAAAAAAAAATAAAAAAATGGAACTGAAGAACTTTCCAACTTTCTGATGATATCAGCATAGAGAACTCACCATTAATCTTGCCTTCAAAAATGGTTTGCACTTTTTGTTGTGATTGTGCGCCGTTGTTCTTTGGCTCGCTTGAATTAAGACCATTGCTCGATAAGTATTGGGCCGGATCATCGAGAAACTCGAGACGAATTGCGTGTCCAACCATCCAGGTAAATTGTTCCAACTGTGTTTCATATGGAGGCATGTTCAGGTCAATGCAGTATTGCTTATACCCCTCCTCCCACACTGCCATGTTATTTAGATTTCGCAACTTCTCTCGATCCTCGATGGTATAAAGGCGTATCTTTTGATCTTCAAGCCATAGTACTGTGCTTGCAAATTCCTTTCGATCTATAAACATAAAAATGTATAGGATTTTCTTTTCAGCTTTAATACTCACTGCTTAAAGCCACATTGTTTGGCGAAGGGTGACCTAAGGCTTCCAGTTTTAGCTTGAGCATTATTTTAATTATATATATTTTAATAGATAATTTAACGAATTAAATTCCGGCTGCTTTTCGACCAGGTGCCAATTATTGAATGAATGACCATACAATTTTTTGTTTAAACAATCGCATGGTCACTCTGTCAAGCAGCTGAAAGTTATCGATAAGCAAATCAGCTTGTCCTCCGAAATAAGTTTGCTATTAAATTATGAAGTAACTTAAATTTACAATGGCTTGCGATAAACAGGAAAAATATTTTACATATATACGTGATCAAGTTGAGCTATGCATGTTGCCTGCCCTGCAGGAGGACCTGGATACTGTACAGTTGTTACAGTCGCATTTTAAAACGTATCATTCCTTGCTCGGAGAAGCGCTGCCCCAGTTGTTCGACCTATTGAAGAGTAACGAGGATGTTCTGTTTAGTTATGAAACAAATCATGAGGTTTGATCTTAAGTATAGTAATCGAAGTATATTTGCTTGCACTAACACTTATTATTTTAGGTGCGCGCCCAACTTATTTTGTTACTGTGCGAATTGACCGCATCGCCATCAATTTACAGACTAAACGAAAACTCCTCTAGTCTGTTGCAATATGCGAATAAAATCCTTTTAAAATTAACATCTTCGTGTCAAAAAACTGAGGAATCGTATGTATTTAATTATTATGAGCAGAGGCTTCATAAAGATTGTTGGAAGCGTCAGATAGGCGCAATTCATGGATTTGTTAGTTACTTGGAGGTAGGAAAGTTAACGATAAGATTAAAAGATTCCATTCGACCCTTGACTAAATTAATGTTTTATCCAATTTGTTTCATTTTGCAGAACCGTTATGCCGTAAATGATGCCAAAATGTCTACAACAATGATCACATTCAGCGTGGCTGTGGGCCTAAATGTGCGTCAGTGTTTTCAGCCTGAGTACAAACAGCTAGGCATTCGAATCTTTTCGCACATATTGAGACATAGTGTAAGAAACATTAAAAAGTTAAGCATTCATAGCTACATATGCCTATCATTATATGTCCTACAATTTTAGCGCCCAGCTGACATCCAACATATGAATATCCAAGGAGTTATATATGATCATGTATTCAGGGATGCGCATAGCCTAGATCCAGTGGATGAGACAGCTGCGAAATGGGATTGCCTTTGTCTGTGCTTGGATCATTTCACTGAACTTAATGGCCTTATGGTAGATACAACACTTATACATATCAGAAATGCAGTATTACATTTGTCAACCAACGCTTTTACAGTGGAATCAGTGTGATGATATGCTCGAACGACTTATCCAAAATGTGTCGTTGTCATCAAATGTCGAAATGTCAATTTGCCTGTTAGATTTCATAACAAAACTGAGCTATTATTTTACCCTGAATAAGGAAGAAATTAAAGCGCTGTTGGAAAGTGATTTAACTCAATTAAGTCAAATCCCTGCCTGCTTAGACATATGTGCTTCGCTCAATGTCAGCACTAGCTATCGATGGGCCAAAAGTATTCTGCAATTGCTTCAGCTGGAATCTGAAAAGCTTTTGCATAGCGCCGAGTCCTGTGCCAAATTGCTGATAGCAATGCAACGTTGCTATTTAGTTTGCATTTTGCCAATTCCTCTTCAGACTTTGCAGAGGCAATTATCTGAATTTTATTGCAAGTTTGTAGCTGTGCTCTTGGAGAGCCTTTCCGCGCACAAGAAAGTTGAGCCCATTCTAATGGTAAGATGTTGCAAGTTTTATTCCAATCAATAATTTTTTAAAAGCTAACCTTTTTTCTTTTGACTAGCTTACACAGCAGTTTATTCAAATATTTCTATATCAACTGAACGACTGCCCGAGCAGTTGTCAAGACGCAAGCATCTTAAAGGACTTTTCCCCAGCGCTAAAAATCTTAAGTGTTATTATTGATAAATAAAATTGCAAGTTTCATTTAACTTAAATCAGCATTTCTGAATCTACAGTATATGTAATTGGTTGTCACAATAGTTCATGAACACAATTAACATATACATTTTCAATTAATAATCGCAACGCTCTAATAATAATTGCAACAATTGCAATTCAAACCATTAATTGACCAGCCTTTAACAATTTATGATTTTGGAATTTAGGGAAATTCATAAAAAGTGTCACTATATTATTTTTTTATTATTTTTAAAATACATTTAAATAAAATAATTTAAATAAAACAACATGCAAATGTCACAGAAAAAGAAAATATCTCGAAAAGCAGGCCCAGCAAGGAATTCAACGAACGCAAATGCACTAACAAAGTTTAACCGTTCTTGCCGGCCCGCAAAAATAAAAATACTAAAATGTGGCGCAGTATGACCAAATTTGAGTTGCTTACTGAACTGACTGGGTACATAAACTAGTTCTCAAATCAATAACAGCTGACTGAAATATTTGTACATTGTGCTTCGCACGTGTTTAGATTGCACTGGCTATGTGTATTTATTTGATAACCAATTGAAATTATGGCACTTCTTTCCGCAAAGCGAGCGAAAAGGGCTCCACCAACAGCCACAAACAGTTCTGATGAAAACGAAAGCGTTGCCAGCGACAACGAGGATGGCAACGCCGGCTGGGCGAACTCCATTTTAAAAGTGCTTCAGACAACAAAGCCTCAGACGCAAAACAAAACGGTGCTCTCGCGCGCTAAAAAGATCAATAGCTCCAATGGATCAAACAACAAAGTCAAACAAAAGGACTATGACTTTGAGATCGATGGCAGTGATGAGCACAAGATTGAAGTAGATAAAGATGTTAAGCCCGAAGCCTCCGCTCTTGATGCCGAGCTGACGCGGCAGCAACGCAAAAATGTGCCGCTGCAGCTGCGAGTAAAACCCAGTTTCCTGGACATAGAGCGGGAGCGTAATCTGCGTAAGGTCGCCACACGTGGCACAGTGCAGTTCTTTAATGCGGTGCGCATCCAGCAGAAGGATTTGAAGCAGCAGCTAGCCGAAGCTGGACCGCTTGATAGTCGCCAGGATGCAGTGCTCAATAACATTGATAAGCGCAAATTTCTGGATGTATTGATGAGCGGTAAGCGTGCCAAGTCCTCAGCGATTGACAATTCCGTTAAGAAGGAGGAGTCCGAATCTGACGAGGAGGAGGACAATGAGGATGAGTCGACAGATGATGAGCAAACGGCCAATTCTGGCAATAAAAAGAAATCCGAATGGAATGTGCTGCGCGAAGACTTTATGACTAACAAAAAGATCAAGCACTGGGACGAAGAGGACGAAGACGAGCAGGCACAAGGTGATGAACCAGGCAGTAGTGAAGACAGCGACGATAATTAGGATAAAAGTTATAATGTACCAAATGTAGATTGTAAATAAAATAAGTTTTTCAATTGTGAATTATGTCATTTCCGCATGCGCTGTCATATAAATGCCAACAATTAATCCAAATAGTCCAATGGCCGATCCGAAGATCTCGATTATTAGAATCTTGACAAACAGCGATGCATTAGCGGCATCCGATAGAGCTGCCCCAGAGCCCACAATGCCAACACAAATGCCGCAGCTTAGATTGACCAGCCCAACGGCAAGACCGGCGCCAAATGTTGCAAATCCCGTAAACATGTTCTGGTTCATTTTTTCTCGGCTGTTGAGCACACTAGTCATGTCATATGCCTGCAGATTGCCCGAGAACACAATAGCACTGATCAGGCCATAAATTGCCACAGCTTCACAGAATATAACAGATATCAAATTCCGTGTTCGGATGCGTGGCGAGCGTACCCCTCCTCCAACCACACTGACACCCGTCATATATATGCCCGTGGCAGCCCCGACAACGGACAGCGATACACATAGTCCAACGCCAAGGCCGGACCACATTTGCGGACTGCTTGAATACAGAAACCAGCTGAAACCAAGCCGCTCTCCCTGATCCGTCATCACATAGCTTAATATGAAACACATAATGGCAAAAAGCCATAAGATACCGAATACAAAAAAAATAAAGCTTCTGCCCATTTTTTTACGATCTCGTTGAGTTCCCCGTTAACGAAATAGGTAATCGAATAATGATGTTGATTGTCACTAATTAGTAACAAGACATTGATTGCATGGCATGTGAGCTTTTGTTGTGTTTTTAGTTCATAATACATATATTAAATTATATGTGTATGAACATATTTATTTAAAGTATTTCTCAAGTAATATTCGTCATTACAGTTAACGTCAACCTGTGACGTTGCAAATTCATTTTTGGCTTGCAATCTTATTGCTTACTTTATGTTTTATTATTTTTGTTGCTGTAGTTGTTGAGATTGTAAATTGTGTTTAGCGGTTGGACTTGGCCACACGCTCGAGTTCATCTTTCTTCTTGATGGCATATGAGTTAGATGAACCCTTAGCGGCATTAATCATCTCATCGGCCAGACACTCAGCGATGGTCTTGATGTTACGAAAAGCGGCCTCACGTGCGCCAGTGCAAATCAGCCAAATAGCCTGCAGGAAAAAAACGATTAATTTTGTTATCGAATTATCATAGGTGTGTGTGTGCGTGCGAGCGGGCACACTAATGCGTACAATTGCATGTTCATTTCACTTGTGAATGTTTTTGTTAAGACAATGAAATTAAATGTTTACCTGATTGACGCGACGCAATGGCGAAACATCAACAGCTTGGCGGCGAACAGTACCAGCGCGTCCAATGCGAGTAGAATCCTCGCGCGGTCCTGCGTTAACAATTGCATTCACCGTAACCTGCAATGGGTTCTCCGAGGTCAGCAAGTGAATGATCTCGAAGGCGTGCTTGACAATGCGACAGGCAAGCAATTTCTTGCCATTGCTGCGGCCCTTCATCATGAGGCCGCAAGTCAAACGCTCCACAATAGGGCACTGGGCCTTGCGGAAACGTTTAGCCGCATAGCGTCCGGCAGAATGCGGCAAATAGCGTGCGAATTTTTCCTTAACGGCAATGTAGTCTTGCAGCGAAATATCACTGATGGTAATATCATCGCAGCTCCAGCGACCAAAAATTTTTATCTCGGGCCACTCGTTGCTGACAGCAACCGGCTCGTTTAAAACAGCGCCATCATCTTCCCAAATGGCGTCTTCCACTTGATGCTGCTCTTCTGGCAGCTGCTGCGGCTCTGCATTATCATATGCAGACTCATATGGAGTTTCAGCAAAGTCAGTCATATTTTAAATACTTGCTGTACCTATGAGAAGCGTTAATTATTTTACACCTAACAAATTGCAAGTTTCATATTTGCAAAACTTACTGTATTTTTTTTTTGGAATGCAGAAAAGTGCAACTGCTTCGTTTGAAAGCAAAAGACAAAAGAGATTGACTAAAGTTTCAGTGTGACTGTTCTTGAAAAAGTTTTTACCAAATTTTAAAATATGGCAACTTTGCAAATATTGGTATTCCTGTTAACTTTTTTTTATTTAAAATTGTCGCGCACTTGACAGTTTTGATGAAAAATAGAAAGATTAGTATTAAAGAGATTAAATTAAAATTTTCTTTTTTAGTTAAGTTTGTGATTAAATGAAACAAAATTAGGTCATTATAGTGTCTAATAAGCAAGCAAGCAAACAGTTAATGTCTTTCCTATCATTATTCTTAACGTCTTTAGTATCTGATAATGCATATCAGGTATAAAGGTATACATTATAGACGATGGGCGTTTGCAACTGATTAAGAGTTTGGGTATATTGGGGATTGTTTAACAAAACACATGTATTTGATATATTTAATATGGAATAGATTCTATAGTAATAATAATAATATAATGATTTGTGTACTGTCTATAACTTCTGCATTAGCATAAGCATAAAATATACAGTTTTATGTTTATTATTTGTAGTTGTAGTTAATATAATACATTTTTCGTTTTTAAAATACAATTGCCAAAAGTGAACAAATAATATAAACAAACTACATGCCGTAAGATAATTATCATAAACACACACACTTTTCTCACATACGAATTAAGCTGATAAAACTTAAATTATAACAAATCGAATAAAATTTTTACACGACGCACATTAAACGCACAATTTTTAAGTGATGCTGAGAATTGGCGCAATATGCGCAGCGTAAAAATTTTATATATAACTTTTTAACTTAATAAGTAACTAAAGTCCCATGTTGTCGCGATCGTAGTGCGACGGGCGAAAGCATGTCTTCCATATCTGTAACTGCGTATAACGAATTGTAATTTCCAAACAAAAAAATGGGAAAGGAACACACATGTTGTTGTGCATTAGCTGTTGGAATGCCTTGATGACTGATTTTTGTTGTTGAAGTGGATTTTTCGAATGGGGCGCGTGACACAAATACTGCAATTAGTTTTAAATGTTTTTTTCTTTGTTTATATGTATGACTAGATTATTGATTAAAACTCACATGGCGAACGAGCACCCAATCTAATCCTTATCACCCATCTTTGCCTTTGATGTCATGTAAATGCCCACAATTAGACCAAAGAGACCAATGGCCGAGCCGAAAATCTCCACAATGAGGATTTTGACAAAGAGTGCAGCGTTAGCAGCATCTGAGAGCGCTGCTCCAGAGCCAACAATGCCGACCGCAATGCCGCAGAACAAGTTGACAAGGCCGACGGCAAGGCCAGCACCAAAAATCAGATAGCCCGAAAACCAATTCTGGTTCATGATACTCTGGCTCATTAGCGCTGATTCCATTTTGAACTGCTCCAATTGCCCGGAGAGTACAATGGCAGTGATCAGACCGTAGATGGCAACAGCTTCGCAGAAAATTACCGAAATTAAATTCTTGGTCTTAATGCGTGGCGCTTTGACGCCACCGCCCACAATGCTGGTGCCCGTCGTATGGATGCCAAGGGCAGCGCCAACGACAGACAGTGAGACGGATAATCCGATGCCCAGACAGGCCCACATGTACGGGCTCGAGGAGGAAAGGAACCAGCCAACGCTTACGCGTTCGCCCTTGCCAGTCAAAACAAAGTAGAGGATAAGTATAGTGGCCACTGCGACGAAGAGCCCTAGAAATGTTTGAACTACGACTGTGCGTATTTGGGGCGCCATCTTGCACAGTTTTTTGTCTGTCTAACGATAAAAACACAATATTGTAAACGAATTTGCAATAATTTGAAGTGGTATTTACCAAATTGAAGGCGTAATCGTATTTTTCTCGGCCGACAGGTGACTGCTTCTCGCGAAAAAAAGAATCCACAATCACATGACGTACATTTTCTCTATCATAAGGTATCGAGTAAATCACGCTAATCGACACACATTCGATGATATATGCAAATGCCAATTGACGAGTACGACTAGTCGTTTATGTGACCGACACAAAGGTGTTTGCTACACAGCTGTGCAGGCAATGTAAGTTGTGAAAAAAACACACAGATGGCGCTTACATGCAGCGCGCGACCCTTTAAATTTTAAATTGTCAAACAAGTTCTAAAGCTCGAATTACATCGATTATAAATTAATGACAAAATTCAAACGCAATATGCAAATTATATGGCAATTATATACATTTATCTGTATATTGTCAAAATATATATACACACACAAATAAGCTATCAGTGCAGACGACATTTACAGTTCGTTGAATCCACCAAGCTGCCAGTTTTGATCTCAGACGCACGTTTAACAGCGTCCACGTGATGGCAACATAATCTAAAGTCACATCACCATTAAATATTTACACATTATAAATTTTTTGTTCTTCTTAGGCGCGTGCCCAGCAAACACAAAAGCCCCGTCCAGTTTCGGGCCGGCTTGTTGTTCTGGCCAAGACTAAGTAGTTGTTTTTGTTGTCTTTGTCGACGACAAGCAACAACCGCAACATTCAATTAAACGTAATGTGTTGTTTGTTGTCCCTCGAAGAATGAGTGAGAGAGGAAAAGGTGAGTGTGAAAGAGATACACATACATCTTGATAATAAATTTAAGCTTTTTCACTTGAAAAAATCCTGCATATAAATGAGTGAAATGAAACGAAAAAAAACCAAAAACGAAAACACTAACACACTGAAAAAAATTGTACTTCATGTAGATAAAAATAATTTATTTTAAATTAATATTAAGCTAAAATTTTATAGTTTACTAATTTATAATATTTTTAAACCATCTTTTTAGAAATGTATAAGAATTTGTGAATAAAAGAATGTTAAGATGCAATATTATATGTGATCAAAAAACATTTTCCAATATTTTATAAGTTATGAATATAGAGTTTCCCGATCTCTTTTCATTTTTTCTCAGTGTGCGAGTAAATGGAGGAAAAAACAAAAATGTGTCTCAAGTCAAATATCACAAGAGAAATCCATTAACCTGCGTTTTTTCCTCTTCACTTACTTTTGTGCGTTCGTTTATCTCTTTTAGGCCGACAGACTTAACGTTTAATACAAACAAATACATCTAGGAATACAAATTTGACTAGCTTTAATGTACGGAAAGAAAGTAATTTCAAATTTAAAGTTAAAGTTTTACAAATTTAAAGTACAATCAAAGTTCTTAAATGTTGTTAAGCGTTAAAGTATTAACCATACTATTTAGCTGAAGAAATGCCATTTCTAGCCTTTTTTGACATTTTAATAAACCATCCAGAAATAAATACCCATGGAACCAGCTGGCTGATTTAGCTCTGTGCAGTTGCATTCTGTTTTTGCTTTTGTTTTTGTAACTCAGCAATATTCTCGATGGTCACTACCAGTCTTTCCAACACTTTTTCAATCTGAAGAGAGCGTTCGGTAAAGCTGTAAATACAATTTAAATATTTATTTAATTTAGCATATACAAATAGAAAACCGAAACACATACATAGCCAACTCCTCACGAAGACGCATAATTGGTTTTTCTTTCAGTGGACGCGATTTCACTGTTTCATCTTCTTTTTCGTGCTGCTCATCTATTATGGGTTGTATTGAGAACGTCTTAATTTGCTTTTTCAAAGGTGGGCGACGGCCGCAAATGCGAAAGTAATTTTTAATGCCCTGAGCAATTAATTTTAAAACTAAACGATCTTTAACGATCATTGTTTTCTTAACATTCGAGTAGGTGCTCAAATAAATGGCAACAAATAAATTCTATTTAAAAAAACACGAAGAATATTTAGCTTGTTTTCTCATCCAAACTCGATGTACTTACTAGAGATATTCCATAGATGACCACAATAAGGGTCACAAAGTAAATTGGTGCCAGTATTGGTTGTGCCTTTTGCAAGGGCTTATAACTAACATCGGACATTATAATGCGCATTATTGTTACAACTGCAATGTAGTTCGATTTAAACTGCTCAACCTTTTCACCAAAAATAATAGTGCCCAGTTGGGCAAACGACATAACGACTACAATATATATAAAAAGAAAACCCAAAATGTTGTTTCTCGACTACAATAAAAAAATCAAAAAATAAAATAATCGTTAATTTTAGGTTAAGTAAAATTAAAATTGCATTGTAAAAAATTTGAATACAAGATAGTACAATATATAAATATATGTTTACTGAACGACTGTACTAGATTTTGTAGTTAAAACTTACCTGTTTAATAGTAGCGGCAAGTCGCTTCAGTGTTCTGTGAAATGTCATAAATCTGATAAGTTTCATCCACACATAAAATATAAGATTGCCCATGATTATCGAATAGACCTCCCAGCCCAGCAATAAATGATCCAAGTTGAGATAAGCTACGCGATTCGAGTTGTACTCCTTATAGACTTTTTTTATCTCAAAATACTGCCATACATTAAAGGCCAAAACCGAGTACGATGCCTAAATAATTAATTGAAAACCTTAAGAATAAATTCAAAAATCAATTTATGATACGTACTAGTAAAAAAATCATGTCCGGATAGTTTTGAATAGTTGTGAAGTAAATTTTTAGTTTATAAACGACAATTTCGTAAATTTCAACGTATGTATAGTATATGACAATTGCATAAAATATGATTCCCACAATCATGGTTCCAATATCCATGAATAGAAAGCATCGCAACGGAATGCAACGAATATGAGTTGAGGGCAAAACAAGACCCGTTGGCATTATTTGAAATTGTAGTCTAGAATCAGGTAATAAAGAAAAATAAAAAATTAAGAATTTCTTAGGGCCAGTTATCGTAATCGAAGCTTACTTGATGGTTTGAAACATTTGGTTGCCATCATAGAACACACTGAATTCAAGTACAAGAAGTCGTGTAGCCCGATCAACCCATTCACTGTGATACAGTGAGTTAAGAAATATAAAATTTTCCTTTGGGTCCAAAAGCATATTCACTGAAAACCCGCCACCAGCGTATCTGTGAAAATCAGCCCAATAAGCATTGGCATCGTCTTTGTAGTCGACGCTAAAATAAGGACAGAGATTGTTGAAACTAAATGTTGTTTAACCTTATACTGTGTAACAGGCGTCTTTTATCAAGCTACAGTCGAACTTCCTTATAAAAAAAAACTATCAAATACCCATACTACGTAAGTGTCGAATTTTCTCTAAAACGAAGTTATTTCTTGTCTCCTTGACATTCGTTATTTGGAAGTTCGACTGTAATAGATGTTATTATCTCATCATATCGGACTTATTTTATAGCCACTAGCCTAGAAAAGAAAAAAGAACTAACTTACCCTCTATAGGTTCCCTTAAATTCCACACTGGATGAGTATTCTCCATAGCATGGTCTTTTATCCACATCGTCAATAGTGATCCCATGCAAGCATTTCATCGGTTTGATGCGTATCTGTCGTAGCCTTGGTGCACCAACTATTAGGCCTATATTTAACAGATGTGGACTTGCGGTGTCGTTTCGATCATCAATGTGAACAAGGTGAACGAAATTGAACATAAGATAATTAAATATATGATCTTTTGTCCTTATATCTTTAAACATCCATGAATCATAGTGAACTTCTCGTATATACGGCAGCCTTCTTACAAATGTCTCCTGCGTTTGAATGTTACTGTAATAAATGTATCGGGAATGCATCGTTTCTGAGACTAAAAAATGAAAATGTCATCAGATGTTGATTGTTTTCGTTAAAACTTTTAAATACTTACTTATGTGAGTGCATATTAAAAGCATTACCATAATAATAAATTCAGTTATGATTTTACGAATTTTCGCTTCACTGATAGGATTGTAAGACACCTTCTTTGACTTTCGAAGCACCATGTTGCCTTCTGTTTTTTGTTTTGTCTCAACTTTAAAAAGTGCAAAATACTCTCTTTGTATTTGCTTGAAAACTTTCGATGTAGCTATGATTTTTTGTATACAATCTCAAGGCACACTTTAAGCTTCATTCTTTCTGCAACAATGTTACATTTAATAATAAATATAATAAAGACAACAGGTATATTCCTGAATAGTCTTCCTTTGCTCATCTTAATAGTCAAGCCTTTTATGCTTTGTACGTTCTTATCTTGAGATCATGCACATATTTTTTAAAGTATGGCTGTCAAGTTGAAGGGCACTGCAAGCCTACAAGTATGCAACATTTTTAAAGCGCTTCACTGCGTCCAGCAAAAATGTGTTGCATATGCACAGGCGCACCCATTGTTGTTAACTGCCTTGGCCGACGAACCAACCAACCACTTGACTCATTCAAAAATAAACTCTCTGAATTTCTATAGACCGGAAGTTGCCAGGCATATAAAAGACCTTCCGCTGCTTTCCGGTGAAATGTTGCATTTGAAGTCAAGTTGCTTCAGACATAAACACTACAATGCACAACAACAACAACAAGAACAACAACAAAAAGTCAGCAGCCACTGTTGCACCTCACTCACAGCCCATCAAAATAAACTACATAAAACAAATGGTTTCAAATTTAAAATAAATAAACTAGTACTCCATTAAATTGTAGTACAGTTATTAGAAATAAAATAAATAAACTATGTAGTATTTCATTAAATTTTAATAAAGTTAATAATAATGCAATGCTAATTAATTTCGATTAACTTACTAGTATTGCTGATGGCATTAGTGCGGATTATTTTAAAATCTAATATAATAAACCATTGTTAAAAACACTTTACAAACTGATTCATAACAGGTTTAAGAAATAGGACTGATGTCTAAAGCCTTGTTAAGATATGCTATTAAAAATAAGCAATTATAATACACAATAGACAAGCATCAAGGGCATAAAGTTTAGGCCAGGTAACCGCATTTAAATAAACATTTAGCCAGGTCCTGGTCAAGTTATATACTCTGGTCTGGTTATATACACCACAATTGCTGCTGGGGATGGGCGTGGCTGTTAAGAATTTATTTCCTGTTACGTTGGACATTAAGGCCGATTTGGCCAAATGGCTGCCAATTCGAAAAAGGTCCAACAGATCAAATGGCCACTTTCACCTCGGATCCTTTTGGGCTTATCATAAAACAGCTGTTGCCGAGCGGGGTGAACCTGGCCTGGCTAACTGAATTCAGTTCAATCTCATTTTGCTGGTTTTCTTTTTGTTGTTTAAATCAGACTTGAGGATTAAGCTTAAGTTTGGTAGTGGGATGGTGGCGCACGTTGAAAATGAATTGGTTTTTGCAATTTCATTGGTCTTAATGGCCTGGCCAGGCCAGGGCAACAATTTAAATTGATTTTATTTTCGCCAAATGTTCATCTGGCATTAATATAATGTAATGTTTAATGTAATGCGGATCGCGCAAGTTATGCAAATGAAATTGGTATGATAAACAAAACTTAAATGGCGTTGATTTTATCCCTTTGTTTTCTGCTCAATTTTACTTTTAACACTTGGCCAGAGTATAGTGAACTGATTAAATGCAATTTAAATCAATTTATGTATAAATATTTGGTATTTGTTCAAACAAAGTCAAGCACAGTAAAGCGTTTATTGGTTTTGTTCAACTTTTTTCGAAACCCGTGCACCTGGAGACTGCAAATATCCTTTTCTATGGCCGGGATAGATAAAGTGTCAAGACTAGGATTCTTCTCCTACTGGGAATTTGATAAATTCGATAACGCAAAATCGACAAATCCTTATATTTCCCACACGCTTACAGTTAGAATTACCAAATTTGATATGAAGTTAGCTTCTGGCATCCCCAAAATAACTGCATCAAATACTCTTTCCACTCCAGCCGCCTTACCATCTTTGAAAATCGCAATCCCTGTATTTCGCAGTCGGTCGCAAACAACGTTTTTACTTGTTTTGTATAGCGAAATAAAGTTTTACCATTTAAAAATGAAATTTTTGATAAATTGCATCTGAACAAAATACATTTTAGTTGAAAGCAATCAAATTTAAATATAAAATTTTAAGCTTTTATCAGTTAGTGATTTAGCCATATACTCCGATTAATTTATTAATGAGTTTGCTTCTTTTTATTTGTTCAAACAACTCGGCAAGTTAATTGCATTTATAAACTCAGAGATTCGAACAATGGCAAAAACATTTTGCTCTCATATTATAAAACAATGCAAAAAGACAGAATGTTTTATTAAATATATTTGTACATATTTATTCCAGTGCTTAACTCTGCTCTTCATTTATTTCATTATCAACACAACTGTCCTGCACTCTCCACCCCCTTCAAGGCAGCAGCCATGCCTTAGCAGAAACAAAAGCCCGCCAGCAAAGTTGGCCAAGAGAGTGACAAATTGTTTCAATTTAACAAAGGCAACGGTAACAACAAAAACAAAAACAACAAACAGTAAGAACAAAAGAGTTTGTAATGCTATGCGATTGGAGGAAGGGAGAAGCCAGACAGTTGGATGGGGTGATATGGTCGAAAATGGAAATGTGCCTAACAACAACCCTTTTGCTGTTTGCTCCTTGTACAATGTTTCATTATACTTTGACACTGAATGTAAGCAGTATATTGGTTTTATGCAATATCCGTCCGTCCGTCCAACAGTAAATCCAGTCGTTTTTCCCACATTCTTCTTCTTGATGAGGAGATTGCTAACAAAAAACTGGTATCCCCACGCCTACCCTTGCGCTCCCAGAGTATTCCGCAGTCGGTATCGTCCGACTGCAACGTTTTCACTAGATTTTATTTTATTTCTTTTTTTTTGTTTTATGTTTTTGTTTTTTCGTTATTACGCTTTGCTGCTTGTTTCATTAGCCGCCGTGTCCTTTTTATCTTTTGTGCATGACATTTTGGCCTTTCTCATAAGTCCTCGGACACAGCACAAAAGGTAGTCAAGAATGATGACGGCTATTTGCGGCTGATCCAGACAGTAACGCCAGCTCCAGCTTCAACTCCAACTACAGCTCCAGTTCCAACTCTGGCGTAATTATCTTAATTTTTGGGCATCCAAGTCCTTTTTTGTGTCATTTTCCTTCTCGAACTTAATGCAGTTTTAAGCACGCGCCGCCTTAATGGTAACGATGCCAAGTTGTGTGAAAATACTAAGGAAAACGAACAGTACTGCAATTTTTTGGAAAATAATCTAGGCTAGATTCTTTTTTACCGCTAACACTAACAGCAGCGCAAAGTCAACTGTCATATTCCATGTAAATTTAACAGCGCTGATTTAAATTGACTAGCCGCCATTCGCATAGCAAGCATAACAAATATTTTAGCTTAAGTAAACTACATTAGCTTCAGGGCTTCTTTCACAGCCCAGTCACAGTGATATTGTGTGTGTGTGTGTGTGTGTGTCAGTTGCAGTTAGATTGCGTTTTATATAAGTGCGTAAGTGTGTTTGTGCCACGTAAGTTACATATTCGTGCGGTTGACAGCTTTGCTTCGCGCTTGACTTGATTGTGAGATCTGCTTACGCAAGCCAAAAATAGTTCAGGTAAACTAACATACATTGCATATTACGACAATGGAATGGAATGGAATATTAAAGTAGTTCATGAGCTAAATTTTAATATTATTGGATAATGAAATGCTTATGCAGGCTCTTGCGTTCCGGTATTCTTGTTTTCATCTCTTACGTCCGTAATAAAGTGCTCAACACACATTTAACCGTAATAACAAACGTAAAAATTTTTCATTTAACATTTTCATTGTTCAACTCTACTTTTCTACAGGGCTTAATGACTAAGCTTCAAACACAAATATGCTAAATTTGAAATTTGCAAATGTTTAATAAGATTTTGATTGTAATGAAATAGTGAAATCAAAACTCGTGTCGACACGTGATGATCTTTAGCAAAGTTGTTGGGTATGTGTCCACTATGGTTTCTGAGCTGGTACGACCAATTTTTGCCGTGACATTTGTGCATTTCAAGGAAAATGAAGATAGAAATTCTCGCATTTAGTTTACCCAGTTACTCGGGAGTAGTCGAAATCGATTTCGAAAGTTCTCGAATGCTTTTTTTTATCGTATCCTACATCTTACATCTGTTTGCATAATTATTTAATTCGTGGAACCATAAAAAATGGCATGTTTCTTTCAGATAATATAAGATAAAATAACATAAGGTAATAAAAATAAATATATTTTCCAAGCGCCATTGACGGTAAGTAGGTACTATGTATATCTAAGATTGGCAATCTCATTATGCTTCATTGCTTTTGTTTTGCATACCAAACCCATATTAATAGCGAAAATTTGCATTTAAAGCCTCCACGCAAAAAACCGAGCAGCATGTCAAAAGAGTCTTAAGACGATAGACAGGAAAACTAAACTCAAAAGAGAAACATACACCAAAAACTTTTTAAGGACTTGCAAACCGAGTTACAAATTAATGTGATACTATTTGAGTTTGCTTGGGTATCTAAGAGAATTGCCTGTCAAATATGTGTGGCTGTGCAATGCAAGTATTAAACTCTGTGTAACTCTGCCAGCAATTAATCGAAGTAGTTTCAACAGAAGCAGCAGCAATGAAAACTTTGCATAAATCAAGGCATGCGGCAAAGGCGCCGCCAAATATGCAAAGTTATTTGCCAGCGAAGAATGCGGAATGTGCCTTAAGTTATGTAAAGTATGCAAAGGTGTGTGTATGAAAGTGTGTGTGTGTGCTGACTCTGTACGTCTATCCACACGCGCATGCATGTGTATGAGTGAGTGTATGTGTGTGCGGCTGGGTAATCAGGCAGCAAGTAGGTCAGCTGCAATCAAAGACAGCAATCGAGAGAAATGTCAGCCAAAATGTATTGAGAGCTCAAGGAATACAAAATATTCCTGCCTCACAAAATTCCTTACTGCCATTTGCAATAATAGTACAATGAATGAAACGGAAACGAAAAAAAAATAGCAAGAATTTTATAGCCCAAACTAGTTTTGTGATACTTCAATAATGAGTTAATGTAACAAAAAGAAAAGAAAATACTTATATAAAATAAAAATGTGATCAACTTTATGCGCATCGATTTTATTCAAACTGTTAGGAGTCATAAATCATTGAGCATCATTTTTTATTTTTAACCCTTGCAAGGCCTTGCAAAATCGAACTGTTAGCCCAGCTCTATGGGTAATTTAATTTGACTGTAGCTAATTACAATAAAATATCGCTGATATTTAGCCTAAGTGCCCAGGGAATTTCCAATTGAAATAGAAAGACGCAACTTTTAATTGAAATTTAAGCACTTAACTTGGCCCCTTAGCAAGACAATGCTATATTTAAGCAAAGTAACTCAAGTTGAAAATTGCTGAGAGTTTAACGGAGAAAATGCAGACGCATTGATTTGAGCTTTATAAATAAAGCAGTGAGCTGAAGGGTGGAACAAGCACCTACGCAAAACAACCAAAACTTGTCCACTGATGAGGGCGTGTTATAATTCTCAATGGTGCCTTTTATTTATGTGCCGCAGATGTCATGTGTCTCCCTTTCGTTACGTTCGGACGCAATTTAACTGCTCTGATCTCTGTGGGTGTGACTGTCTGGCCTTTGAAATGATATCCCTTAAGTGAAATATGGCGCAAGTTCATGGGGGAACTCATCAAAATGATGACAACCACATTAGCGCTGACAACGATGAGGACAACGCCGCGACGTCTCAGTTGCCGTTGAAGTCGGCGTCATCTACTGCAATCAAGAATTTATGCTTTCAGCACACAGTTTGTCTTTAGTTTGAGGTGAGGTTATCTTGGGGGTTCTTGTTGCCTGCTCACGGGTTTGCTTGGTTTAACGCAATTTGGCTGCATTGCTCAAATTTCCGAAGCGCTATCTCGTTATTCGCTCCTTCTCTCCTTCTTCTGCTGTAAAGCTGCAAAGTCTCCGCCCCAGGCCAAACTTGAGACCAGGCAATAGATAGATATAAATACATATACATTTATCTCTTGGTCGTGTGGTATGATTTTGCTGAGTGTTGTTGTCGATTTGTTTTTGTTGGTTGCTATTTGTTGTCTGGCAGACTTGGTTGATGGTTATTTTGGTTTGTAATAAACATTAATGGCAATGAAAATAATATGCTTTTGTGCAAAAAAATACAAAGGTTACCCTAATACCATTTTGCATAATTATAAAATAAAATATGCACAAAATAAATGACTTGAGTTTCTAAGAAAAATTCTATTTAAACCACATTTCCAGCACATTCTCCTGAGAAATCCCATAAAAAGTACTTAAGCCCTGACTCAGGCAAAAGTTCGCATGGCTCCGAAATCGGAGGAGACGTAGTTTTTGGATTATTTAGCATTTTTCACTTATGCTCCATGTGCTACGCATACGCCACGTAACACGAGGTAAATATTAATTTAGCAGCTGTGGAATGCCACTTTCTCTCCTCTGTTGGCCTGGGGTAAGCCCTCTCGATGCAAATGGCTCAGCCAAATGCCGAGTCAAATTATCATCGCTGGCATACGGCATGCAATGAGTGGTGGTCCTAGGCAAAAACTCATGGCAACATAATAATCATGCAAGGTGGAAGCAGTCCAGAAATGTTTGTTTAAGCCACAATCCCATCGACAGGGATACAAACATAATTCGGCTTGTATTCTTTATACACTTTTTCATCAGAATATTTGTTTGTTTATACTGACTTTAAGAGACGAAAATAACATAAATTTACTGTCAAAAGAATATAAATGTATCGAAAATTTAATAAGAAATATCAAAAGTATAATGTAAGCAGTGCAATGCTTTATACATGGTATTCTTTTATTCCTTTTTCAAGTAAAAAAAAAGCAATTAAGCTTACTAAAAATAATAATTTTCTTATTAAATGCGGTAATTTAAAGAATATTTCTTTTTCAAAAATGTGTACTCACACTATCAATAAAAATATTTTGTAATTACTTTCCATTTTTTATTTTTGTTTTTATTTTTTGAATAAAATAAAACTTTTTGCTTGGAAAGTAGGTAAAGGGTATTTTTATAGTATCACATCTTTTTTCTTTTGCTTATTATTTGTGGTTTTGTTTTGGGTTCTTAACACAAGAATTTGAGTATGCCGTGCACGTTTCACGCGCCAAAGCATTAGAACAATGTTAACAGGAGCACAAGAGAATAAACCAAAATACCCTATAATCGGATTCACTCGACTGCACACTACGCTTTTTAAGTCTAACAGCAAGAGATTTCAAGCATTTTGACCATTTAAGCTTTTAAAAGGCAATAAAACCATAAAAATATTATTTTATATATCTATATATTTAAACAATGAAACCTTTCTAATAGACATAAGCGATTAAATACAAAATCAAGTATGCCATCATTAAAATGAATATGAATAAGATTTGAATCAAATATATTTGTGCATCAATATAAACACGAAAAATGTTTTTTAAGGATATTCATATTTGATTCCTAACAATGTTCGAAAATAGTCGTATTAACCAAAAATACGCTTGTTTGTACTATGTTTTTGATTAGAACGTTGATAAGCTATGCAACCAATTTTTACTCAATACATTAAGAACAATCCATATACCCCACTTTTGTTTCTAATATGAGTAAAGAGAATAGAAAGAGCAAAAATAATAGCTTGTGCTCAACGCACCTGACAATAAAACATCAATTTTTATGCGACAAATTATTGCGTTTCTTTTGCCGTTGTCAGTTTTTTGTTCTTTTATTTATATTTTTTTTCGGTATGTTAACGTTTTTGTTGTTCTTGTTGTTACATACCTTCAGGCGTCTGATTACATAGCAGAAAATGTCAATGTTTGTCAGGCTGCCACCGCAGCCGGCAGTCATTAGATTAGACAGCAGGCTGCGGCTCGGCCACAGCTCTCTCCAATGATGGCAACGAAGGTTATAACGTTGCTGATGGCGTTGGTGATGGCGTTGGTGATATCGATGGTGTATGCGAACTGTGTGTTAATCTTAACAAATTTGAGGTGTGCATTTTACTTCTTTTTTTTATTACTTAGTACAAGTACTTTTTTTTTTGTAGATTCTATTCCAGTTTGCACTTTTATTGTTTATTTTTTCAACAATGAATGTTAGTAAAAATTCCTTTATTAATGTGATTTAACCTCTACAAGTAAACTACGATATTTGTCTTAGCCCAACAGCAAATTGAGATAAGAACGGGCATTTGATTTAACAGCAAAATGAAGTATAGATCAATAACGACGATGAATAAAACCATTAACACTAAGTAAAAGTTCATTAACGTTTTCCTTAAAGTGCTTACATAAGCAGTTACCATCAGCTAGCAGCAAGGCTTATTTTTTTTTTCAATTCATTCTCAATCCTAGTTGATCCCAAGAGTGCACCTTTTTGTCTGCTCAGTCAAGTGTACCAGTCAACCCTTAATCTTCCCCGCCAAGGCGCGGCGTCATCAATTCTAACCATAACAAAGGAGAACAACAAATGAGCGCGATTGCGGCTACAGCCTACGGTACTTGGGCTTAGCATGCAAAAGAATCCTAACAGCCATCAGATATGCAATTAATTTGGCCATCAACACACCACACACACACAAAAGCACCTTTATTAACACGCATTGTTCGCAGTCAGCGACCAAATTTAATAATGACTATAATTTGATTTTTAAAATTTCCCTCAGCTTTTGTCGCACCGAAAAAGTTTTGCTATGCTGGCGATTCATTGAATGCAGACAGACCACACATTGTACAGACCGACTTTACAGTGTGTTCATGGCTGGTTAAGCTTTTTGAAATATTTTCACTCATTATTTTAAAACGGGTTGGCAGAAAGAGAGAGAGGGGCGGAAACGAATTCCAGTATTGCACGCAAAGTAAAAATTCCAGGGAGTTGAAAAACCTTTTTGCTTTATTAATTTACTTTGATATCAAATTTCTTTGGCAAGGCGATTAAGAGGTAAATGGGATCGCGGAGGTGGATTGAATGAAGTGCTTGTCAGGGCTATGGGGCTGTTTGCAACTTGCTCTGGCTAGAAGAGGTCGCCGAAAGTCCAAGTTCTGGGCCAATAAATTAAGCTTTATGTGCGGCTAATAGAAAATTTTTACCTACCTTTTATATGGGCAGCATATGCAAATTGTTGTGCCAGGACGACATGCAAAGAATTCACCTATGCACAATATACACATACTGTCACACACACACACGCACATACAGACATAAATTACACGCTTAAGGAACAAAAGGCGACTGGCAGAAAAAAATGCAGAAAAAATGTTTAACCCAACGCCAAACGATTTGCATTGCATGATAAAAACGGGATGGTAAACGAAGAATGCAAGAGTTTTATGCAATGATAAAGGGGTAATGGAAGCAAAAGGGTAAGGATAAGGAGCGGAGGAGGGAGGGGGGAGGAAGGAGGGCTTGTCGGTTGGCACCTGGCTAGCATACCGGGCACAATTTATATTGAAATAAAAATATAGAATGGAATATAAGCAAATGGAAGCGTTGTGCACCTTTAGCATAAACCTGAAGATTTAAGTGTCTCTTTGTGTGTGTGTGTGTGTGTGTGTATTGCATCGGTGTTATGCTAAAATTTTTCACAGGATTGTTGCGTTATGGGCTAAGGGCAGCTGTCTTCATGTTGGCCGTGGCATTATATGGCAAAGACGTAAAACATGCAACGGTTTTTTTTTTTTTTTCTAAGATGCATTGACAGTGAAGAGAATATGAAAACTTTATACAAAATCCATGCACAAGTCATTGTTTGCTTAACGATTTGTCTTTAAGAGACAAGAAGATGAAAAGATAGATCATAAGGAATAATGTCCGAACTAACTTTAAGGGTGAACTTCCGTATTATGATCTCTCGTATATAGGTTTGCTATATAACAAATTTATAAGTGAGTAAACTTGACACGCCTAATATATTTGCAAAACTATTTGAATGCTTTATATTAAGTTAAAATTGATTTATATATCCCACAATTTCATTGAATAACTTATGATATATGAAACACACGACCATGGACAATAAGACAGGAGGATTTCAAGGACTAAATGTACATTTTGTGTGCTTTTAATCTATGTACATATGCGCTAGCCAAATGTCAAATTGGTTTTCAGTGTTTGCGAAATTCTCGTATGGTTTATTAGAACTGGCTACGAGTCTCTGGCTGCTGTCAGCTTCTGCTCTTTGTCATATCAATCAAATTTGGCGTTAATTAACTAACTAACAAACTTTACTGAATGACTGACTGACTGAC
The DNA here is from genome assembly GCA_030179655.1 of Scaptomyza flava. Lineage (NCBI taxonomy): Eukaryota > Metazoa > Arthropoda > Insecta > Diptera > Drosophilidae > Scaptomyza > Scaptomyza flava. The sequence goes on from JARNME010000012.1 coordinate 15,785,890, forward strand.
TGACACACACATGTGCATTGGATGGACAAGATGGCGCTGGTTTTGGAACGTTTCTCGAGTCATCAGGCATCAGCTACAGACTGCTGGGTAAAGCTTATATTTATTTGTGCAAACCCAATTATTTTTAATGGGTAACAGCAAATGATGAGGCTGCATTTTTTTTATTTTATTTGTTTTTTCATTCAATTGGCATGACATTAACTGCATTAGATGCGCTCAACATTTGATTTATAGTTCATACATATGGACGTATATGGATGAATGGCTGCCATCTGCAGTGGGAGCTCGTCCGTACCTCTCTAATTTGGCACTTAAACGAAACGACGTGCGTGGGTCCGCAGTCTCCGGAGTGACTTATGGAAGCGCACAGGAGGCGCAAGTCTCAATGTGTTCAAGTGTGTGTTCGTATACCCTGTAACCATTTATATAGACAGAAAAGCAGATGTTTGTTTTGTGCATTATTAATATAAAATGCTGCTAGCTTTAAATTGATCGAACGGATTTAATAATAAACCAAAAAGAAGAAAATATAATTAGTTAGATGCAATTACTAGGGGATTTAATTACAGGTTGTCTACTAGTCGCGCAATTCGTTAGCGTGCTCTTGCCTACTTGTTGTAAGTATTTATGTGTAGGCATATGCACACGTTTCACACAGTAGATGGAACTGCTATAGATTCCCATCACGCGCCACAAAATGCCGTTACGTGTTTGCCTTGCCGCCACTCCAATGCATTGGCGGCGATGCCGAAGGTGTTTCCCAGTTGGCGTGCCAGTGGATTATATGGCTCGTGGCTGTGTGTGTGTCAGTGAGTGTGTTTGGCCGTGTGGCTGCTTGTCCATCCGTGTCGTTATTCCTGGCATATTCAATAATTTGCGCGCCCAGACAACTACTACTACCTACAACTTCTCCATACAAACTACGCTGCATACACTTCGTCGCAGTTTAACAGGATGGCCAAAAAGTATGCTGCATTCAATTTACGCTACTCATCACCACAGCCCACACAATGTTCCATGGAAATTGATTCAACGGATCAGTTGGTCGGCTCTGCAATTGAATTTCGCCTGTGTGAAACATAATGTATGTTACATGTGGCAACATAATATATGTTTGCCTTTATTAATGAGGTGTGTCTCTTGCCATGCATTTCTCATATCATTTTTGTCTTTTTCACACGCATCCCAATTTTTACAGTTTCCAGCATTTGGGGTTTGTGGTACTTCGGCAACTTTTCTTTTTTTCTTTGGAATGAGAGTCTTATGTGTTCTTTTTTGTGTGAAATTATTTGTATCAGTCTAATGTTTTATTCATTTTTATTTAATTTAATTTAATTTAATTAATAACAAAGACACTGAAAGCACAGTAATTAAACATTTTTTGCAAATTAATGGTTTAGTTTGATTTAATTGAACAATTGTGTTGTATTGTTTGTGTTACAGTAAATATATAAACAGTCGAACTTTCACTTCACAAAAAAAGAAAGAAATTTCAATATGTAATGTTTTAGATTGAACCAAATTGCCGGGTTCTGGAAATGAAATAGTTAAATAGAAATATTTGTTATATGGAAGTTCGTTTTATTGAAGCACGACTGTTTATTTTTTTCGTCTTTTCACTTCATTTCACTGTTTTCAATTGCATTTCATTTGACTGCGTTGCAACAGATTTTTAATTGCACATTGTTGGCATTAGTTGTGCAAGAATTTGAATTGACTCAACTGAAACCGACAATTGCTCTATGCTCTTTTCCACTTCACCAAAAATGTTCTTGTTGTGGTCTCTGCTATTTTTTTGGCTTCTCTCAAGTTCTCATTGTTTTCGGCACTAGTACCCTTTGCTCTAATTGAAATGTTCGCCGGTGCAAGCTAATTTTTGCGCAACGGCGCATTTCTGTTATCAGTTTTAACGCAGCACCTAAAGAAAATAAACAAACAAACAGCAAAAAAAGAGTAAAAACAGATGCTAACGGCAACGGCAATGACGGCGTCGCGAGCGTGAACTGGTTTCTCAGTTGACTGGCAGAAAGGAATAAGATGAAAACGAAATTGAAGGGCAGCAGATGCCCAAAAAGATCCAATCAAGCCCGTGAGACGAAAAGCAACTGAGAAAAGATCAACAGTGGTGGCGCTGCAGTAATTTAATGAGGGGGGCAATAATTGCTATTGAGTTGGGTTATATAAAAAAAAAATATTGTTCATAAACGCCAACACTTTTATGAATACTATTCAACATTTATTTTAACGAATGTGCGAATAACCCTTTTTTGCTATGAGTAGATTTTGTACATTTTGGTACGCCACTGCAGACGCACTTTTTGGGCAATGGACTTGAATTAACAAAAGACACAAGCCGCAAAACTAAGCACAACAAACTTAGCAAAACATGAAAAAGTTAGTGCACAAACTTTTAGCAACTAGTGGAATGAGAAATATAAAGACGTCTTGAAGACACGAGCCCCTTAGGGACAGTGAAAAAAGTAAAACGAAACAATAATCGGTATAAAGAAAATAATGAAAAAAATAAAAGAAATACAATAAGAAGGCATGGATGGGCTCTCTAGCTAATTGAGCAGATCGAACCCCAATCGGCGTTTGTAGATTGCTTTGCTCGCCGGTTAAATCAGTTGAAACCGAAACGTCGTCGCTAACGGAGCGCGTGTCCCACTCGGAAGCGTATGTGTGTACAAAAATAGCATTATTCGAGGTGAATCGGGGTGAACATCATCTTCATCGTCATATGACATTGGCATTCACTAGTGTGCAATTTATAGCGTGGCGCTAATTGCCTAAACGCCCCTTGCTTCCCACTCTTCTTACGTACATACATAGTATATACATATAAATGGTATAAAAAGGCCATTCGGGTCAAGTGCTCTAAATTGAATGTGTCAGTTGGCATCGTTGCAAAGAAGAAGAAGATACGTCAATATGCTTTTCCGCTTACTCTGGTTGTATCTAATATGGCCAGCTGTTACCATCAAAACTGAAACGATATGCGGTTCCATGGAACTACGTCAGATATCAGATTTTCAGCAATTGCGCAACTGTAGCCTTGTAGTCGGTCATATCCGCATTGCTCACCTGCAGTTGCCCAGCAATTTTAATATAACGCAATTGCGCAGCGAGGTTACAGAGATCACCGACTATTTGATGTTCTATCGTTGCACCGGACTGCTAACATTGGAGTACATATTTCCTAAGTTACGTCTTATACGCGGTCAAAAGTTGCTGTTTGACCAGTATGCCTTGACTGTGTATGAGAATCGTAATCTGCGGGAGCTGGGTTTGTTGGAGTTGCAGCGCATTCAAAGAGGTTACATTCGCATCGAAAGTAATCCCATGTTGTGTTTTGCGGAGACTGTTGATTGGATTTATTTACTTGACAATACCACGACACAGCATTTCTCAATAAAGGTGAGACCAATTATTATTATGTTTGGTATTTCTTATAGATAATCTGTTTTATTAGAAAAACTTGAATAAAAATTTATTTTCATAATTCACAAGCTGAACAAATCACCAAATCATTGCCCCGTTTGTGGCGGCCTCTCTGCCGATTGGTCATATCGTACGAACAAAACTCAGTATTGCTGGAATATGGAAAAGGCTCAGATTCGTTTGGAGCCACCTCGTCGCGATGGTTGTCCAGCGAGTTGTGGCTTTAACGGCTGTGATATGGCAGGAAATTGTTGCCAGCACAGTTGCATAACAGGCTGCTCAGCCCAGAATTGTACATTGTGTGGCAATTTGGAAAGGAATGGAAAGTGTGTGGATCAATGCATTGCCAGCTATGAACTGCACAAGAGGCAGTGCACCTCGTATAAGGAATGCCGTCAGCTGAAGCTCATTCCATTGACGCGAGGCTATCGCTGTGTGGATCATTGTGTCGACAATCACAAGCCCGTGATTGATTCAAATGGGATGACACAATGTCAGCTGGATTGTAATGGTGTGTTTCATGTGAAGCGAGGTGTGGATTTGGAAGTGCTGCAGGATTGTGTGACCATCAATGGTTCGCTAATCATTGAGCTGGTGGATATTAAGGGTGAGTTAGAAACATTTCTATTATAAATCTTTAATTCATAAATTTTGTTTGTAAAAGAAAAAATAGTGTCGGCTTTGGAGCAGGCTTTGGGAAGCATTAAAGAGATTACTGGGTATCTAAAAGTCTTGCATTCAGCACAGCTAATGTCTTTGACTTTTCTCAAGAACTTAGATACCATACGCGGCGATCAACTTATTGAAAACAAGTAAGATGGAATGATTAGTTGTTAAATTTTCTGTTAAAATTGTCTTAAAAATCACAAAATATATTATTTAAGATTTATCATTTTTAGAAATATTTGATCTTTAAAAGTGACTGAGACTCTATATTGCTACTTATATTTTGTTTAATACGTAATCACAAAACTTTTTACTTACAGATATGCCTTATTTGTTGTTAACAATTATCACATAGAGCATATTTGGCCACCCAATCGTCAGGTTGCCATACAGCGTGGCACCATTTTTTTTCATCTCAATCCACGTTTGTGCTATGAGAAAATCCTCAAGCTACAACCCTCACTTAAGAGTATTCGCAAGATATCCATAGCTGATGTTTCTCCAAACTCAAATGGAGAGCGTGTGATTTGTGGGGATTCAGTGAGAACTTTAGATGCACAGGTTGAGGATATTAATTCGACAGCTGTTCGCATCGCCATTGACTTTATGAAATGTGAGGACATGGAAACACTGATTGGCTACTCCTATCACTATATGGAAGCACCGCAACAGAATGTAACCATGTACGATGGTCGTCATGGTTGTGGACATGATAAGTAAGTGAAAGTGAAAAACAAATGTCACCTTGTTATAATTCTAATCTAATTTAGCTGGCTTATGGATGTCTCGCCTAGCAAGAATCGTCGTCATGTTATTTCGAATCTCAAACCTTATACACAATATGCATTTTTTGTAAAGACGCTCACTAGAACCGACTATCACATGCAAATTGATGCATACTCTAAGATACTTTACTTCCGCACATTGCCCAGCAAGCCGAGTCCAGTGAGTCGACTTCATGGCAAATCAGATCATACTACGGAAATCGTAAGTTTTTTTGTGCTGTAAGATTCGTTTTTTGTAAATACGGTATAAATTTATGTTTCAGGAAATACACTGGTGGCCACCACGTCGTCCCAATGGTGTCATCTCCAAATACATTGTCAACTACGAGGTGCACAATCTGACCAAGATGGAGGAAAGTAGCAAGAACTACGGCACATATAAGGCAAGCAATAAAACCTATTTGGACTGCGAGTGCAATGATCTGGTGCCATATAATTCGGGACCTCAGCCCGAGGATGAGAATTTCTACAACAAGGAGCAAATAACTTATGAAGATGCTTTGCCCAATCTTATCTATGTTTCGTAAGCATAATGATATTCACTTTGACTTTTGAATGTTAAGTGTCTCGTTTTTCAGAAGACGTAAAAATAAAATCAAGAAAGAAAAGTTTGAAAAAGTCAAGGATTTTGATGATCTTATTGCTGGCCCATCAACGCAGGCGACACTTAAAAATGACATAACATTGGAAACAACAAATAAAATGATTCCTGAAGCTAAAAACAGCTCATTGACAACAGGTCCAGACAATCGGTCAAAGAATGATACGGAGTCTCTGCAAAAGGTAGCTCAGGAGGCAGCCAAACAATATGAACTGTTTCGCCAGTACATGGAGGAAAAAATGCGTCAGGTGCAGGACACGGGCATATCTGACTTTTTAATACTGCATGCACATCCAAAATGCAAAGATTCCAATGCCCCATTAAGCACACAGTTAGAACAAAAATGTACTGTAGAGAATGAGTTGAGTGGCATAACTTTGCCCAGCAATCAGCACTCATATAAACTAACTGACTTGCTACCCGATCAGACTTATCGTGTTTCGGTCCGTGCTTGTGTTGAAGGCGTTGTCAATGGCTGTTCCAATCCCACCGAGATGCTATTGAAGACCATGAGCGTTCAACTTGAACAGTTTATGAATGGAAACTAAAAGCTACAATGTCACATTTGAGTATTTATATTTATGTAAGCTTTGTAACTACTTTTTCAGTTGACTTGTAAAAACATATTTTACAATAGATATAATATTTTTCTTTCGATAAGTCAACTTTAACCAGACAAATGTATTTTAGTTTTAATTTTTTTATAACTGATAATTGGACTTGGCAAAAAAGGTCGGTCATTTAAGTAATGTTGAAGAGGTTTGAATGTATTATTTTAATAACTAATTGTAAATGTTCTGTCTGATGAGGGATTTATCGATTTGTATGTGTGATATATGTGTTAGTTTTTAAAATGTACTAATGCATATGCTAATGTTCCTCAAACTATATAAATAAAATCCAAATATCCTTTTATTTATGGTAATTTGACTTTTGTGCTCGTTGGCATTACATTCAAGCTTTAAAGTCTTAACAGTTATTTACAGATAGGCAGATAACCGCAGAGACCACCCTGCGTACACACACACACACACACACATACACAAGCATACACCCGCACAACCACTTAAACACAAAGAGCTTTAATCTGGCATACACAGATTCTTGACATTTTGCAACTTGGCATAACGGTTTCGGTGAGGGGTTCAACAATAAGCCTACGCAAACTAACAACAGCGACACCTGCGTTGTTTTCGTCGGTCCTTTTGGATTCAAAAATTACAGTACGCCAACAACACTCGACGATAAAAACAACAACACTATTCGTTGTACTTTCCTTTCATTTCAGTGCGATGCTTTTTGGCACTTGCGTCAGTTGCAAAGCGTTCAACGCATGCCACTTAATATGCAAATATGCCACAAAAGAGCTTTAAAACTTTAAAACACTGCCAAAAATACAAAACAACAAGCAAAAAATAAACAAAAAACTAGAAAATAATCCCATGTCCTCCACCTGGATGAGGCGAAAAACACGGCACGGAGTTTCCTAGTCGAGTCGAGTTTGAGAGTACGTGTCATGTGTCGCCTTGTTTGTGGTTGAACTTTAGCTCAGCAGGAAGAAAACTTGCACAAAAACGTGTCCCACTCAATGGCGAAAAATGGCCCGAGCCTGAGACCGAGACCGAGCCGTTGATTGACGAAGGAGTAAGTGACGAAACGGGACACGTTGCTTATTGTTGTTCGTTGTTGTTGCTGCAGTTGTTGTTCGTTGTTTTTGTTGTTGATTGTTGTACGAAAAAGGATTTGCACTTTGAGTGAGCCGCTGTCGCTGACAGCGCGACCACAATGTCGTTAGTTTTCGGTTCTCAAGTTCTAAGAACAGTAGTTCACAGTGTTTTAAATACACTTAAAAAAATAAATAGCAGAACGTAAATTTTTAAAAACTTGGGACGTCAGACATAGCTTAGCTTTTTTCTAAGAAAGAGAACTTGTAAAGTTAAAAAGTGAATAATTCATAGACTTGGTTTTTAAGTCGATTTTCTTTACCTGTATCAATATGATGAATAATTTCGCAATATAAAAAATGATCTTAAAAAAGATTTATCTATGTGTGAAGTAAGTATGTGAAAAATTAATAACATTATTACAATAATATTAGAGAAAGAGTTTCATTTATTGGTAACATAATAAATCGTTTTGTCGTTCTTGTCAATTTTAAAATTATTTAGTCTTTTTTATTTGGATGACTTTTATTTTGTGCTGTGTTCAAGCGCTTAAGTCCTTCCGTCTAAATTCTAAACCAATTGTATTTCAATATTTCAATGTCTTCGGCACTTTTACTGTTGCGCCATTTTAGCGCACACTTCCGTGCTGCCCTATCGTCGTTATCCTTGCACTCGTTTATTATCTATTCACTGCTATGGTAAGCACTTTGTAGCACTCACCGTGCGTTTGTATGTTTGTCTCGAGTTTGAGGTGTTGCTGTTGCTATTACTGTTTTCGGATCGCCTTCCCGTCAGTCAGTTGGACAATTTAACTGAGTGCTGCACAATTCGGTGCCAAGTTTGCCTGCCGTGTGCACTTCAATTGTCCTTGCACACACAACAATACACACAGTCACACACATACACATGCACACACCCAGAAGCGTCGATACATCGACACAACGCATTTCAGTTTGCCTTCCTTCCATGTCTGAGCCGGGGAGATTGCAGCAAAAGCATTTCGGATTTTGTTAGGATTTGGCATTCACAACCCTTGGCTACCCTTCTGTTACTTACTGCATTAGAGTACCCTCTGGGCGGCAATAATGGAAAAATGGTGGGGTTGAACAAGTACTAGTTTTCACTGTGTTATTGATATATGAAGACACTGTCGTTTCTTGGTGCAGTTAATGCGCAATAAACTTTTATGTCAATGATCTGCGAAGTGTCTGGAGCATTTTTTGAAATATCAAAATAAATGTCTTCTTTTATTAAATTATTTTCAATCTTCAAGTTCTCAATTGATTCGGCAACGAATGAAAACAGTTAACTGCAAACAGAAAGTCAAAAAAACTAAGATAATAGTCTGAACTATGAGCAAGTTCAATAAGGTTTTATTACAAAATTATTTATTTATATTAAAAGAACAATACCAAATGTTCTTAGTTTTTCTTTGTCCTCTTTCTTATTTTTTTGTTCTTGTAAAATGTTTTTAGTTTAGTTTTTGTTTTTGAAGTATCATTGTTCACATTGGTTCTTAATTCGGTATTAATATTTCTAACTTGGTTTAGAGTAAATTTATAAAATCTTACTTGCAAGTAAAGTCTTTCTATGGACTTATACCCTTGTTTAATATCTATGTTCATGATAAAAAACCACTAGATCGCATTGGAAGGGTTTAAGAATGACTTAAGATTGACAGACATTTGTCAACGGATGTTGTTGATTTTGCATTAGAGAAAAGTGATTTGTTTTCTCTCGAGTGTTGATTCGACTTTTTTTTTTAAATTCGTACTATGTTTCCAACAACAACACCCACAACGTTTTTATTGACTGCATTTATTTTGCCATTCGAGCTAGCAGTTAGTTATTATATTGTTATCCTGTCTGATTGTTTGGCCTTACTCACTTTACAAATCCAATTGGCAAATGTTAAATAAAAGCTTCCGGTTAATATAAACTGGCTTATGTTATCACACGTACATTCTAGATGATGGTATTTCACATGATTTTCGTTTAAGTTCAATTCGAATTGTAATACGATTGAAAGCTAGAGCGATTACAATCGTATAGATTAGATACTTAGGTAGTAAGTACTTTCTTCAGGTAAGTATCATTTGCACTCGTTGTACTTTCTCTCTGTCTCTGTATGTCGTTCTCTCTCGCTGCGCTCTTCTGGTCAACTGGATTGAGTTTGCGCATTTGTTTCCATTGAGCTTTCATTTGAAGGACCATTTGTTGCACTCTCGCTCCGTCTCTCTTTGCATAGACCATGTGTGTAACGTGTTCAACGGCTTGGCAGCTATTGCGTGTGTGTTGGCCTGGTCTGGGCCTGGTTGTTTCATAAATAATGCAAATGTTGGAAAAACTACGATTTAATCGTTTTTGTTCACATCGAAATGTTCCACTTAGAGTTCAACAAGACACATTTTAGATTGAAGCGATTGCTTTTTGTTGTTTGGGGTGTTTTTTTTTATTACTTTTTTTTATTAATTGTTCTCAAAATAGACGCCCATTCCAACACTTTTAACGAATTCTCTCCCAAATCTTGACATTTGAATAATTTATGCACAATTGATTAAATGACCCACAACAATACATACGTGCATATTACATAGTACAATTGAATTCAATTTGTTGATATTTGGGGTCATTACTTGCATGTTTTCATTTCGGTTTTTCTTTTGCTTTCAACAAACATGCAAGCTGATAAATTTGGTTTTTATTCATCAGACGTCATTAGAACCAATTAATTTGTGGGGGCCATTAAACCATTAATAATTGAGAGGTCACACATACGTGCACCTTGCTTAGGTCAAAAGCTTATCGAATCTGGATGATAAATGGCTGTTAAGCACTTGAACACGAACACAAACAGGTCACGACAGTAAATACATATGTAATGTTAGTCAGAAATATGTTGTAAACAAAAAAAAAAAAAAAAATGATTATGAAAGAATTCTTTTAAGAGCGATTTTTACATGCTTGCGTTAAAGTTCGGTAAGGCTTATTTTAGGGTAACGAATATCCATCTTTTCGTATTTCAGTTCAGAACTAGACAATATATGACAGTACCCCATCAACAAGTTGATTATAAAACTGACATTTAATGAAAAACGCAAGCCATATTTTTGCTTACAAAATTTGTTACATTCTGCATTTTAAGTTGTTAAGAATATATGTTAAAAGGCAACGTGTATGTTATCGATGGTCGTATCAAACAATTATGATCTTTACTATGCAACTCTGTTATTATTAAATCGAACGGAGAGCGAGCTGCCTGCGTGCAGCTATGTTCAAGTTAGTTACTGTACACACACCACATGAAGTGGTTGCTTATCTTGAATAAAACCATTGTAAGTTAACAATAATATAATTTCTTTTGTTTTAGATAAATATCTAACAACATAAAGAATAATAATATAATTTAAGAAAACTTAACAGCATAGATATGACCAGATAAGTCTGGTTAACAATTTGAAACAGTAACATTTTTGATTTATATCTGCGCCTTTTAGAAGGAAGTCTTGCTGGTTCTTTATAGCTATTTTGCATATTTTATAGCTAAACAGATCGAAAAGTTTGGTTATTATAGTTAAACATTTTTAAGAAATATTTCTTGTTTATTTATATTATTATTTCCAAATTTAACAATTATTTGATAGTTAATCATGTTCAAATTGATTAACAATAATGATATCATTACAAGCATTTTCATAATTCGCTTAACCATTAAAAGCTCTATTGTACCATTCTGTTAGTTCAATATTTTCGAAAATGTGCTTGCCAGTTGTATTGCATCATCAACTTTGCATTTTGGCCAACACGCGTACACTATTGAAAATTACACCTTAATAATGAGAGCACACAATTTGAAATTGTCAACAAAATGCTGCCCAGAAAATGCAATATCCTCTAATGCGCTTCATATGTACATATGTATGTATTATAGCCACAATGTTCGATTACTTATGGCCCTCCCCCTTAACGCTATTCTACATTTGCCCACGTCGCATTCCTCTATACGCATTCCCCTTTTGCCGCAATTGCAGCCATTCCCAATTCGCTTTATTGCGAGATTCCCAAGTCCCACAGCCTGCGAATAGATTGCGATTCCGTGCAAATTTGCACAAAAACACTATTCGTATAGGGCGAACGCCATTGTGTTTTTTTTTCTGCCCCATATTTGTCGGTCATTTGGGTAGCATGCTATCTCGCTTTTCGCTTGCTCCAAAGCCTTGCTGCTGCGTTTCCGTTATGGCGCGGACGCATTCATTTTGCAATCATCAACGTTGTATGATGTGTTGGCAAAACGTGTCATCGCCATTGCATGCGCTAACAGACAAAACACACACCAACACGTAAGGTAAGTTGTGTACGCGTATGGTGAGGACAGCTAAACGATGCTGCTCAATAAAATTGCACATGACTTTTTGCCCGTTTTTGCCATGGAGTCTGTGGCAAATGGGTTGATGCTTGGGCGTAATTGGCTCGTAATTGAAAACTTTTGCGGATAATTAATTGCTGAAAGTTGTCTTACGACATTTTATGGCTTTCGCTGAGGTTTGCCCAAACTAATCGCTATGATTTATTTTTTTATTTTTTTCTTCTTAAACCCACATGTAAGTATAAGTTAATTAAACGGCAGTCAGCAAAGTTGGCAAGCGGAGTTAAAATTGTTGCAAGTCGTGTGCTACGTGTTTTGAGCTTATACTTAACTGGGCTTTAACGTTTTTGTTCAACCCTTGCTCGTCTGGCAACATGGGGCACATGGGGCACACGTTTCAATGTGTTGACTTTCAGGAAGTTGAGAAAACAAAAAAAAAAAGGTTCGCTTAACACCTGTGAATGAATAAGAAGTATGTAGAATAAGTTAAGCTTGAGTAAAATAGATTAAAAGTTAAGGTGAGAATATATGAAAAAAAAAAATGTAGACAAAAAGCCGCAGATTAAGTTTTAATGCTTGCGATTTAAAGTCAAACGAAACTGTCATAACGCATGGGTGAGAATATTGATGCTAAAGACTATCTACTCTGACTTATAACTATGAACATTTCTTAGCCCATTAAATAATATTTTTTTTTTCTACAAGCAAAACTTGCTTTGAAATAAAAAACAAAACATAATTAAATATATAAGTCATTTATCAAATTTCTAAGTATTGTATTAAGAAACAAAGCTTTGTGCAAATGGAAATTCAATTTTAATTAAATTGCATTTCCATTAGGCAACAAAAATTTTTTGTCTTTTATCATGGACTTATGAATAGAACACCACCTGCCTTTGTTTTAATTAAAAGCGAGGCATTGACATCGCATTAGTCTGGCTTCTGAAGTGCTTAGTGGAAGGCCAGAGTCCTTTCAATAGGCGTTTCGTAGTATTTGTGGCACAAATTTTAGTGCCATGCTATATAAAACGAATGCATATTTAATGATGGCCCGGAGTGTCGCCATTTTTGGACAATAAACACAACTAATGAATTCTTAATACATTTAATCACATTTTCAAAGGAACTGCCCCAAGCTGGTCGTTAAGATTGAGGAGTTTCTCGATTCATTTGTGTCCGGAAAAAGGACATGCATTGCTTAAGCCTTGGTACTTAGATATAACTATAAAACAAACTTCTTAATTTCCGCGCCACATAAAACTTATCTTCATTTTCTGCCACTCAGCTTGAGCAGTTTCTTTCCCATTCTCTTTCTCTCTCTCCAACACTCTTCCCTCTTTGTCAGACAATATATTCCATTTCGTATTTGTTTTGGTTATAAAAAATCACAACATAAGCTAAAAACTTTATGTTTGCGACTAGAATGCTGCACTGGCAAATGGCAAACGCAAGTTTCCGACTTTGGGCCAATGCAATGCATTTGGCGACGTTGTAGCAAGCAAAACTTTTGTGGCTGGTTCTAAGGTCGAATGCAGAATTATGTTGGCAAAGGGACAACCCAAGCACAAGCTATACCCCAGAGTCGCACACTCTCTCTTTCGCTGTCTCTTGTTGTTGCATTATCTTAATGTTCATTAGGTTAAGTTTTGTGCATTTTCCGTTGCCCGTTGCGATTGCTGCTGCTGCTTCTGCTACTGTTGCTGTTGCTCATTTGTGTGGCAATCTCCCGTCGACATCCTGCGCCCAACTTCCACTTCATCTGTACCAAAAAACTTTTGCATTCCATTTCCCGAATGCCGACTGCTGTTTTCTAAGACTTCTCGCCTTCTCCCGCTCGTCATAAGTTTTGGCCATCCAGTAAGCTGTTTCTGATCGCTACACGCTTCAGTCAGGTTTGGCTAGCGAAGTCCTACTGCCATAATTTTAATTAAAAAATATATTTTTCTAAACTTTCTGCTGTCTTCTCTACGAGTGTGTTGCCATCTATTGTACAAACTTTAGCACTGGAAATCCAATTTCCATTTGGCCATTGGTGCTTAAGTAATTGTGTGCTTCTCTTCCCGACCATTCAACTATATCACTTGTATTGCCAATACTCTCTCTTTCTCGCTTACTCTCTTTCATAATCTCTTTGTTGCCACACAGTAACATCCTGGACGCTGTGACAGTTCATTAGTAACGTGTATCCTGCCATATTTGTCGCCGTTTGACATTTTTATTATGCGAACAGTTCGAGCATAATGAAGCTCAACAAAACAACGAACAGCGGAAATTGCGCAAAGGGCGCAAAACTACGATTATAACAACTGCAAATAAGTGATAGAAAAGCATAGTATACATATATAGTATGCAGTACTCACCTTTCTCACATTCCCAATTGCGAAACAATGCTGCTTGATTGCTTTCCCTTAATTTGCACTCCTCTTACGATAACTGTTATCAAATCGTTGCACTTCTTAAGTAAGTTTAATGAAACATTGTCTTTGCATATTTCTTGAGTAATTTCTTGTACTGGAAGACGAATAATTACAATAAATTTGCATTCTACAAGCCGAGTCATGGTAAAGAACTAAATGTTTTCGGTATTTATTATTTTCTTTATTTATTAAAGAAAACTTTTATGAGATGGAATTGTCGATCAAAGCCTTTTCATAGATAATCTTATTATTGTGTGTTGGTAAAAAGAGCATTCATTAGTCATTGCTGCTCATGTTTGGTTGCCCTTTGTATTAATTTCTTGCATTTTAGTTTTGTGATAAACCAGCCAAGCTAAGTTGGGAAGTTATGAGGCATTTGTGCTGACTGTAAAGCTGGAGTTGAAGTTGTGGCTCATAGCAATTTGTATAAAAGTGCAAATGACTTTTATTTAATGAGACACTGGAACCACAGCAACTGCAGCAGCTGATTATATTTCAAAGCTGGCTGAGCGCGCTGATAATAGAATGGTTTCTGGTATATAATTTGATGTGATAGTTCCTTTGAAAGGACGAGCAGGCTAAAGGGAAAAGCAGAAATAAAACCAGGTTGTTGCTTAGTTGATAAAACTCTTGGTTGGTTATTATTGATGTGAAAGGTGCTGTGTTGCTTTGTTACTTTAGCATTGAGCATAAAACTAAACTGAATTGCAAAAAGTTACCTGCGGGCATGGCAGATGTTCGTGTTTTGAAAAGAACTTAAGATAGCTTTCATAAATACTTTGCTCTGCAACACAAAAAACAACGAAAAAAACATAGCAGTAAATGTAACTGCAGGCGTCATGGTAGAACAGTTGCCAATGACTTACAGAGACGCAGGGAAAGCTTTGACTTAAAAAAAAAAAACAAGCTAAATGTTATCCAATTAGTCACTCTGTTGCTTGGATACAATTCTAGAAAATACTTTTGTGTAATAAATAAATAAATATAAACAAGATCAGAGTTTCTTGTTGAAATGAATAATGCATATTTAATAAATTATGATTTTTTTTTTTATTTAAAGCAGTAAGAAAAATAAATTAGCTTTCACTACAAAATTAATTTATGAGTCTAAAGTTTTCAATTTTTAAATTGCATTTTAGGTATTGTAAGTGTTTTCTTTAAACTACATCCATTATTTCCTAATGCTTCTTTTCATGTCTGTTCAAAGATGGTTAAACGATTTGAGCTATGCACCAGAAAATGAAAGTGTCCAGTTACAAAAGCGTGTTAATTATGATCAAATTGTGGCTGCTCTTACTCTATAACAGATGCATGCATAAAATCAGCAGGCAGGCTGTTTGGAAGGCTGTAGGCAGCTATAGAAATATACACACAGACACAATGAGCAGAGCACATGTTCGACAGCCATTGAGACACACCTTTAACAAGGAATGGATGCCGCATTGCCAAACTGAGGACTACATCTGGCAGTTCAACTATTCTACTCTGGTTGCAATCAACATCCGTGTCAGTAGCAGGCTAAAAGGACGCTGTTGCTGGCTGCAGTTTGCCCAAAGGCTAAACGTTGGGGGTATTAAAAAAAAAACTCCTAGCAAGATAGAAAGAAAGAAAGGCAGACAAAAGCAAATCGGAAACGGAAGTTGCATGAGAAAATGTCCGACTCTCTCTCTTTCTTTTTCTGTTGTTGTCGTCGTCTTCGTTGTTATCCTCTGTGTGTGCGGTTGTATTGTTAAAGTTGCCTTCAATTTTTCTTGTGCCATTGGATTAGCTTGGCTTGCTTTCGCACAGTTAACTGAAATTGACAGCCTTTGCCTTGTTGTGCTCAATGGCTCCCATGGTTCTCCTTGACTCCCACGATATAGCCCCCCTCGGTTCTCTGTTTTCATGTGCTGCTGCCTGTCTGGTTGTCTTTTGCTGCCAGCATTGATAATATTCCACACAGTGTTCCTGGCAGGGCAAGCATCAATGATATTTGCAAATGAGATTTTCAGTCTTATGACAGGCTGCATTATACACAGCACAAGACTTCATCTGCTCCTTCTTCTCACAATCACTGTGTTGACCAACTTGATGAATTTATAATGTTTATTTTATACTTACTTTGGAGTTTATTCACTACAAATAGTACTGGTCATCTAATTGCCAATGATTGACTAATAAGGATTTACTAAATTAGTTTGTGGCCAGAGCAACGAACCACAAGCCGAGGCGGTTGTCCTGCTTCAATAATGCTGCAAGCGCTGTTTTGCAGCAGTAGCAACTTGACAATTAAATGTTTCATGATTCATGTTTAAGTGGCTAACAACATCGACAACGTTGTCGCTTCGTGCTCTGTTCGTTCCCAATGTGTCTGCCCTGTCGTCGACTATAAATTTTTGATTGCCTTTGTACTGAAAAATGGCATTTCATTTGCGTTTTTGCGTTTGCTTCGAGCGCCGAGTGAATTTTACGCCTCGTTGCTTGGCGTGCCACTGCGGTTGCCCCGCTTCCACATGCCACCCATCCATTCCGCCCAGCTATTGCTGTGGGTGGGGGCAGCAGACACATTTCAATAATTGTGCAACAACTGGAAGCGATTATGCAATTTCATCAGACCAAAAGACACACTGCCATTGAGATATGACTAAAAAAAGATGTACACTATATATGGAAATGTTGAGTTGAACATAGGCGAATGTTAAATCCACTGCAATTCCTGACAAATTTCGAAGACTTCTTAACATTAACAAATGCTTCTGTTGCGGAATAGGATAAGTAATTGATTTAAGAGTTAGCTCTTCACATATAGTATTGTTCAATGATTTTTGATTATAACTTATTATGTTGTTTTATAATGCGCTTTATTCTTAAGACTTGCTGATTAGTTTTACGTTTGATTATTTCATCTTATCAATTTCATGCAGGACTTGCAGAGCTGATAAGCTAGAGTGCTGTAGAGTGCTTGTGTGATTGTAAATATGTTTGTAGTCACGTATGAATATTATATTTTAATATAGATGCTGTATACATCTGTATCTGTAGATTGGCGGGAATGAGTTTTGGTGTGAGAGCAGTATGGGTGCTTTATTGTATCTTTGTCTATACATCTGCTGAGCTGATATGGCATTTTGGGGAAACGAGTTTCATTTCAGTGCTGTGTTTGTGTGTTTGCACTTGTTACTGTATTTGTATTTGTGTGTGTTCGTGTGTATGTCTAGGAATGTCTGCCTTTCAGTTTGAGGCTATGCAAATTGTTATGCTGATATCATAATTAATTCGTTGGGGAAACAGGCCGGAAACAAATTGGGTTTTTGAATGAGTTATTGTATTTTGCGGTGTGTTGCATTTTTGTTGAGCTCCCGCAAACACTAGTTCTGGCATAGGATACGTTTTTATGATTATTTTTTGGCATTCTCTTTGCTTTTTGCAAACGAGTTTTTCGCACAGCTAAAATTGCAGTCAAAAGATTTTTATTCTTTTGCACTCAACACATTTTAATGAGTTTTGCAGCATTGGAGTTTGGAGCTTGTTACCAACTTTTAAGGGAATATAAAGATTATAGTTGGTCGCCATCTTTTTTTCTATGTGGCAAGCAGCTACATTACTACAAAGTTATTATGTTAGTTTGCAACTGGCTTGCAATAAAAAAAAGCCACAAAACAAATTGTTAGACATACACAAAGAAAGAAATTTCCTTCAACATAGATCAAGTTTCTAACCAAAAAGAAAAAAAAAAAAAACAATAAAAGGACATTCTTCTGTCCTAAGTTCCACAAATTATCTGCACTTAACTGTCATAGTTTTATTTTTCCTTTCCGTCTAGTTTGTCTCTACTCTCTCTCATTTCTTTTTTGTATCCAAAAGAAATTTTTATGTTTGCTGTGTGTAGTTTTTCGTTGCAAACGGAATCATAAATAAACTGCATATTATAAATTCCTTTGAGTTGAGTTTGTCACACATGCAAAAGGATATGATTCTCGCTAGTCTCTCTCACTCTTTCTCTTGCTTAAAGAGATCTGATTAGGCTACATTTGCTTACATTTTTGTGGTTGGCTCGCCAAATTCAAATAATTATTCTAGTTGCAAGGCACTAGCTTAAGCTTTGTTTTTTCAGCAATATATTTACTGTAAAGATACTATTATTATTTACTGAGCCAATGAGCGTTATATGGTTTTTTTTAAGCCTTTTTTTCGCAGGCTTTGACAATTCGCAACATTTCTGAGGCAACTCTCGTAGCATTAGCTACGTCATATGCGTCTGTTTGTGTGCTGTTTGTTTGCCTATTTGCGTCTCTGTCTCCGTCTCTGCATATGACTCTGTGGCAGTGTCTAGCTTGCGTTTCTGTCAGCTTCTATCCGCGTGTGCTTTACTTTGCCACCAAGGCTGCAAATACTCAAGCAACAGCAGCGACAACAATAACAACAACTAACTGCCTATCCGCTTTCCCCAGCCCACCATTTGGCAAGTGGCAAGTGGGGAGTGTGTAAGTCTGTGTGAATGTGTCAAAGGCCGCATTTGGTTGTTTTGCGCATGTATGTGTGGTCCTCGTGGCGTATACGCAATGTGGCCGCCATGTGTTTGTGTAAACAAAATTGTTGGCCGTCTATTTGTTTGCCGTTTGTTCGCCAGCTTGTTTATTGTCACACAGACACAGCCACTAGACACCTACTGCACGATAAAGCCTAAGCCTAAGTTTTGGCCAGGCCAGGCGTCTTCTGTCAGACACACACTTACACACACAGCACAGCATTTAGTAATGGCTTATGGCTGGCACTTCCTTTTTCGGTGGTCATTCCTGTCGACTACCTTGCTGTGCCTCTTTCCGGTGCAAAGAATGAGCACTGCTTGTTATGCTTCCGTTTCCGCTTTGTGCCGCTGTTTGCCGCTTGCTGCTGATATTTGGCATTGAAATGCCTTTTTGATTGATGGCCAGCGCATTTATTTGCTTCTTTTGTTTGCTTGTCGTTTCACGTTTTTTTTTCTTTCTTAGGGTTCAGTTTTGTTCTTGTTGTTATTCTTTATTTTTTTTTGCTAGTTCATTCTTATGTTAAGCGCTTCATTGAAGGTGGTTCAAAGTTTCGCTTTTTTGTGCCCTCGGTGGCCTGTGGGCCACATTTATGTAATCGTATTGTTGTTGAGTGAGTGGAACCATAATGAATGGGTAAGTGAGTGAATGAACAGTTGTGGGTATTTTGCCAATTGTTTGTCTTTATTTACTGAATTTATACATATGTATGCATAAATTTGTTTGAAAAGGTGAGTTCAAAAATGTATTATTTGTTTTGTGCAAGTTGCTTTAGAATAACGAAAGCTACAAGCATAATAGAAATATATTTAATTATTGATAACTTACATTAATGAATATCTCCAAGCAAAAGATACATACATATGTATATATTTTTGTTTAGCATGTATTTTTCTTTTACTGTTTTTCATGCCAACAAATCAATCGAAGTTGTATTGTCAGGCATTTAATTGACACACACACAAAAGTAAAATATGCAATTTTTGAATTGATGAGGCGTAGCCAAATTAAATTCTTGCAATGCATAGTTCCGCAAATACAAATTTATGGTTGATTGTACACAATAAAATAGTTAATTAAATCAAAGAATCGAAATTAATTCACAAACAAACTTAATTTTCTTTCACTTGGTTTAATTGATTAAGATTTAAAAGCAGATATTAAGTTGTTGTGAAATATTTTCGGAGGCATTTCTTAATGTAAATAAATGAGATAGTTTATATAAATGCAATATTTGCATTTATATCCAAGCTATTAAACTTTGATAAATAAATGTCAATGCAAATAACTATTAGTAAAACCAGAATCTTATGAAATATAAGCCACATTTATACATTTTAAAATAAATCTTGTAATTTTTGGCCATAGGCATGTTTGTACATAAATGCAAAAGTATTTGCAACAAAAAGGTAATTAACAAAAAAAATATTTTTTTTAAAGGTTAATAATGAAATTAAGTTACCGTTTAAAGCGAAATATATCATACGGCTCAAGCATGCTAGCACTTTTGTTTTGAGAGCAAGTTTACCCATCTTATCTTTAAAATAAATTTCCCATCTATAAATTTGTATCTCGAATGACCTTTAGGTATACAACTATTGCATCTTATGTTACTTTTTTGTTCTCAGCTAGCATGTGTGTGTTTCAAGCTGCTGTTTGTCTGCTGGCCCCATTTTGTTTGCTTGTTTGACTTCTATTATCCTTGAAATAAGATGTTCATTTGGTCAAATAGTACACACTCTTTGTTTAGTTGTTTGTCTGTCTGAATGTCCGCCTGTCCTTAAGTCGGTCGGCTGCTCGGCTCTAATTTAATTTCTGTCTTTGCCTTTGTCCTTGTCTTGGCCTTCATTTTTGTACAGTCAGGGAAACATAATATCGTCGGATTTCTGTCAACAAAGTCGCTTAATTCATTTTCAGGCCTCCAACGAACTATATATGAATTCGCTTGAGCTTTAACTGAAAATACACTAGAGCATGTAGCTAAATTGCAGAAGGCTTTAATAATTAGCTCGGCTAGTGAGAAAGGTGCATTTGCTAGTGTTTCAGCACCCTAGCCTGTAATTTAAGCTAATTTGCTGGCACTCATAAAATTGCAAGCTGCAACGATGAGCAAGGGGTCCGAAGGGGTAGGAAAAGGGATATGAAGGGGGCTCTCCCCAGTAGCGGATATTGGTGCAAACAAAATGCAACACTTGAGCTGAAAAATTGCCGTAATGAGCGCACGCTGCCAGCATCCGGGAGCTCCCCCGGAGGGTTGCGTCAGTGTAAAATTGTTTAATTACTGCAAATTCCTTCAGTTGCCGCTTTTGCACGCTTCGCTGTGGGCTTACACCGCGAAGTGGGGTGGTTTCGATGGTGCAATGGCATGAATGGTGGTTTGACACATTTTCAGTTGTTGCTTCTGCCGGCATTTTCGGGTTGGTTGCTTTTCCGAGCACCCAATTTCCTTTTCTCTCCTTTGAGAAACATCTATTCCCGTTAGCTCCATCTCTTTCTCTCTGCTGCCATCTCTTTCTTGCGATTTGGAATTCTACTTTTTCAATTGCTGGCTGTACCGCCATAGATTTCGTTAATTCGCCATTAATTTGTATTTTCTTTGCAGTCGCTTTTCGGTTTTTGTTGATTTTGGTTTTAGCCTGCGAGGCAAAAACTGGCGCATTATTTCAACCCATTTGAAGGCTAATGAACTCACTCAACGGATTGCTTCATCATCATCATCATCATCACCATCACCATCATAATCACCATCATCGTGTTCTTTTTCGATATCTTCTTTTTTGTCGACTGCCCTCCTCCTTCCCTCCTATCGGTTTACTCGACTTGCGCCAGACGTTTGTGAATTCGGCTGGCTTAGTTTATGAGTAGCATATTTTTTGAGACGACTTTAAGTGGTAATAATAAATTAATTTGAAATGTTTGGATGAGTGAGTGCGCCCTCGAGTTTGCAAAAAATTTTGGACTTTGAATTCACGCATGTGAATATAGTTTTAAATAAAACTGTCTAGCACATGTGCAATTTTAATGATTTACTTGCAGTAAAAAAGCATTCGCGAAACTCTTTTACGATCCAAATAGAAACAAGGAATCATTTAAGAAATATTTATATTTTTATTTATATTTTCTTTCAACAACTGCAAATTGGCTTGAATGTATCCTAATCCAGTTATTCTAATGTAATAATTAGGACTGTGGACTTTTTTGTAAACTTTTTTAAGAAGATAGCAGCCATAGTAAAATACTAAATGTGTTTATAAACATATATTCAATAATGTACAAATGAACTTGTTTTGAAACGGCTTTAAAACTATCTAAAAAGCAAAGTTATTTAAGATATGTTAAAAGTGCCAATTCTTGTTGCATAAATTTCGGATTTTCCATTTCTAGTGCTTTCTCATCGTTAAATTTTAACAAACATTTACTACACTTATTAATGTCATATTGGGCTAAAGCTTTTTTCAAAATGATCCGAGAAATGCCAGCGAACTCAAATACTGAGACATTGGATGCAATTGCCAACAGCATGTTAATGAACAGTAAATTGCTGGCAGAAGTTTAGTCGAACGCTTTCCCAAATTTCTGACATAGTTGAGGAAAGCTGTCAACGACGACGAACACTGATAACAGCTGACACGATTAATAATTGTCAGAAAATATTTTGAAATTGAAACGACAGGGCAAACTCACAAGCTCACAGTCTTACAAACGTGTGTACCGTATGTATGGTTTGTATGTACATTGTACATATACGTATACTGATATAAATCTGTGAGTAAGAGTGAAAACTGTAATTAATGGTTCAGTAGCTGTAGCAAATGCAAAAGCAACAGCAACAGCAACAGTTACAAAATTGTCCATTTTACTAATCTGCAGCACAAATATTTTATGAGCAGACTAAATCGCAGCAGTTGCGTGCGTTTGTGTATGTGTGTGTGTGTGTCTGTGTTTGTTTACTTGATATTATGAACTGGCAAACCAAGTCACCCAAGGGCAATCATATTCAAATTAATATACCCAATGTGTTGTACAGTCATAAATTTTAAGGCCCAGTGGGTGAAATTGGGAATTGTTGTTGTTGCTTTTGCTGTAACTGGCCATGGCTACCTTCACCTTGTAAACAAGATAATTGTGGCAGCAACTATGACAGCGAACTTCCTGTTCCTGGACAACGCACGTCCCTTTCCCCCTTCCCCTCCCACCCCATTTCCATTTCGGCTCATTGTACCGTGGGTTGGGACCAAAGTAAACTCATTTCCTGCCAGACGGTTTTGACTGCTTTCATAGCATACGAAATGTTGACAATGCCTAAATGCCGTTTGGGTTTAGCGTTTTGTGTATTGGACCTCAGGTCTACAGACACGGCACCTAATGAGGCTACTGGGCTGAGCGTTAACCCGGCTCTTGTTCTCTGCTATTGACTTGGCTTGTTGGCGACGCAAGCAAACAAACTCCAAGCGAGCAGTCAGCCAGCATGCCAAAATCCTGTCAACACTTGGGCCAAACTTTGCTGACAACGTCGCGCAATGCGATTAGTAGACGTATTGGTGTTTGAGTATGGAGCAGGGGGACAAACATCAAAGCAAGAGCATTTTGGAGTGCTGGCTGCATGAGGGTTTATTGGCAAAAAGTTAAAGGCACAAAAGTTTTATTAGAAATTGAATATTTAACTTACGCACAAACAGCTATACATTTAATTAACTGTCATCGAAATTATGAATAATTGAAATGAAATTGAGGTAATTTTTTTTAAAAGGAAAAACAAAAATAACGTTAAAAAAAACCTTGCCTAAGCTTAATGACTCACAAATAAGCCTAGAAACCCACTAATAAATATTTTTGATAATTGCAATTTTTATTAGTATTAATAATGACACCTTACCTGTATTAAGTCAATCATCAAAGTCTCCTTCTTACTATTTAGTTGCAAACTTTTTTGTTTGTGTCAACGCGTTGTGTCTTCCAATGTATTGTAGAGTAAGTGACAATTCAAGAATGGAAGGAGAATTCATTTCATAGTAAGTCCCAATCCAAATATTAAGTATTGCTCTTTACAAAAACTCACAAATGTTTGTAGGTTTACATCTACCAGTCAGATAATGTCTTGCCAATTTTAAGCTATTCATGGTATCTGCTTGTCATTTCCCTTAACCAAATCCCTGTCGATACATAATTGCCTTTTGCCAAGGGCTTTTCCCTTCCTGCATTCAGTGACTGGGCCTTTAATCAAATTGCCACCACACAAAAATTATCTGAGCCACATGTCAAAAAGTTCTGAGATATCTCTCTAGCTGATTTGATGGCATTTGCCTCTAGGCTCATATTCATTTGAGCTTATTATTGGAAAAGTTGTGCCAACTTCTGCGTTAAGCTTTTGTTATGACGATGATGAACACTAAAGCGTTTTCTCACTTTGGATTTATCGAAGGAGCCATTAATAAATATATATATATATATATATAAGTAATAAGCACCTTATGAGTACAGTTATTGTTGTTGTATCAACTCTCCAGCTCCAAACAACGAACAACACGTGCCTAAACTTTTAGGCCAAAAAATCAGTGCAAAAAAATAAAAAAGCTTGAGAGAAGAGGTATTTTTGTTGGACAACCGAAGATAAAATATCCTTTCTTGAAAGTTGTAAATTTTTTTAATGATGTCTTTAATATTTATAATCTGAATAATCTTTTATTGAGATCATGAATTATTAATTTTAAACTTCGTAACAAATATTTAAGTGTCTGAAAGAACATTGTTGTTATATAATCAGTTTATGTTTAAGTTAAGTATTTGTTTATAAATATCAAAAACTGGTAGCATTGTAAATTTTCTTCCTATTAATGTTTTCCATTTAATGTTTTAGCCAAAACTTTCTGAAGAGTATTTAAAAAATAAGTATAGAAAATCCTTCACGTTTATGAAGTTGTCGACAGCGTACGCTCAAAGCCACTTCAACAAAAGTTTTGGCAACGCAAAAAAAGCCCTTCAGGCTGAATATACTCCTACTGGTATCCTCGTACATGTACTCCTATCTGGACAGCTTCAATGGAAGCCTATGAAACAGAGAGAGACACAGAGAGAGAGGGAGAGATAGAAAGAGAGAGAAAGATAAACGGATCAAAGCTCGTACATCCAAACTTTATTGATTTTTGGTGTGCCATTGCAGCTTCGGTTTTTGACTTAGTTAGCGAATTATGGAAATATTTACGTTGCGCACTTGGCAAGCGAAATCTGCCATGATGAATTACTTCTACACAGCGCCCAACAACTCACTGTCCTCGTGGGAGTCATGTCAGTCATGCAGCCTGTGTTTTTTTTTTTTCGGTGGCAATTCAAAATTCTTTCGTGCGTGATTCTTGCACACATGTGAACGGATCAGTGTTGCCAGGTTAGCTTACTTCAGGCTAGATGTATCATATTTAAAAATGGAATAGCTTATAAAATTTGCAAATAGCTTATAGCTATAAATCTAGCATTTTTCAAAGTTGATATAGCATATTCACTGATGAATTAAAATCACAGATTGATAAGACTCAGAATTGTTAATTTTTATAATTAAACTAATTATTTTTCACAGCTACAACTTTCCACATTATAGTATAATTAAAACAAACGATAAATACTTATACATATGAAGGGTGAAAGGGAAGGGGTGAAGGGGGAAGATGGGATGGGGAGGGGTTGGGTGAATAGGGTGAGGATGAAGAGCGGAGATGATGAATAGGGGGAGGATGAAGAGGGGAGATGGTGAAGAGGGGGGTGGGTGAAGAGGGGGGTGGGTGAAGAGGGTGATGGTCAAGAGGGGGGAGGGTGGAGAGGGGAGGGAGAGGGGGAGGGTTAAGAGGGGGAGGGTTAGAGGGGAGGGTGAGAGGGGGAGGGTGAAAAGGGGGAAGGTGAAGAGGGGGAGGCGGTATGAAACACGATGGACAACTTGATAACTTATATTGGGCACAGGCAATGGTCCGAGGCATTTGGCTGGGTTAGGTATGTGTGACAACTTAAACCAGTTGGGAATTACAAGCCCAAACATAAGTAAATGTTTTGAAGCAAACACATAACAGTCTTATTGAAGGATAATAAATTAGTTTACAAGCGCCTCACCAGACCATAAGTTATGGTGAGGAGGAAGGGGAAGTAGGGTAAGGGGGAAGGGGAAGTAGGGTGTGGGGAAGGGGGTAGTAGGGTGTGGGGGAAGGGGAGGTAGAGTGAGGGGGAGGGGAGGGTGTGGGGGTGGGGAAGGGGAAAGGATGATGAGGGGGAAGGGGGAGGGTGGTTAGAAACACGATCGATAACTGCACTTGATAACTTATGTTGGGCAGAGCAACTACTGCTGAACACAGCCAATGGTCCAAGGCATTTGCCTGGTCTAGGTACCGGCAACCGCCTAAACCAGTTGGGAATTACAAGCCCAAACGTAAGTAAATGTTTTGAAGCAAACACATAACAGTCTTATTGAAGGATTATAAATTAGTTTACAAGCGCCTCACCAGACCAGAAGTTATGGTGAGGTGGAAGGGGAAGAAGGGTGAGGGGGGTAGTAGGGTAAGGGGGGTAGTATTGCGATGGGGAAGGGGGGTAGTATGGTGAGGGGGAAGGGGAGGGTGTGGGGGTGGGTGAGGGGAAAGGAGGGTGAGGGGGAAGGGGGGAGGGTGGTTAGAAACACGATCGATAACTGCACTTGATAACTTACGTTGAGCAGAGCAGCCACAACACAGACAATGGTTCGAGGCTTTTGCCTGGGTTAGGTACCGGCAACAACTGAAACCAGTTGGGAATTACAAGCCCAAACATAAGTAAATGTTTTGAAGCAAGCACATTACAGTCCTATTGAAGGAAAATAAAGTAGTTTGCAAGCGCCTCACCAGACCTGAAGGTAGGGGGAGGGGTGGTGGGTGGGAGGCGGAGGGCAGGTGGTAAGAAATACTATCGATAACTATCAATAGATTGCTGCTCTTGATAACTTATGTTGGGCAGAGCAACTACTGCTGAACACAGCCATTGGTCCGAGGCATTTGTATGGGTTAAGGCCCAACCAAACGATGCTTACGTGATTAAAGCATCGCAGCAAGAATGAACGAAAAGCATGCTTAAGCATTAAGCAACAACGTCTATAGCCATACGTTTGGTTGGGTCTTTACTTTTTAGCAAATTTTTAGCTTGTTCTAGCTTATTTTTCATCAGAATCTAGCATATGCGGGCGCTCAAAACCTGGCAACACTGGAACGGATTGAGCGTGCTCTGGGGTACGAGTTCCACTTAAGATATGGAATGACACGCTTCAACAGAGTTTGCACACATCAAATGATGAACAAATACCCTATGATAAAACGAAGTTTATATACTCTAAAGCAGTCATCAAAGTTCAAGCAAAAATTTGAGTTTTTTTGTGCAACTGCAATAATTTGTTAAAAGCATAAATAGAAAAAATAATAAAATGTGAATTGCATTTAACTTAAATTTGGCGAACTTAATAACAAAGTTATCGAGTTTCCTATTTTTGTGACAGATTTGTAAGTCGACCCCGGGCAATGGCAACATGCTCGTAAAAAACATAGTAAACATAAAGTGCAAAAAAAGTAAAACATAAAACAAATTTGTTCTAGCATAAAAACAAAAATTGTTGTTGCTTTCCATTGGCTCAAAAAATCAAAACAAAACGTGGGCCATTGGTTAGTAGCTTCAGCTATCAGCAGCATCGAACAATTTTCGCGTTAAAGTTGAGGCATTAAAAACAGAAGCGTACGAAGTATTTGTGGTATTTTCAGCGGCGCCAAAGGGTTAAGGCTGAAACAGGGAGCTTAACGGGTTGAAGGAAAAAAGTGCGTCCATAAAATTGTTCCCCGTCTCGTTTCCATATTAAATGATTTTGATGGATGATGTTGCGCAACTTGGGAGCATGTGTTTTGAGATTAACGCAAAAAAACAGAGCAAATGGAAAAGTGTTGGATGCGCCTCTGGATCGTGGTTGCTTAGATTTTACGTCTGGTGGCAGCTGAGCTTAGTTGAGTTGAGTTAAGTTGATGGGCGCCGAAGAAGCGTGGTTAAATGGGCTGTAAATAATTTTTTCGGATGGAGAAAGAGAACTGATATGAGAAATTGACCCCAGTAGTAGCAAAAGTAGGAGATTGTTTTTTGAAATTGAATAAAAGTCTGTTGAAAATTTGATAAACAGCGCAAAAAGTTCAACAAGACAAAAGTAGCTTAAAGAACACAATGCATAAGAAAGAGAGATTATAAGAAGAAAAAAAAATGTGAACTTATAAATTATAAATAATTTAATACATATAAAATATTAAAAAAGAATTTTCATAAAGGAAACATTGAATAACCTATCTTAAAGCTTAAAAAATAAAATAAATTAACATATTGAGTTCCAAAAAGGAAATGTTGAAAATAATTTTAAAAAGGTATCAAATTTTCAGCAATATGTAATTATTGGGTCTTAATAAATCCTCCTCAGAGCTTACATAAATAAATGCACGCACTAAGAATATTATTTAAACAACATTAGCCTAAATTATTACTCAGATTAAGTAATCAAAATTATTTTTTATTAGAAGAACCCAACTACTCCCAAGAGAACATTGTACCGCAAGTCGTCTCAGGCTAAGTGGTGCCCCATATTAGGGCCATGTTGCAAGTACCGGCAGTTCTCTTTCAGGATACGGCATTCAAGTTTTACACCGTTGCGTGCTAAAAATCATAAAATCAATGTGTCATAAAAAGTATTAGGCTGGCAGAAGCTAGCAAAGCTGAAGACTAGAAGGAAATTGTTTGACTCGCGTTTATTTCGTTTATTTTTATTTTTATGCCTTTTCAATGGCTGCGCAATGTGTGTGAGTATCTTTATGACTGTTTACAGATGCCAAATAAAATGTGTAGAACGTGAAGAAGGCGCCACTTTAATCAGTGCTCGGTATGTTTCACTGAGATTTCACACAATTATGCGCAGTTAGTCGACGAAAACTAATTTCTGCAATTTCCTGTAAACAATGCAATTTGCCAAGTGTATAAGCAAAAATAACAATAAACTAAATTACTGCAGAGCGAAAATGTGGAACACGAATTGAACAAACAGGGGCTGAGAATGGGCCTGCTCGGAAATAATTAAATAGATGAAGCAGCTGCAGAGCTAAATGCTCGAATTCCGCAGCAGACAGAGGAAGAGAAGTACTCTGACACGAGAGATGGATAGATAGACGGTTGGATAGTTATCGAGTCTGGCTGGCAGTGTCGCTGAATGAGCCAAATAAGCAACATGCAACAGCAACTGTATATGAGTTTTGCGTCGAAAGGTTTTTAATCCACGTTTGCTGCCGTGTTTGAAATCATCTTCCATTTCTTCTGCACCATCGTCGTTGTCGTCATCGTCATCGTCGCCGCCGCCTTTTTTGTCGTGTAACTTGATTTCATGTTCGCCTATGTCGCTGTGCTTTCCCTCCCCACCCATTTTTTTTGTTGCTCTCTTGGCACATTTCTGGTACATTTTGCGTCGTCTAATGAATGACAGCAACAGCCGACGGCATCAGTTAAGAGTAGAACAACCAAGCACCCATCCAACAAGCCAAGCCACCATCTAGTCAACAGACAGCCAGCAGGCAGAAGTACAGAAAACACAGCTAACAGTCGCCGCATAACTGCCATAATGCTGATGATAATGTTGATGATTTTAAAGTGCGCGTGTTTCGCTTCCAATTGCTGTCATTTTGTATGTCATTTGTGTGTGCGCTGGCTTAGGCATTGCTTTAAATTGTCGAGCAGGCACACTGATTAAGCATAAGATCAACTATCGCGGCAGAATTTGACAGCTTGTTGGTTAAATTGATGAGAATGCTTAGTGTTTTTCACAATTGCTCGATAATCTGTAAAACAATCAAACAACAGACCAAAATTACTGGTATCTACATAATTTTGGCTGTCTACAAGTATTTGGTTTAAAGTAGCTGTACTTAATATAAGGGAAACACGTAATGACAAGGCAAAAAGGATGATCGAACAATATAAAGTTGAGTGCCTGCAATCAATAAGTGCAAAAAACAAAGAAAGGAGAAGGAAAATAAAGAAAGAAGGTGTATCAACAAGAGTGAAATGTAAACTTGGCATGGGAAGAAGCTGTCGACAAAGCCTTTATTCAGGGTTGCTTAAAATATTTTTCAACTAAAAAATCTTAATCTAATTATGACCCACAAACTAAACTACACACATAAACCAATAGGTTAACCATAATGAAGTTTATTCCAGGCAACGATAAGTCAATTACATTTATTTGATAATCATAAAAAACTGTTTTCATACACACTTTTGTAAAAGTTTATAGCTAGATAAAAATGGTATACCAATAAGTATATTATATATTTTTTCTAAGTGGTTGTGTGTAAAATTGTTTGCATCTTTCTAATAACTGTTATAAAACACTCAAAACAGATTTAATGAGACTGCGCCATTTTGTTATTAAACTGAAGCGACCACAAATGGCTAACAAAAGTCAACGAACAATTTCTCCTTTGGCAACACAGCCTGTCACAAGGACCTTATGAACTTTATGTCAGCCACAGAAGAATATTTTTGTATTTGACTAGAGCTGTCGTTGTCGTAAAATCAAAACTATGAAAAATGACATCGACAAAGACAACACTAGAGAAAGCGGCAGAAGTGCCAAACCAAACATAGAAATGCAGACAGTGCGAGAAACTCTTAAAAGAAAGCAAATAAAAGCCAACCGAATTAATTGTTCCCCTTGGCATACCATATAGTAAATGTTTGTATGTCTGTTTAACAACATGCGATATTGATGATAATAAAACTATAATAGAAATCCCAACAAATGAACACAGCCAAAAGCACAACACAGTGTCATCAGCGCTGGCTATTTGTCTGTTGGAGGTCTGAAAATGGTCTTTCCGACTCTGTCATAAACTTAACTTAATTTCAGACAAACGCGGCTAATGACGACAGCAAATAAGTCCATTGTAAGTACGTTGTAAGTATGGGTGTGTGGGCGTTAAAATTGCCAACTGAATGCCCCTTGACCTGAGAAACTTTCCTTGACAAACGAAACTTCAGATAGTCTTTTGTATGAATGAGACAAATATAAACGGAACAGGAATGCCCTTTTGAGAAAGATAGATGGATAGATTAGGTGTCATTTTGTAGGAATTATATATAACGTCCATTAAAAAAATTGCTTAAACATATTTTCTGATGATTGTTATAAGCAAATAAGATAAAAAAGGTAAGGAAGAGCATATTATTGCGAAAGCAAATTTTGCGTATTGCATAAATAAATAATATATATATATTTTAGAATTTTTTTTCTTAAATATATTAGGTTAACTATGTTATGTTAGCTATATGCTTCTGTTTTCTTTCAAAGAATTTATTTCAGAGTATATTATATTGAGTCTTTAACTCGCAAAAATCTCAAGAAGCCACTGTGATTCGACTCACGCACCAAAAGTCCATTGACATGGTTTGCTGTATCATCATCAGAGCACTTCAATCGCAATCAAGCCAAATAACTTTTGTGCTAATATATACGAGAAATGTCTTACTCGCGGCATTTGCAAGAGTTAAAAGTCGGTGGTGTACTGTAACATTCAGCAAACAATACAAAACAAATTATTTTTACTCGGCAAACACATTCACCCACACATATATGTTATACCAAAATGCCGAATGCAAACAATACAAAAACAAACAACGACTCACAGCAGAAAATATTTTTTAATAAAAAGGGAACAACCAGCAAAAGGTGCAATATGATGCAAAGGAACTGCGTCGGAGTGTGCGGAAAAGTAACAAAAAAAAACAAAACATAAAAACCAGAAAAATACACATGAGGCAGATAGTTGACGGGGAAAAGAGGAATAAAAATTGCTGCTGTGTGGAATGGCTGTGGCAGTTAAAACGTACCTTCAGAGTTATACACCCAATGTAAGAAGTTTGAGGTCGATGGTAAAAAAGACCTTGGAGAAAATCTGTAAAGGGGCTTTATCTTAAATCAGATAAAAATCATAAGGCTTGTTAAGTTATTTTATTAAATTCTAAATATGTTTGTGTAGTTGAGCCCTCATTATTTGCATATGGATTCAATTTGAAAGTGATGAACGCAAGAATTAGTGTCTTAAAAAAAGGGTTAATAAACTTATAAGAAATTTCTTCATTTATAAATAATGTTGAGCTTCAAATACTTTTACAATAGAATTAAAATAAATGAGTTGCTGTTTTTTGACTGCTTTACATTTATTTATTTATTTGGCTTTGTTAAATTTGACTTATTCACACACAATTTTTCTAACATCTCAAAGACGTTCTATTTTCGAGCTGAGGTTTTCTCAACTCAAGCTTGCAACCCGTCACATTCACTTACCTCACTTGCCAGTCAGTAGTCGTAGGGCTTTACGTTACGTCTTGAGACGTCTTTCTGCCTTCTGGAACTGTGACCCACTTAAGTCTACAAATGCACACACGTATGTCGACCGCATGGAGAAGTCAAATGTGTCTGCGGATGTATCTATGTATGTATTTTTCTACTTGGCGCTGCTTGGGCAACAACAATAACACTTTGTTGTTGTTTAGTTTGAGTTCTGTATTTCATTGTCGATCTGTAAGCCCGCTCGACTTACACAAAACTTTCATAACTTTTTATGCATGTCGAATACATTGCTATCATTGTTGTTTCTATTTGTTCAATTCGTGATTTTAATATTTTATTTGCATATATGTTATTGTTATCCTTATTCTGTTGCTGATGTGAATGCTGTTTGCTTTTTACTTGAAGGTGAACCTAAAAGGCAGCCAGGTTGAACTTGTTTGTTTTAAGATTCGATGTTAGTATTGTTTATCTGTGTAAATTTAGACAATTGTTCTATGTTCATACATATATGAAATGAGTGTACTTTAATCCAATTGAATAGTTTATTGGTTTTTTGCTTGTGTTGTTTACTTCTGAAGATTATTATTAAATTAGGTGATTGTTTGTCGTAAACAACAAATATTTAATTAAAAATTATATGTGAAAAAGGGAAAAACTACTCGCTCTATTTAAGTGCATACAAATCAAAGATTTCACTTTTTGGTAATCTTAAAGTGTTGTTTATATTTCTAAGTGAATTATCTTTCATGCTACGTAATACATTTTGCTTTAAAATCATTTTAACAGACAGATAAATATAAAACACCACATGCTGTAAGAGATTGAAACAAACCGGCGCCACTTCCGATACTTCTTCTGCCAATAAAAGATGGAAGAGGAACAAAAACAAACAACTCTGTACTTGATGGGCTCCCGCTCCAATAAGATATTGTACTGAAAAATATGTCAGCTGTCACATTTGCTAGTTGTGCGCCAATAAGGAAGAGTAAAATCGATTTTAGCATCTGCCTGTCGCCATTGTTTGTATTTATTTTGATTTCAAAGCTGAGGCTCTGTATAAATGAAAAATAAACAAATATCTTAATGACACAATTCTTGTGCTGCTGCTAGAAACAAGTAAATTGGTATAGATGCTTAGTGATGGACGAGTATCATGCTTAACGAATTCCAAAAGGAGTTCAAACGTCTTATTCTAAGTATCTTCAAAAATTTCTACCAATCAAACTAAAAGCCTTGAACATTTTCGCAAAGCCTCTTGCATATTTCGACCAATCATATCCATTTGGGAATATATGACGTGTTTAGCATTGTTTAGCATTTAGACATGCTCTGTATGCCACAAACGACATCAGACATCACTCTTTTGTCATTTTGCATATTCAATTATCAGATTCAGGTGTTTCTACTGTACACCTTAAGCTCATTATCACATATATCATTTGCGCCCCAAAAAGTATGCTACGCAATCGCATTTGCATATTGTTCTTTTTATGCTGTTGGTTTTGTTTTTTCAGTGTATCAGCATTTTCTTTATTTCATATCAATTTTCTTGTTGTTCTCGTATCTCAGGCACGCATCACAAATCATCCATTTAAATGGTAAATATGAATGACCACAAGCGGCTGTTTTGTTAGATGCACGTTATGTATAAATCACACAGGCAATTAAACGCGATGTTTTGATTTTTCTCATGCATTTCATATGATATTTTCAAATTTAACAATTAACATATGAAATATCCATAAAAGCCTAGATTATAGTAGCTCATATACTTAAGAACATGTTTTTCTTCTACATATGCATGAGCATAGGTATTTTCTGGCAGTGTACATAAAAAGCCAACTTAAAGTAGAGAAATATAAGTTTATTCACACAGACGAAATATACAACAGACATAAATCTTTTTATTTGTCATTTTTATTGGTTTTTATTATTGTACCTTTTTGTGTATTCGTAAGAATGACGCTGACGTCGCATACACCCTACTCCCTTCTCTCTGACACTTTTCTCCTTTTCTTAAACGCTGTTGTCGTTGTCGTCAGCAGCGAAACGCCGCATTCGCTACAGTTGACACATGCGTGCCCGATAATGTCACGAACCGAGACAAAGGGGAAAAGACGTCGCAGATGTACGTGAAAGCCCAACCAAACCAAACCAATTGGTGCTGTATGTGAAAGTGTGTCTGTATTTGTGCGTGTATTACTACAATTTTTATATAACGCCAGAAATATTAAACAACAATAAAAAAATTTGATTTCTATCGTAGATGTAAACGTATTTATGTGTCGCTGTTACTACTTTTACCATTTCACTTTTATGTTTATGATGTGCACCTCGCACAAACAACAAGAACGAAAACACATTCAGGGTGCTTTCGTTTAAGTGTGTCTTTGGCATATGTGTGTTGGTGAAAGATTTGTGTGCGTGTGCGATTCTAATCAGCAACCGAAAAACTACTTGAATGGCAGGCAAGCAACCAAACAGACAAACAAAACGCACGAATTGGTAGAGATTGTGTGTTTGTCAGGGCGAAGAGAGAAGAATAGGGATAGTCAGGGCAGACGGAGCCGAGGCCTCGAACCCTGAGTCAAAGAGGCTCCAACAATGTCGACCTCACAACAAGGCCAGACGCTTTTTTGGGCAACTAACGACAAAATTGACAAATATTCGTTACACGCTTTTCAATCGGGGCCGGTTCTGTGTATCTGCTTTTTTTTCATCTTCTTGGCCTTTGTCCCAATGTCTCCTTGCTCCACTGTGCCAACAACAATTTTGTTTGGTCGGCGTCGTTGTCAACGCTCTCGAACCATATTTAATTTGTCTGCCATCCAAATTGAAAAACTGTCAAAACTGTTAACGTGGCCTTTTGCGTGTGTATGTGTGTGTGTGTGTGTCTGTTTTTGGCCACAAACATAAATAGTTAGTTTTTGAGGATGTGGAATTAGATTGTCTGCCTGGCGAGCGATGATAAATGTATACGAGCTATTTGAACTTGGCCTACAACGTTTACTCTTTTAACTATAGACCACTTAGCAGTTGTTTGCTCTTATGCTCATAACAATATGGAAGGAAAATTTAAATATTTTAATGGAAATTTTAAAGAAGTGAATTGGAGAAAATTATTTTAAATTTATTTCGTTTTATGCATTTCGAAAGTTTAAAAGTTCAGCACCATTTAATCAGCCTTAAAAACATAACAAGCAATTTGCCGATTGAATTATTGGCAAGACTTTTTAATTAAATTGCAATTCGATCAAATTGTTTCTTATCCCAATAAAAGTTGTGCACAAGGTGCGAAGAGTGTTGTTCGAAAACATCAAGCTTTAAAATACTTGCAAATTTTGTTGAATGCAAAATCCGGCAAAAAAAATAAAAATAAATAAAAACAACAAATTTAAGTCAAAAGCCAGTTTAAATTTAATATTGATAAGGCGAGTGCTTGGAAAAAGAAAAATGTAAAATCGACCGGAAAGCAATTTGGTTGAAAGGTGCACGCCATTTTCTATCGATAAACCGACTATAGTTGCGTGCGTGCTTGTAGGGAGGGAGTATGTAGGAATATTGACGCTTAGTACCGATTATGTGTACACACACACATATTTGTATGTTTGCATGTTTATGTTCGCGTGTGCGTCTAACAGTAACGGTGTGAAATGGCGCATACGTAAGCAGGGGTCTCATGGATTTATGGGTTTTAACACAGGAATTAAAGACGGTTGAACCTGGCGGCCCTTAACAAACCGTTATTGTTGTCTGTCCTTCGTTCACCCCGATCCCAAACCTCGTTCAAAATTTCGCTAGCGGCTATATCCTGACTTTAGCCGTTAGACGTGGGCTTAAAATCGAATCGACGCCTTCGAAATAGTGAGCGCCAAGTTGGCATTGAGCGTGCACGTTATTTACTGACCGGAATTACCACTTTCAGCGGCATAATAGATTACGCACAAACATACATGCACTTACACCAACACCTACACAAATACAGACAGACAGTTAGGCAGACGAACGCTAAGCCGAGGACACAAGTTACGCACAAGATTTGTAATTGCTTGCCTGTTAACATTGAAAGGAAGTGGGCGTCACCTTTTGGCCACACACACGCACACACACACACTTATGCAAATTTAATGAGAACTGTTTTCTTCTCTCCCGCAAACATATTGTATAGAATTCGTTGGCGAAAGCTTAGGGCTTTTGGCTATTATTAGCAAATCGCTTAAGCAGGCTTTGGGCCAAGCAGCCGAAAGACTTCGAATTCAAATTGATTTTCGGGTTAAGCATTTAAAATGTAAGGAGAGGCGGACCAACATGCTTATGTAACTGTAACTGATTGCCATAACAGCTATGTGAACTTTTTTAACACTTATTTTCCATACAATTGTTTGTTTGTGTACTCTTCGCTTTTGCAACTGCAGATAATATTGAATTGCATTGGAATATTCGGGTCATTGATTTTGTGAGTGCAACGCAAGCAGAAAGCGTGACACACAAAAAATTAAATTATAGTGTTAAATGTCGTTCAGGTCATGTAAATAAAAACTGGGCTTTTTAACAAGTGAAAAATGAGTCAGCAATAATATTTTTTTTTTTTTTTTGACAATTAAACATATGAATGTTCATACATATATACATACATTTATTTATTTTGTAAAGAGATGAATTATTAATTTATTATTTTGAAGCTGAAAACAAAACGGAAGACAATCAAAAGGACTTTTTTAAATATTTTATTGCTATATTCAATTAAATACTAAAAATTCTTAAGATTCTTTTTGCAATTAAATGCCTTTTATTCTGGTTCAACTCGAGCCCATGCTTGTCAATATTTGTTGTTCAAAAATAAGCCAAATGATGAGTTGTCAGTAAACACGGACAGTAAAAAGCGATTGAAATATTTTATTAATTACCATAAGCAAATAAAAACTTTTATCATTTATCAAATAAGTTTTTCTGCGATAAATGCAATAAATCAAAGTGCGTAAACACTCCAAATACTTTGATAAGGATAAGCGTGTAAATGAAAATGAGGGGAAGTACGATGAGTTGAACTTTTCGTTGTGAAACTTTGTGACAAATAAAAAAAGTTGGTTTCACTTTAAGTGTTGACATCAGTTGACTGATTTTTGCAAGTTCACCTGTAATTGGGTTAAGTCTTTGTGTCTTTTAGGTTTTTAATTTTGTTTTTAAATTTTTCTTTTGTTGATGAATAAAAGTTTTTTGTTTAAAATGTTTTTTTTAGTGTTTTTACCTTCTTTTCGGATTTAACTTTGCCGAAACTACAAACAGTTGCAATTCTAAATATTATACATAAAACGTTTTATTTAAGAATAATTTTTTCTTTGAAGTTATATTTTAGTTTCATTAAAATATTTTTTATAAATATATAAATAATTTCTCACAAGTTGCAGCATGTTTTTATTGTTAAAATTATATGCTCAGTAAAAACTTATCGCTGCATATAACAACAATCAACGTTAAGCAAGAGCAAAAAAAAAAAGCAATAGAAAAAGAAAATTGTATTATTGTAACTACAAGTGCAGCTGTTGGATAAAGTCGTCGTCGCCGTCGCCGTCGTCGTCGTTAACGTCGTCAATGAGAAGTGAGTCTTTAATTACTTGTAATTTGTTTTAATGCCACTTGAGAGCGATGCAAACGTTGCCAGTCGAGCAGATTAAGCACCTGAAGGACACAAGATCTGATGCCAGGAGCCCAAAGCCTTTTTAGCTGTTTGTGCTGCTGCGTGGAACTCGTTCTAGTTGTAATCCATGTCGCAAGCTGCTCATTTGATTTGATTTACTAAGCAACTTAATTAAACTTTCAGCTTGCTGCGCTGCAGGCAGCTCTTTTGCTGCTTACTTAACTGAGTTATGAAACAATTTGCGGGCAAAGCTCAACGTGCTATCACATATAAATACGTAGAAAAATACGTACGTATACTATAGGTATATGCAAAGGTATGCGTTTGTGAGCGAAATTGATCATTAAACATTAAAATCGAACAAGAGTGGATTATAATTCTCGATTTTTTTTTTCTTATTGCGACAGCTCGTAGTCGTGGAGATAATTTCGTCAGAAACTCATTTCATTTAATGGCGCGCAGGTTTATGAGTCAAACAGACGCAGGCAGAAAACGGACGCCGATGATGTCGCGTATTCAAATTGCAGATTGACAAACTTTTGTTCATATGTGCTTGTGTGTGTGTTTGTCGCTGCGATGTCCTTTTGGGAAAGGATCTGAGGTCGTATGTGTCTGTGAGCAGAAGCAATTAAAATGCAGCAAACGACGCAGTAAATGAAGCAAATGTTCCAAATGCGTTTGCCAAAAGCATTGTGGGTAAAATGCGCTCTGCATATGTGTGTGTGTAATAGTAATAGTGTAATGCTGTGTGTGGATATACTATGTGTGGGCTGTGAACCAAATTAACAAAGCCAGACCACGAGACCACCAGACGACCAATAACCGGGAGCCAGAAACTTGCGTTGCTTTGCGAACTTTGGACAATGGCATTCACGGTGCTGATGATGATGATCCCAGTGATGATGGAATGAGTAGTTGGTTGGTTACTGCCGAAATACCATATACGACGCCATTGTCACATACACACATACACATACACACTAACCGCAGTCAAAAGGATTCACTGCAAAATTACTCAAATTGAGTTGGGATTTGAAATTGCGTGAAAAGACGCATTGGTGTTGAGCGCCCGAGCCAACTTTCCATTTTCATTTTGTGACCCATCCAATGCCAGCAGCAGAGCAAGCAATCATAAAAGTCAACTAGCTAAACGCCATTTCGCCCCCCCCCCCCCCCCCACCTTCCACCACTCCCATCTTTCGCAGCTAAACATCTGCCTACGCTTCTTGTTTAAGCAGCAGTAGAAGTAGCAGCGGAAGTCCTTGAGCAGCAGCAGCCATCACCAGCGGCACTTTCACTTGGCATTGTGCATAGTTTATGTGCCACACACACTTTTACTTGCCTTCAGACCACCCCTATCCCTTGCTGGGCGCCTTTGTTTCGGCATTTTAATTAAGTTCTCGCACTTGTAATAAACGACGTCGCTTGATTTGTGCGCTGCCTGACATCATTATGGTAATTGCACAAGTGCGCATCTATATTCTTACAACCAGTTGACTTAACACACTAATGTGTTTTTTGCTTAAACATATATTCTCATATTTCTTTGCCTGAGCAGAAAAGTATGAACTATGTAAGTAAAAATGTATTATTTTGTTTTAATATTAAAATGTAGTTACAATCTTTGATGTTAAAAATTGACAAAGTAAATTGTAGAGGAATACAAAATTTGGTTTTTGTTTAAGCTTAGAAATATTGGCTGACGTTTTTGATGGATTGACTTAAGAGTTTGACCTTGGCACAAAAGACAGCCTAACAAATTGTTTTTTTATTTTTGTGCAAATTATAATAATAAGTTTATTTCATGCCCTGAGGTAGGCACTAATGAGCTTCATATCTTATCATTATTGAGGCACACTAAATGCATTTCATAAACAATCAAATATCCCATTAGGCGGTCACTTATCACACTTGGCAAACTTTTTTCCAAACTGCCTCAAGTTAGGGTAAGCATAAAGAAAAAGAAAAGCAATGTAATATTTTCTTATCGAGACTGGCACACGCGCCATTATGAAATAGCCTCAAACACGTGATTTGTGGCTATTAAAACGAAAAAACACACACCACCGAACAGAGCAGCGAGCGAAAGAGTAAACTGCCTTTGATTTATTTGCAGCGAACCAAGTAAATAAATGGCGCACAAAAGTAGGCAACGAAAATTGCCAAACCAAAGCCAAGGCAAGAATTTTTGACATGCAATATTAAAATTAAAATAAACTTCTTTTGCGTGATGACATGTTTATTTTGCTAGCTCCTTCTGTTCCCCTTCTTTCATGTAAGCAGCTCTGGCAAGTATTAAGAAAAAGTTTTATTATGTCAAAATATATAGCAGGCATTGCACTAGTGATATAATAGCTAGAACTTTGATTTTAATCATCTTGTTTTTAAAGTCTCTCAAGGTCAGATTTCATGATAAATTTTATAGACGATTATTGACTTGGGCATTGGTAAAATCTTTCGACTTCCATCACTTCGTCAAAACTGACCCGATTTTCAAAAGCAATAGCTTAAAAGTCATGATTTGGCCACTCAAATAAAACTGCATTCAAGAAATTACATTAAATAAAATTCGATTTTTGGTCAGATTTCATGTTAAATTTTTATAAACAAACATTGACTTGGGCATTGGTAAAATCTTTAGACTTCCATAACTTCGGCAAAACTGACCCGATTTTCAAAAGCAATAGCTTAAAAGTCATGGTTTGACCCCTAAAATAAAACTGCATTTAAGAAATTACATTTAAATAAAATTCGATTTTTGGTCAGATTTCATGTTAAATTTTTATAAACAAACATAGACTTGGGCATTGGTAAAATCTTTCGACTTCCATAACTTCGGCAAAACTGACCCGATTTTCAAAAGCAATAGCTTAAAAGTCATGGTTTGACCCCTAAAATAAAACTGCATTTAAGAAATTACATTTAAATAAAATTCGATTTTTGGTCAGATTTCATGTTAAATTTTTATGAACAAACATTGACTTGGGCATTGGTAAAATCTTTCGACTTCCATAACTTCGGCAAAACTGACCCGATTTTCAAAAGCAATAGCTTAAAAGTCATGGTTTGACCCCTAAAATAAAACTGCATTTAAGAAATTACATTTAAATAAAATTCGATTTTTGGTCAGATTTCATGTTAAATTTTTATGAACAAACATTGACTTGGGCATTGGTAAAATCTTTCGACTTCCATAACTTCGGCAAAACTGACCCGATTTTCAAAAGCAATAGCTTAAAAGTCATGGTTTGACCCCTAAAATAAAACTGCATTTAAGAAATTACATTTAAATAAAATTCGATTTTTGGTCAGATTTCATGTTAAATTTTTATGAACAAACATTGACTTGGGCATTGGTAAAATCTTTCGACTTCCATAACTTCGGCAAAACTGACCCGATTTTCAAAAGCAATAGCTTAAAAGTCATGGTTTGACCCCTAAAATAAAACTGCATTTAAGAAATTACATTTAAATAAAATTCGATTTTTGGTCAGATTTCATGTTAAATTTTTATGAACAAACATTGACTTGGGCATTGGTAAAATCTTTCGACTTCCATAACTTCGGCAAAACTGACCCGATTTTCAAAAGCAATAGCTTAAAAGTCATGGTTTGACCCCTAAAATAAAACTGCATTTAAGAAATTACATTTAAATAAAATTCGATTTTTGGTCAGATTTCATGTTAAATTTTTATGAACAAACATGACTTGGGCATTGGTAAAATCTTTCGACTTCCATAACTTCGGCAAAACTGACCCGATTTTCAAAAGCAATAGCTTAAAAGTCATGGTTTGACCCCTAAAATAAATCTGCATTTAAGAAATTACATTTATATAAAATTCGATTTTTGGTCAGATTTCATGTTAAATTTTTATGAACAAACATTGACTTGGGCATTGGTAAAATCTTTCGACTTCCATAACTTCGGCAAAACTGACCCGATTTTCAAAAGCAATAGCTTAAAAGTCATGGTTTGATCCCTAAAATAAAACTGCATTTGAGAAATTACATTTAAATAAAATTCGATTTTTGGTCAGATTTCATGTTAAATTTTTATGAACAAACGCACGACTTGGGCATTGGTAAAATCTTTCGACTTCCATAACTTCGGCAAAACTGACCCGATTTTCAAAAGCAATAGCTTAAAAGTCATGGTTTGACCACTCAAATAAAACTGCATTTAAGAAATTACATTTAAATAAAATTCGATTTTTGGTCAGATTTCATGTTAAATTTTTATGAACAAACATTGACTTGGGCATTGGTAAAATCTTTCGACTTCCATAACTTCGGCAAAACTGACCCGATTTTCAAAAGCAATAGCTTAAAAGTCATGGTTTGATCCCTAAAATAAAACTGCATTTGAGAAATTACATTTAAATAAAATTCGATTTTTGGTCAGATTTCATGTTAAATTTTTATGAACAAACATTGACTTGGGCATTGGTAAAATCTTTCGACTTCCATAACTTCGGCAAAACTGACCCGATTTTCAAAAGCAATAGCTTAAAAGTCATGGTTTGACCCCTAAAATAAAACTGCATTTAAGAAATTACATTTAAATAAAATTCGATTTTTGGTCAGATTTCATGTTAAATTTTTATGAACAAACATGACTTGGGCATTGGTAAAATCTTTCGACTTCCATAACTTCGGCAAAACTGACCCGATTTTCAAAAGCAATAGCTTAAAAGTCATGGTTTGACCCCTAAAATAAAACTGCATTTAAGAAATTACATTTAAATAAAATTCGATTTTTGGTCAGATTTCATGTTAAATTTTTATGAACAAACGCACGACTTGGGCATTGGTAAAATCTTTCGACTTCCATAACTTCGGCAAAACTGACCCGATTTTCAAAAGCAATAGCTTAAAAGTCATGGTTTGACCACTCAAATAAAACTGCATTTAAGAAATTACATTTAAATAAAATTCGATTTTTGGTCAGATTTCATGTTAAATTTTTATGAACAAACATTGACTTGGGCATTGGTAAAATCTTTCGACTTCCATAACTTCGGCAAAACTGACCCGATTTTCAAAAGCAATAGCTTAAAAGTCATGGTTTGACCCCTAAAATAAAACTGCATTTAAGAAATTACATTTAAATAAAATTCGATTTTTGGTCAGATTTCATGTTAAATTTTTATGAACAAACATTGACTTGGGCATTGGTAAAATCTTTCGACTTCCATAACTTCGGCAAAACTGACCCGATTTTCAAAAGCAATAGCTTAAAAGTCATGGTTTGACCACTCAAATAAAACTGCATTTAAGAAATTACATTTAAATAAAATTCGATTTTTGGTCAGATTTCATGTTAAATTTTTATGAACAAACATTGACTTGGGCATTGGTAAAATCTTTCGACTTCCATAACTTCGGCAAAACTGACCCGATTTTCAAAAGCAATAGCTTAAAAGTCATGGTTTGACCCCTAAAATAAAACTGCATTTAAGAAATTACATTTAAATAAAATTCGATTTTTGGTCAGATTTCATGTTAAATTTTTATGAACAAACGCACGACTTGGGCATTGGTAAAATCTTTCGACTTCCATAACTTCGGCAAAACTGACCCGATTTTCAAAAGCAATAGCTTAAAAGTCATGGTTTGACCCCTAAAATAAAACTGCATTTAAGAAATTACATTTAAATAAAATTCGATTTTTGGTCAGATTTCATGTTAAATTTTTATGAACAAACATTGACTTGGGCATTGGTAAAATCTTTCGACTTCCATAACTTCGGCAAAACTGACCCGATTTTCAAAAGCAATAGCTTAAAAGTCATGGTTTGACCACTAAATAAAACTGCATTTAAGAAATTACATTTAAATAAAATTCGATTTTTGGTCAGATTTCATGTTAAATTTTATGAACAAACGCACGACTTGGGCATTGGTAAAATCTTTCGACTTCCATAACTTCGGCAAAACTGACCCGATTTTCAAAAGCAATAGCTTAAAAGTCATGGTTTGACCCCTAAAATAAAACTGCATTTAAGAAATTACATTT
Source organism: Scaptomyza flava (assembly GCA_030179655.1). NCBI lineage: Eukaryota > Metazoa > Arthropoda > Insecta > Diptera > Drosophilidae > Scaptomyza > Scaptomyza flava. Next base: position 15,829,360 of record JARNME010000012.1, read on the forward strand.
AAATAAAATTCGATTTTTGGTCAGATTTCATGTTAAATTTTTACGAACAAACGCACGACTTGGGCATTGGTAAAATCTTTCGACTTCCATAACTTCGGCAAAACTGACCCGATTTTCAAAAGCAATAGCTTAAAAGTCATGGTTTGACCCCTAAAATAAAACTGCATTTAAGAAATTACATTTAAATAAAATTCGATTTTTGGTCAGATTTCATGTTAAATTTTTATGAACAAACGCACGACTTGGGCATTGGTAAAATCTTTCGACTTCCATAACTTCGGCAAAACTGACCCGATTTTCAAAAGCAATAGCTTAAAAGTCATGGTTTGACCCCTAAAATAAAACTGCATTTAAGAAATTACATTTAAATAAAATTCGATTTTTGGTCAGATTTCATGTTAAATTTTTATGAACAAACATTGACTTGGGCATTGGTAAAATCTTTCGACTTCCATAACTTCGGCAAAACTGACCCGATTTTCAAAAGCAATAGCTTAAAAGTCATGGTTTGACCCCTAAAATAAAACTGCATTTAAGAAATTACATTTAAATAAAATTCGATTTTTGGTCAGATTTCATGTTAAATTTTTACGAACAAACGCACGACTTGGGCATTGGTAAAATCTTTCGACTTCCATAACTTCGGCAAAACTGACCCGATTTTCAAAAGCAATAGCTTAAAAGTCATGGTTTGACCCCTAAAATAAAACTGCATTTAAGAAATTACATTTAAATAAAATTCGATTTTTGGTCAGATTTCATGTTAAATTTTTATGAACAAACGCACGACTTGGGCATTGGTAAAATCTTTCGACTTCCATAACTTCGGCAAAACTGACCCGATTTTCAAAAGCAATAGCTTAAAAGTCATGGTTTGACCCCTAAAATAAAACTGCATTTAAGAAATTACATTTAAATAAAATTCGATTTTTGGTCAGATTTCATGTTAAATTTTATGAACAAACGCACGACTTGGGCATTGGTAAAATCTTTCGACTTCCATAACTTCGGCAAAACTGACCCGATTTTCAAAAGCAATAGCTTAAAAGTCATGGTTTGACCACTCAAATAAAACTGCATTTAAGAAATTACATTTAAATAAAATTCGATTTTTGGTCAGATTTCATGTTAAATTTTTATGAACAAACATTGACTTGGGCATTGGTAAAATCTTTCGACTTCCATAACTTCGGCAAAACTGACCCGATTTTCAAAAGCAATAGCTTAAAAGTCATGGTTTGACCCCTAAAATAAAACTGCATTTAAGAAATTACATTTAAATAAAATTCGATTTTTGGTCAGATTTCATGTTAAATTTTTATGAACAAACGCACGACTTGGGCATTGGTAAAATCTTTCGACTTCCATAACTTCGGCAAAACTGACCCGATTTTCAAAAGCAATAGCTTAAAAGTCATGGTTTGACCCCTAAAATAAAACTGCATTTAAGAAATTACATTTAAATAAAATTCGATTTTTGGTCAGATTTCATGTTAAATTTTTATGAACAAACGCACGACTTGGGCATTGGTAAAATCTTTCGACTTCCATAACTTCGGCAAAACTGACCCGATTTTCAAAAGCAATAGCTTAAAAGTCATGGTTTGACCCCTAAAATAAAACTGCATTTAAGAAATTACATTTAAATAAAATTCGATTTTTGGTCAGATTTCATGTTAAATTTTATGAACAAACGCACGACTTGGGCATTGGTAAAATCTTTCGACTTCCATAACTTCGGCAAAACTGACCCGATTTTCAAAAGCAATAGCTTAAAAGTCATGGTTTGACCACTAAAATAAAACTGCATTTAAGAAATTACATTTAAATAAAATTCGATTTTTGGTCAGATTTCATGTTAAATTTTTATGAACAAACACTGACTTGGGCATTGGTAAAATCTTTCGACTTCCATAACTTCGGCAAAACTGACCCGATTTTCAAAAGCAATAGCTTAAAAGTCATGGTTTGACCCCTAAAATAAAACTGCATTTAAGAAATTACATTTAAATAAAATTCGATTTTTGGTCAGATTTCATGTTAAATTTTTATGAACAAACGCACGACTTGGGCATTGGTAAAATCTTTCGACTTCCATAACTTCGGCAAAACTGACCCGATTTTCAAAAGCAATAGCTTAAAAGTCATGGTTTGACCCCTAAAATAAAACTGCATTTAAGAAATTACATTTAAATAAAATTCGATTTTTGGTCAGATTTCATGTTAAATTTTTATGAACAAACGCACGACTTGGGCATTGGTAAAATCTTTCGACTTCCATAACTTCGGCAAAACTGACCCGATTTTCAAAAGCAATAGCTTAAAAGTCATGGTTTGACCCCTAAAATAAAACTGCATTTAAGAAATTACATTTAAATAAAATTCGATTTTTGGTCAGATTTCATGTTAAATTTTTATGAACAAACCATGACTTGGGCATTGGTAAAATCTTTCGACTTCCATAACTTCGGCAAAACTGACCCGATTTTCAAAAGCAATAGCTTAAAAGTCATGGTTTGACCCCTAAAATAAAACTGCATTTAAGAAATTACATTTAAATAAAATTCGATTTTTGGTCAGATTTCATGTTAAATTTTTATGAACAAACGCACGACTTGGGCATTGGTAAAATCTTTCGACTTCCATAACTTCGGCAAAACTGACCCGATTTTCAAAAGCAATAGCTTAAAAGTCATGGTTTGACCCCTAAAATAAAACTGCATTTAAGAAATTACATTTAAATAAAATTCGATTTTTGGTCAGATTTCATGTTAAATTTTTATGAACAAACGCACGACTTGGGCATTGGTAAAATCTTTCGACTTCCATAACTTCGGCAAAACTGACCCGATTTTCAAAAGCAATAGCTTAAAAGTCATGGTTTGACCCCTAAAATAAAACTGCATTTAAGAAATTACATTTAAATAAAATTCGATTTTTGGTCAGATTTCATGTTAAATTTTTATGAACAAACGCACGACTTGGGCATTGGTAAAATCTTTCGACTTCCATAACTTCGGCAAAACTGACCCGATTTTCAAAAGCAATAGCTTAAAAGTCATGGTTTGACCCCTAAAATAAAACTGCATTTAAGAAATTACATTTAAATAAAATTCGATTTTTGGTCAGATTTCATGTTAAATTTTTATGAACAAACGCACGACTTGGGCATTGGTAAAATCTTTCGACTTCCATAACTTCGGCAAAACTGACCCGATTTTCAAAAGCAATAGCTTAAAAGTCATGGTTTGACCCCTAAATAAAACTGCATTTAAGAAATTACATTTAAATAAAATTCGATTTTTGGTCAGATTTCATGTTAAATTTTTATGAACAAACATGACTTGGGCATTGGTAAAATCTTTCGACTTCCATAACTTCGGCAAAACTGACCCGATTTTCAAAAGCAATAGCTTAAAAGTCATGGTTTGACCCCTAAAATAAAACTGCATTTAAGAAATTACATTTAAATAAAATTCGATTTTTGGTCAGATTTCATGTTAAATTTTTATGAACAAACGCACGACTTGGGCATTGGTAAAATCTTTCGACTTCCATAACTTCGGCAAAACTGACCCGATTTTCAAAAGCAATAGCTTAAAAGTCATGGTTTGACCCCTAAAATAAAACTGCATTTAAGAAATTACATTTAAATAAAATTCGATTTTTGGTCAGATTTCATGTTAAATTTTTATGAACAAACGCACGACTTGGGCATTGGTAAAATCTTTCGACTTCCATAACTTCGGCAAAACTGACCCGATTTTCAAAAGCAATAGCTTAAAAGTCATGGTTTGACCCCTAAAATAAAACTGCATTTAAGAAATTACATTTAAATAAAATTCGATTTTTGGTCAGATTTCATGTTAAATTTTATGAACAAACGCACGACTTGGGCATTGGTAAAATCTTTCGACTTCCATAACTTCGGCAAAACTGACCCGATTTTCAAAAGCAATAGCTTAAAAGTCATGGTTTGACCCCTAAAATAAAACTGCATTTAAGAAATTACATTTAAATAAAATTCGATTTTGGTCAGATTTCATGTTAAATTTTTATGAACAAACGCACGACTTGGGCATTGGTAAAATCTTTCGACTTCCATAACTTCGGCAAAACTGACCCGATTTTCAAAAGCAATAGCTTAAAAGTCATGGTTTGACCCCTAAAATAAACTGCATTTAAGAAATTACATTTAAATAAAATTCGATTTTTGGTCAGATTTCATGTTAAATTTTTATGAACAAACGCACGACTTGGGCATTGGTAAAATCTTTCGACTTCCATAACTTCGGCAAAACTGACCCGATTTTCAAAAGCAATAGCTTAAAAGTCATGGTTTGACCCCTAAAATAAAACTGCATTTAAGAAATTACATTTAAATAAAATTCGATTTTTGGTCAGATTTCATGTTAAATTTTTATGAACAAACCATGACTTGGGCATTGGTAAAATCTTTCGACTTCCATAACTTCGGCAAAACTGACCCGATTTTCAAAAGCAATAGCTTAAAAGTCATGGTTTGACCACTCAAATAAAACTGCATTTAAGAAATTACATTTAAATAAAATTCGATTTTTGGTCAGATTTCATGTTAAATTTTTATGAACAAACATGACTTGGGCATTGGTAAAATCTTTCGACTTCCATAACTTCGGCAAAACTGACCCGATTTTCAAAAGCAATAGCTTAAAAGTCATGGTTTGACCCCTAAATAAAACTGCATTTAAGAAATTACATTTAAATAAAATTCGATTTTTGGTCAGATTTCATGTTAAATTTTTATGAACAAACGCACGACTTGGGCATTGGTAAAATCTTTCGACTTCCATAACTTCGGCAAAACTGACCCGATTTTCAAAAGCAATAGCTTAAAAGTCATGGTTTGACCCCTAAAATAAAACTGCATTTAAGAAATTACATTTAATAAAATTCGATTTTGGTCAGATTTCATGTTAAATTTTTATGAACAAACGCACGACTTGGGCATTGGTAAAATCTTTCGACTTCCATAACTTCGGCAAAACTGACCCGATTTTCAAAAGCAATAGCTTAAAAGTCATGGTTTGACCCCTAAAATAAAACTGCATTTAAGAAATTACATTTAAATAAATTCG